>CM076607.1:50308729-50908729 GCA_038502775.1 Hippodamia convergens | reverse complement strand
AAAAATTCCAACAGCTGTATGAACAACGTGGTTTGAAAATTTCGAACAGTAATATTCTCCAGCTGCGGGAAAAACTAATTCTCTGTTGTAGTGGTAATAGCCCCAGAATACAGCACATACGAACCCTGTAGATGGAAACAACAACGTTGAGAAGATGTGAGCCTTCAGACGGAGGAGGGATCTTCGCGAAATGGGGAACCAATTCTTTCGGGTTGAGCATTCATTCAAATCATCGTTCAAGGCCAATGAAAAATATATGAACTGTATCATCTGGAAACAATGAAAATGATCAATTCAGATTGAGCGAAAATTGAAAGGGGGCAGAGAACCGTTGAAGATGGCTGTTTCTTCTTCATTATACGCATGTATAGGGTTATTCAGACGTTAAATTTCAGATTGAGTTTGAATCCGAAAATGGGCACTAGATGGTTGACTTCACGTTTTTATGCCAGAATATTTTGATTTTGTGTGATTTCTGGAAGTACTGGAAATTAATTGCTTGAATGATTCAATACTTATCGTGATCGTAATTTTTTCTTGTATTACGTATTAATAATTTTCGAATAAATCAGGTTTGAGAGAAAATGAAGGTGAAAAGAATTACGGAATAATGTATTATTCAGATCAATATCAATTATTTTGACACATTTGCATTTTGTGTCCAAAATTGGTTGAGACTGCAATGGAAAAAATAGTTGAAAATGGCTTAGAAAGAATCCGTTTCAGAAATATAACATATATCACCCTTAACTTCAGTTGGTAACGAAATATGGTACAGTGAGGACGCGTTTTGCAAGTGTATGTGATTATCTCCGCAACGAACTTCGGAAACATGTAAAAGTTTCAAAGGCTAGTATTTGGCGTTGTAGAACTTTTGAAGTAGTTATAAATTCGATCAAATTTTTTATAATATCAATAAACTGGTTCCTCAAATGTGAAAATTTGTGAAAAAAGTGCATGGGCATCTATCCGTACCCATACACTTGTATAGTCTGAGTATTAATTCTTTTAAATATTTTTAGTGTTCTGTTATAGTATGTGTACCGATCTGAACTCTTTACTGATTGTAGCAAAACCATGTCGCGAAAGTATGAGAGAAAAAAAGGAGTACAAGGTCAAGTTTGCTCTCGGCCCACAGAACAACTCGAAGCAGCTTCCGATGAGACAGAACATTACGAAGGCGTTATGCCCCTAAAATATGAAATTATGAATGAAAATACAAAGTCTCAATCCGACGGGATTCAGTGTATAAGGTATCACTCAACTGGCTTCATGAAACCTGTACACTTTTTCGGAACTACTGCTCAGGATGTGGAAAACTTAAAACACTATCTGACTGATCCCCTCTTCGTTGTTTCATTTTGTTTTATGAAGAGTACACATTTCTATTGTTGTCGAAACCTATTAGGTATTTAATATTTTATAATAACGATGAAAAATTCGTATACCTATTCGTTGATACCTACCTGATATTTTATGATATGAAGAATTTATATTTTCGTTTAATGATTGCTTTCGAAATTTCATTAAGTAGGCTGATTTGAGTTATATTACGATTATAACAGACATAAGGATAAGAGATTTCATTGAATTTGGCTTTGTAATTTTATCACACAATATGAAGGGCATCTATCCCACTCAGTATTTTCATAGTGGGGCAACTATCCATACCTGTAGGCATCTATCCCCAGAAATAATGTTCTACAAAAATCGAAATTCTGTGAAATCTGCTAATGCTAGTTCAGAAAAAAACCACAGTATTTTAACGCAAATAATAAGTCTAGCTACTTTCATAAAAATTATTCAGATAAAATCGATATTTTCGAAAATAAGATACAATTTCGAAAAGTGGGGCATCTATCCGGGTTTTACCCTATATGATATAAATGGTTTTTTCCTATTGCAAGATTTCCTGAGCTCACCCCTTTCCGAGATAAAACGAGGTGACAGAAATTCAGATTTCCTTTTTTTTTCTAAAATTTGAGTAAAACTACAAATGAATTGGTTGAGTCTTTAGCGGCCATCGTTTAAAGTACCCTGTTCTTTCGAGCATCTACGACGACGGCCTAAATATTCGAAAGAACAGGGTACATTAATACTACAAACCTGAAATTTTCGTACACTCGTTTACAACTAACCATGAGTATTTTTTTCCATAGTTCTGTTACATTATACGGGAATGAACTAGTCAACCCTCACCTTATTTTAAATCAAAACTTATTTCCGAGGTGTTGCATGAAATCCTCGTTTTGTTTACAATTTCCTGAATTGTTGATCTTGTTTTCCAAAACCAATTGCTGAAGAGAAATACCATATCTTATGTGCATGAACGTAGTCTACATGTACTAAATTTTAGTTACCAATTTTCAAGGATAGGCGGAAAAGGAATTTTTGTGAGGGGAGAGCTGTGCAAGTCAGGGTAGATAGGTTCGGATAAATTTTTAAATTCCATGCTTTTTGAATAAATTTTTATTCGTTCGGGGGAAGAGGGGGGTATGAAACTCTAGTAGAGGGCGGACTACCCTGTTCCTTCATCATATACGTCTAGTCTATGCTTTCAAGGGTTATATCTCGGAAAGGGTTGGACCGAGAAAATTTCGTTATAGGACTTCTATGCGGATCATACTGTACCTACACGTAGGACTAGTAGATAAATGAGGATTAAAGTTGTATCTCGGGTAAACCATTCTCGAATGAAAATGGCATAGCACCCTCGATTATTTTACCCTCATGTCTTGATACATAAGTTTTCTGAAAAGGTTGAAATACTGAATTGAAACTTTTTAGTGTAGAATATTATGTGATGATATTGAAAGTTATTATGAAACCTTTGATAATAATTATTGATACTTAACATGCCTAATTAAAAAAAATCGAAAATCTTCTGACTCACCATGTTCCATAGGGTGAAATATCTGCCTGTGTATTCCATAATATCAGCGATGTATCTATTGTCCGGTACCGAGTCTCGTAAATGTGCTAGCTGCCATAACGAGCCACTGATGAATGTTAACAGGGTGAAACTATGAAAATACAGTTTCAGATTTGGCACCATATTCTAAAAAGAATGTGAGTTCACTTCGAGCAGAGAATCCTTATTAACATAAACTTTTATGTCGTTCAGAATTAGATTATATCAATAGTATTCGAGAGATGTGGGAGAAATATTTTTAATTAACCACATGATTCGGGAAGAGAACAATTGTAAATTAAGTATTCATAAGGATGTCGCCTGATATAATCTTCAGTGTCACATTCAAATTCAGGCAATTAGTAAATTTTCCACCGACCAAGGTGATGGTGAGTTCAGGTAAGTTTCCCGTTTGCATTTCATAAAAAATTCAGTTGAAAAAAATCATTTCTTCAATTAAAAATATGTTTTGTGATGAACAACTCGAAGTTTTCAATATTATATATTATTTTCAACTACCTTCGAGAATATCTGTTCTTCTGTCGACAGAAGAATCAAGTTCGTCCATTTATGGTTTCTTTACAGAATGTGAACCAAAATCTATGAAAAAGAATGAACACATGATTAACTTTTGAAAATGAAGGATGGCCCTCTCATAATTTTTTTTCTATATTATCCACGTAGATACATCCCACTAAAGATGGTGGGAGTAGAGCAAGAGAAAATTCTTGAAAAAAAATTGTAATACATTTGCATCAAATTACAGACCAATAAGCCCAACATTTGTAGATGCCAAGGTATGTGGCAGTTTTCGATTGAAAAATTTTTTGTAGGTTTTTTCATTTTTGTGGATGTTTTTTCAATGTTTTCTCCCCCTAAGTCTGTATTCAGGAATCCTTGATCCTTGAATTTTGCTAGACGAGGAATGCTTTATGAAATTTAGAAATTGTCTGACTTTTCACTTATGAGTCTGATCTAGACTCTAAAACGTTACAAAGAGTTAATTAATTCACAAGATAAGCAGTGGATTATCTTCTATTAGTTAAAAAAAACATTCTATTTGTTTCTTGTTTCAGAGACGTGTTGCACAAATTTTGAAAATTACTCATACACATTGTATGCGGCCAGATTTGCTTTATATTATTACACCTCTGGAATTAGTTCGAATTAATTACTGTTTTATATTCATCCTAGAAACTTAAAGAATTCTCTCGAATAATCACATTCTCTTCTTCATTGTTGCTTTTATAAGATCATTTTAATTATAATTTTGCTATAATGATTATATGCCTCAGGAATGATAAAATCAATCAAATTCATCATATATATGCAGATGTGCAGATATGATGAGCAAAAAATTCGGGGATGATTTCTAGACCGAAAATAAATGATACCTCTTACTGTTTAAGATCGAAAATAAATTAAAAAGATATCATTCATCGCATACGAGCAATGTTATCTTGCGTTTTTCTCGAGAACGGTTAGATCTTTCGAAACAAAAGAAGCTTACCCTCCTTTTTGTGTAAAGAAGTCTAGAGAATAAAACTTTTGAGTCTGAATTTACATACAATGAAACAAAGAAGTTGGGATCATTCGAACAAAAGTATAGGCCCGTATGTGGCCATCTCTACGAAGTGAGAAAAAAATGATTTGCAAATTCCTTTTGCTCATCCCGTAAAAGTCCCAATTACGAAATTTGGTCGACACATTATAAACGTAAGAAACGGTTGTGCCAAGAAACTGTGAATATAATTTAACTTCGTCCATAATCAATTTCAGAAAATTTTTCATGGAGAGACGTACCAATTATTTTTGATCTAAAAATGATCCCTCTATTTTATGGTTATCATTTCAGGACACGCTGTAAACAGCGTGTCCATGAATGATGGGCAAAAAATTCAGGCGTTAATTTCATATCAGAAATGAATGGTACCGCTTTTTAAAAGTTTTTCCGAAAATTGATGTTTTGCAAAGTTACATTCACAGCTTTTTTTACGATTATTTAGAATAAACCTATTTCTGTGGTAACCATAGCACATGTATCCAAAGAATTTCATGTTCAAGGTTGAATATAAATCAAAAAGATTTCTTATTCATCGCATGCAAGCAATGCTATTTTCCGATTTTCTAGAAAACGGTTAGATGTATCGGAACAAACAAAGTATCCTTTTTTGTATGAAATTGTCCAGAGGATGAAAATATTTGGTCGAAATTTGTATACAGTGTAGCACAAAAAAGTTGGATCATTCAAACAAAAGTATAGGCTCGGATCATGAGTATGAAATTTCGTCGAAATATTATCAATTTGGCACAACCTAGATCCAAAAAAATAAAATTTAAGTTCAACACCCTGTAACTTCTTTAAAAATCGGTTTTCGAGCTATCATTTATTTTGAGTCTAGAAATCACCATTGAACTATTTGCTCATCATTCCCGGACACCCTGCAAATGTTTCCAAAAAAATACGTTTCGTTCACTGGCTTTTGCTTTTTATGTTGAGTTTATTGTTACTGGAAGTTGCTCTCGAATTAATCTTTCAAGTACCATGCTGATTGCAGATTTTTTTGGCAACTTTCTTTAGTTAGACCCTTTAACGCTTTGAAGGTTGTTTAAGATACTGACATTGAATCTATCGAATCAAATTTTCACAAGATCATTCCACTCCAATTGACCATGTTCGTTAGCTATCGGTTGCAGCTTTTTCAAGTGTTTTTTGGTTGGCGACAATGTGTGATTAATCATAATGACATTCAACGTTGTTGTCAATTGTCATTATTTATTCAGTTTTTTTCAAAATTTGAAATGTTTCCAATCATCTTCAGTAAACGGACCTTTTTCAAAATATTTCAATCATTTGAGGCAGATATCCATAATTTTTATTGATAAAACAAAAACATACAATCTGAAATAAAACGGATAGGTAGTACTAGGTTGTAGGTATATCTTTTGTATATTCAACATGTCCAAGGTTACAATATTAGGTTCATGTTTATTCGATTATAGCGACCACAATGTTGAAGGTGTCTGAATGTGTAGAGCACTGTCAAAATTAAAATTTCAAGTTTGTTTGAGTTTCATAGTTTCCTTAAAAATTGAATACTAAGAAATGGTAACATTCTCTAGGAAAGGAGCAAGATGCTCATTCATTAATTTCCAGAGGAAGAGAATATGCGCTTTACATTTCACATTCCAAAATGAAATGGAGAAAACTAAAGTTCCTACATAATTATTGAGGATAGCTATGACTTCTAGTAAGCACTAAATTTTCATTTACATTTGTCCACTCATTAACATCATGTTCATTAGCAGGTCAAACAGAAAGACGTTCCGAAGATGATAATATAAATATAATATAAAAGTTTTACAAAAAAGTGACACAAGGTTTCGAAAACCGCATGACGCTATTTTCAATAATAGCTGAGATATAATGCAGTCTCAACCAATTTAAGACACAGTGTACTACGCTTGAAACGACTGTACTATATGATGAAAAATTAATGATAACATATCAGATGATGATGAAGATTAATAATAAAACTTATTTTTTCATTCCCTCAGATGAACAAATATATAAATTTCAGCCTTACATAAAAAAGTTCATTTTTGTTCGTATTTTACACCCTTTTCGAGTCGCCTGGCAGGTAGTTGTGCTAGTCGAAATCGCCTGTCAATTTTTTTTTGAACTTCACAATGAACGAAAAAAATCGTATGAAAGTTTCAAGCTTACAGGAACAAGTTTATTTTTTAAATTTTTTTAACACTTTCAAAGATATAGATCTTGATGACGTGCAGGGGTGAGGGGTGCCAGGCGATGATTTCCGTCCTCAGCATGCTAGGAACTATCGCTATAAAAATTTCTAGCCTTACAGGCAAACCGTTACTCAAAAGGTTCAGCTCTCGTACTAATATGAGCAATATAGAAGTTTTCAATTTCAATAATTGTTTATAAGTAATTATATAAGTGCTCCATTTCAATAATTGCTTTCATTCCCAAATTCGAAATGTCCCCTACGAACATGCAAATAATTTTATGAATTCAAGTTTGGACATATGCAAATGATTTCAGAGATATTTGTAGTACTAATATTTATATGGATCAATAAGAGGTTTATCTCCAATTGATCTTTTTCATGTACTGAACGAACGAAATATTCTCCCACCACATTCGACATGTTCTCACCCTTATCGCATCCAAGTGGCCTGTGAAGGCCAGGGGATTAGATGCAAGTGACAGAAGTGATGTCGCCGATGTCAACCCCTCTCCTGTATCATTTCAATGGGGTTTATGACCGCCACACACAGAAAGCCACTCTACATTGAATTAAACATACATATTAACAATCCAACCGCGATACGTGGTGTTGTAGCAACATATTGTGGGCTTGTGGAGGTCGAAAGTACTTCAGCTCTAATTACATTTTCGTTAACAAGCTCTGTTGTCGGTCTACCCCGATAATGAGAGTGTTTTCATATGTATTGGATTCTATAACTGATGGATTTATCTCATGGTTTTGTTGTTTATTGAAATATCAATCAGATGTGGTGGCACTGGCATTGCTACAGCAAGACTGAATATGAAATAACTGAGAATATCAGAAGAAAATGTATGAAAACCTGTTATGAGATGCTCAAATTATTCGGAATATGAATGAATAGGATTAATCTTTTTTGACGCGCTTGATACCTATCAACGAACGAAAAAGTTTATACTTCAAATATTCTAGTCCTTCACTGAGCCGATAATAGAATAAAACCTATTTTATGATAAATTTCCCATGTGAGATAACATATTGAAAGTAGGTTGCCTAAAAAACTCCTGGACAGAATATTGTCAATTATTTTTCGAAATATGATTTCTCATGAAATGTGCATCATGATAATAAGAAAATTTCATACTGGACTTATAGAATGAAACATAAAGAATATGCAGACATAAGGTTGAATATTATTCATCTGGATGAAGTACTGAGTTGCCAGGTTTGAACAGGTATATCGGAATCAGTTACTTTCACTTGTGTAATAAAAAAGATATGTATCAGCATAGGCGCTTTTTTATTGTGAACACGTTTATGTAGGTTTGCCTGCAAGTTTCGACGAGCCAGGAAATGAGCGACAGAGAGGTCCAAGGTAAGTAAACCGAGTTATAATAAAGGACCGATCATCACAGTCGTATCTGAATGTAAAAAAGTCCTAATGATAAGTACAAAATATACGAACATTGCTTAGACAGGATTTCCCGTGGCATTGTAATATTTCCGTTAAAACTGATGAATGAAATTGTATATTGTATTGCTACCCTCTATATAACAGTCCATTTTGTGAACAGTACGGCGTTATTTCGTTATTCTGTGTTCTGATGAAAAAAGGTCGAAATTTTAAATTTTGTCTATCTCGGGCGATTTTTCGAGTGAAATAACCAACTTTTCTCAAAAAAAAACAAATATCATGAAACTGAACTAACTGAAGCAGCACCCGATTTTGTTGGTTTCCAGACCAAACGTTACAAAAAAGTAACTGTTCTAGGAAATTAATATAATGAAGGTTTCAAAATTTTTCTTAATAAATCATTTGAGAAGTAACTTTTAAAATTTTCTTATTGCTGTAAGTGAACCTTTTTATATCAATAAAATCTCAAACAGTAACATTCATATAAACCTTGCTTAAGGAGAAGGCAACAAATTCCTAGATTCTAGTGTCCATTGTGGTAGAGCGTTCAGTATAATGATAATAATATAATAATAACACTATTTATTTCCATAATCTGAAAACCATTGGAAAAGGAAACAAGTCAAACTAAATATACATATGAAATGAACAAGAAGAAAATGACCGATATGATAACGATCAGACTTGGAAATCATAGTTGAAATACGCGGATATTGAGTATGGTTCAAGGTTTGTCAAAAAACTTCTTTCTGTGTCATTGAACTTCTTTTCTTCCGATATGGACTGAATATTTTTCGGTAGATGGTTATAGAACTTTAGACACATGTACTCTACATTCCTTTGCGACAGCGTTAGAGAATTATTCGGAAGATGAAAGAAATTCATTCTCCTTGTGTTATTCGAATTTTCGTATTGTTTAAAGTAGTACCATTTTTTCGCAGGAAAACAAGACATCTGAATATGTGATGTCCCACCGTTGTTAATATCCCCTCGATTTTAAACCTTCCACAACATGAAGCTGTAGATGGCTGCCGAAGCCTAACTCTCAATGCGCGTTTTTGAATTATAAATATCTTATTGATATCCGAGCTGTTTCTCCAAATAATAATGCCTACGGTAATGATACGATAGTATCGAGTGAAAATTTGAAAAATACACGGTCTTGAGTAGGTCCAGGTCAGCTTGCTGAGATAAAACGCGAAGTACCTTCGTAGAGAACAGAATTCAACCTTAGCTGTGTTCAAACCGACATAAATGTTGATACAAAATCACACCCAAATATTTTGTACTGTCTCTTTTATTCACGGTGTTATGAAGAAGTGTTTCAGGCCTCGACCACCTAGTAGAAAAAAACACACATTCAGTTTTGTCCACTTTTATGGTGACAATATTTTGTGAACACCAGTCTGCTCTAGATGACAGGGTGTTTTGTGTCAATGGGCGCATTCAGAAGAGACAACTATTATGGAACTGTTACCAAATTTCTATTATCTTCTGCTGAACGTTGAGCTTACTATGTAACACCAATCTTCATGTGTATATCAGAGGATATAAAATTCTGCCCATTAATTTCCATGCCCACCCTCTGTACTTTATTATTTAGATAACTTTGGACCAAGTTCAACTGGTTACCTCTTATTCAGCCACAGCAGAGTTTATTTGAGCGCTTAATGTGATCAACGCTATCGAAAGCCTTTGAGAGGCCAATGAAAAGACCTATCCGTACATCTCCTGCCTCAAGAACTTCAAGAATCGACCAAGAAGCGTCAACTCAAAAAGTGCCGTCTCTGTACCTTTGGTCATGACAAACCCATGTTGACATTTTGAAAAAATTCGGAATTTGTGAAAAAAAACTCAACAGCCTACTAAAGCAGATTTCCTCAAAAATTTGAGAAAATGACGTTAATAAGCTTATTGCTCTGTAATTACCTGGATATTCGATATTTCCTTTTCTAAAAAGCGGTCTCACAATAGCTATCTTCAAAGATTTCGGAAATACACCATCCTTGGAAGACTTAACTGGTTCAGTCCTTATTACACGGTATACTCTCCTCGGATCTCTCCTGTTAGGACCAAACATTTTCGTAGGCAACGCCAATCAACAATAAAACATCATGATCATGATGGTGCAAAATGTCATGAAAATTCATTTTCGAAAAAATAATTAACAATATACTGTTCAGACATATTTTTTTGACAACCTATATATATATATATATATATATATATATGTGTGACCTACAATTGTGTCACCTATTTATTATGTGACATGTTAAATTAATTATGGATCTCCGCTAGTCCACGATCGCAGTTCGGAAATTAATTTTTCCGAATTGTGACCGTTTTGTTCTTGAATTATTGTACGGTATGCTTATCCTTAAGCGTTAAACTCTTTCTCATTATAAAAAAGGTTTCATTCTATCACTTCGATGTAGGTTCGAATATTCTACTATCTGTGAAATTTTGAGCAGAAGACGGTTTCAATCGATCAAGTCTCACAGATGAACAATGGTTGCTAAAAACTTTTATTTATTCATTAGTGGAGTTAACTTGAACCATAACATGATATTACATATTTATATAAACCAAGAAAAAAATTATTCAACCGATTTCAATTCACAACAGCAAACATTCTCCTAGTCTTTTTCCATATTTTATGATATTGTCAGCGAGCAAATCGAAACAAATTGGTCGTAGCTCTATACAAAGTATTCCGGAATACAAGCAACAAATTTTATCAGCTGATTCTTGAAGAAAATATAGGTGTAAAAGGCCTCATTTCGAAGTTACATACCTCTGAACTTGGCCCTCCAGAATCGTTTTGGGTCGATACCTCAGAACATTGTTGCATATTACATATCAAATTTCATAGATGGGGTTCGTTAGTTAGTTAGTTAACTATCGCGTTGTCTTTCAGAATCGTAAATTAATGCTGAGAAAGGCTTTCTGATTTCTGGAGCTTCATTCAACTCACTTTTGTCTTCTTTGGATGAAACCCAAATATCATTTTCACCAATAATTCTTTCAACTCCTAACTTAATTTAATATTCACTCCCCATCAGAAAAATAATAACTACGAGCACCTCACAAAAACTGAGTCTAACAGGTCGTCATTGTACTGAAATTGGGATTTCTGAAAAAAATATATCATAATTGTTTGGAGAGAACTAGCGGAATGATTCGAGCTATAAAATATCGGTGGGTGTTTTGATATTGAATTATCCATTGTTCTCTACATCAGGTCCGATTCTTTCAAATGCCTAAACCTTCGTGAGTGTCCAATATGATGAATTCATTTTTACGAGGCTGAACTGTCCAGCCACATTATACAGGGTATAACCAAATAAGTGTTAAATATTTGAGGATGTGATGCCTCATCGAAAAAAATATAGGATCTTTCAAGTAAATAAATTTCATTGGACCATCCCTAGTTAAGATACAGATACATGGACGGTTGGACGTAAGTGCAAGTGGGCATTAGGGAGAAAAGTTGAGTCACAAAGTTATAAGTAATGAAAAGAACTGCAACGATTGTATTCCATTTTTTTCATGTAACTTGAAATTTCACAGAACAAATTTTACTTTCTCATGTCCGAAATACACTGTAATTTATTTTCCAAGATATTTATACTCAGACCAACAATTTTCCAATGGAAAATTAGGCTTTTTGTCTCTAAAAAGTGAAAAAAAGTGAAGAAACAAATATTTCGAATCAAGAAAATAACATTATGTTTGGGACATGAAAAGGTTTTCAACAAATCTCATAGAAAAACTGTTTTTTGTGAAAAGTGAAATTAAAACAGCAAAAACTGAGGTATTGAAAATTTTACAGTAATTTCGAGGTTATGGGCCTATTTTTTTTTCATAGGACTTTGCCGGAAATCGAGATGAACAGTTCTTCTTCCTGAAAAGCTTACTTTCTTCCCCCTCCTGACCCCAGATTGCTGGCATTAAGTTTTTCTATTTTTTCGATATATTCTCTTCTTTTATTAACGCTCTACAGGTTGTTTAAGATACTGACATTGAATCTATCGAATCAAATTTTCACAAGATCATTCCACCCTAATTGACCATATTCGTTAGCTGTCGGTTGCAGATTTTTTAAGTGTTTTTGGGTTGGCGACAATGAAACACACGATGTGGATTTTTCAAAAGAAAAAAAAATTCAAGAAAATTCAAGAAAAGTTTGAAAATATATTTGCTTTCACAGTAGGTCTGTATTATTGGCTAGCTGCTGCTTTATTTTTGCTGGGATGTTTCCGAATGTGTGTATATGTATATTATTTTGATTTGTTACTCATACCTTAGCAATATATTCAAGGATTAATTTTTCATTTATTTGTTGGATTTTAATTTTTTCCTGATTATACTTGATAAATGTACCAAGGGTTGAATGGTAGAGCACCAATTGGTGAACTTCCCCTTGAGATTTCCACTTGTATTCTATGCTTTTGGATCTTTCGATCTGTAGTAAACAGAATGAATGGGTGGAAATAAAGACATTATTATTATTATTATTACAGACAGAGTCCAAAAACGCTTTAGCATTATGTTTCCAGTACATAGCTCATTGAATAAATATCGAAATGAATACAGTAATGAATGAATAAAAAATGAATTGATCAACCAAAAATAAATTGAAAATCATTGAATAAATGAATTGATGAATGCAATCATAATTTGAAACATCAATGAATCAGATGAATAATAATAAGTCAATTCTATCCATGCAAAGTCCCTCTTTCGAAGATTAATAACTTGATAAAGAACGCATATGATCCTGACTACAATTCAATGCTTCACCCAGATTTTTTCTGCATAGAATAAAGTTCCGGGTGGAAATTGCTCCGATATCACATCAGATTGATTCCCCCAGATCTTAAATACCCCATTTATATCTACAAGGGTTGCGGATGGTGTCGAGACATTATTGAACCGGGTATATAAAATTGGAAATGATCTTGGCCAGGCTTGTCACACGCAGGCAGACACTCTTTCATGAACTCCCTCGCGGTCCTCAGATACTGAGAAAAGTTAATTGAAATATTATTAGTATTCTCTCTGTTGAAGTGCTTCAGATCCCACTCCTGATTTTTCATAATTAAATTCTTAAATTGAAATGTTCTCCGGATGCCGAATGCTTCTTCGGCATTTAGAATTGGAGGTTGGAATAAATTTATCTCATTCTCGTTTGGGGTCCCAGAAAATGTCGAAGGGTCGAAGGAAATTCTTATTTTCTATGTGCGAACTGAAGAGGTTGACTTTGTACCGAGTTATTCATGTTTCTTACACGAAATTCAGGGTGGGGGTTTTAAGGAGGAAACGTGAATAAACACAGGTACATAGTGACATAACTTATATTGTTTTGAATCTCAATTTGTTTTTTTTTTTTTGAACAGTTATGCTTTGTGTTCTACAGGGTGTTTTCAACACTGAGGTTTTTGCCGACAGGTTGTAAGACTCATCAAAATACAGGCTGTCCAAAAAGGGTATGGGGTATCTGTATAACAAAACCACAAATCATAAGAAAAGTTTGTCTTCATTAAAATTCAGACAAGGTTTTGGAAAATTGGGTGGCGAAGATTATGTTATCCAAATGTTAGCCCTCGCGCTGTTAGTAGTCTCCTAATCGAACACTCAAATTAGTCATCACGAGTAATAACCAAGATAGTACCATGGAAGGATATCCCTTTTTCCGGGAAAAGATTATGGGCAAGTTCAAGTGATTGGTTGGAGGTGTGGCAGGTTGCACAATCTTGTTGAAACCATGTTTTCACAAACCCTAAAACTTTTGCAGCTCTTAAACAAGAAAGTTTCATAACATATAGCGATAGTTAGTCAATAATTAATAGCAGTGGCGTAGCAGAGGGCCCCGCAGACCCCGCAGTGCGGGGGGGCTCCGGCACTAAGGGGGCCCCCGAGCCAAACGAAAAGGTTTGAATGGGGCCCCAGTAACTATTGAACTTGCCGAGTCGTGATATTTTTCTGATGATATAACGAACAAAACCTAAACAATGATGGTACAGTTATATATTATCGAAAAATAGAGAAATATTCAAAACACATAGAAGGTTAACAGTAATTCGCTTCGACATATCCCTCAGTCACACCCTGTGCCACCCTATTTTGAAGAGTTTTTTATAGCGTCAAGCTTTAAGGTATTTCTCTTTGAAGGTCGCCACATGATCCTTTTATTGGGGGCTCGGCAGCTTATTTGACATGTTGTTCTTCAGGCGGCTTGCATCTTATCTGTTATTGCAGAAATTGTTGTCAATTCTCCAATCAGGATATTTTTATGAAGAAGGGGAAAATATTATGAAATCTTTTTATTTCCATTCTCATTTCTAAATGGTTCAAAAAACATAAAAGGTTTTCAATAACTCCATTTGAAATTCGAATTATCACTCAATTACTTTTTTAATATACCGTCAAGCTTTTCGGGACTCTCTTTGGACATCGTCAAATGATCGTTTTATGAGGCCCGAGATAATCATGAATTATCCTAAGAATACAATAAAGCAAACACGTCTATCAGACTTTCGACCCTACTACAGCTTTGAACAAGAAGTAGCCTGGAGCTTGGCCATCGACAAGTTGATAGATATGTGTGAACAGAAAAATTAGCAAAGATTAATGCATTTTTGTTAAATAATTTTTCAACTTTTTTATCACATTGATTTCTTTTCAGTTATTTTTATATCAGAATCTATGTTATTTTGTTTACAAATTTTATTATTCAATATATTGTATACATACACATATATAAATTTTTTATCACATTTTCTTAAATATCTTTCTTTGAAAAACGTCAGGTGAAACTTATCAGAAATAACGTGACTAAAATCTTGCGGGGGGGGGCCCGAAATTTTTGCCACACCACTGGTAGATAGTTTAGAAGGGGTTACAGTCCACTGCGAACTGATGGTCTACTGTGCCTCCTGACAAAGCTTTACAGCTCACCTTCTAGTCCCAGAGATCTTATGAAATCCAGTATCTCGGAAGGCTTCAGTGAGGCTAATTCCTTATTCCTTCCGGTCTCTTGACCAAAGCATTGTTTCCTTTGAACATGTAGCAATACTGTTCACTGTAAGAACTCGCCTTCGTCAGTCTTCAGAAACATGGCCAAACCATGCCTTCACCAGACAAGACAGTCCAAACAATAACTTTGAGGTAATGTAGTCGTCGTTCATATTTCTGCTTTGGATTTCAGTTGACCCAAGAGCGGCAGTTTGAATTCTGCACGAAATAAATGTTAATCCGTGCTATGGAATCATCATTGCGATCATTCTCGTATGCAAAAAGCACGATGGTTCTCTGGGTAGGCCTTCATCGTGAAAAAGTTACAACCTATAGTCTATCCAACGAGAAGCGATAGCGCGCCAAAACAACAAGGCGTGGCCAAATTCATCAGGACTGAATTTAATGTACGGATCGTGCAACCGACGCCTAGGCAAGCAACTCAGGATTTCATATGAATCAATTTATTGTTGTATACAGATCTGGAGAACTCTGTTCAAATTTAGGCGGGAGCAATAAAAACAAACAGAATCGTTTGGTTTGCACACAATAAAGCTCGTATTGGTCCATTGGTCAAACGGTCATAACAACGCTCCCTTCGACCTCCCTAAGAGATTGCCAGGATAGTACTCAGAATTATGCTCAAGATTGCGGCAAGGTAATTCCAGAAAGCACCAGAGTTTTAGAGATTTAGGTCAGAATCTTGCAAGATTCCGACAAAGTTATTCCAGGAAACATCAGATTTTGGCCCTCCGCATTAAGTTAAAACTGAACGATTGTGTGAAATCTAATCGATTCGACTCTGGACGGAAAGTAACTATCCGAAGGCCCTCCTACCGCTTTAAAACTTGTTTTATTGCTCTCGCTTAAATTTGAAAAGAGTATAAACGGAAACCAATGAAAATATTCATATCCTATAGGCGTTACTTTAGTTGTTTACAGGCGCTATCGCTTCTAGTTGAATAGATTATAGGCAACACAATCCCTTGAAAGCTCTCCGTCTGTGCAGATACAAATACCCCCTACCCTTCCTGGACACTCTCGATACAACGCATAATAATTATTTCAACAAATTTTGTGAAATATCTTGAGAAATATATCAGCACCCCAGAGGTAAAGTGTGTTGCGTCACAATATCGAAATTAGACAAAAGAGAGATTTTTCAGTTCGATTATTGTTTGACAGAATGTTTACTCTCATTATTTGGCGAAATGATGTACCGAGGGAGTCAAAAATGTGTTCCACTAGCTAGAATTTACTAATGTGAATCCAATATTGTAGACTGTAGACAGTCGTGTCTGAAAAATAGCACTTGGTAAAAATCAGGCAAAATAGTTTTTTTTCGAAAGTCAAAGAATACTGGCCAAAGTCACTCACACTACTGGTTCTCCCACAATCTGTCCTCTTTGCTCATTTTCTCTTTGTAAGGAAAAAAACTATTGTTTTTTTTTTAAATCTAACCAGTACATCTCTAGACATAATTGCGGCTCAATCATGAACTTTCGTCCAAAAAAACAAATAAAGTGCTGAACTAACTTTTTTCTAAATTTCTCATTCTTCTGTGAACTGGAGGGATTTATTAGAAATGTCAACGTTAAGACTTTTACCACCAGCATCACAATTTTTCCCTTGATAAAAAAGCTCGGATAGCGTTTTATATCTTCGTTATTTGCCGGAAATCTGAAAAATGCAAATTCTCGAATAGTGTTAGTCTAATCTTTTACGAGGACAACATGAAATCGAGAAAATAAATCAACAGCAGAAAACAGCAAAATTTTTCGAAAAATCTAAAGTGCTGGGTCAACTTAAAACACATCGAAACGTATCCTGTAGAAAGGATCGTTAACACAATTTCATTACGCATAAAAACGAGAGTACCTGCATCCCTTTCTTCTCCTACAATTACCCTATCATCAATCCAACCACAAAAACAACCGAACAAAAAATAGCAACGGATCAGATAACAATTCCATCCATACTTATCTCAATATAAATCAAACACCGATCGGTACAACAGGCAGGCCAAAACAAACACCATTCGAAGAGTTTTTCTCCCATCTGATACGATTTAACATAAACCACGTTTGAATTAATTTCGTTTCGAATGCATTCATATTTAATAATAATATGACGATCTCTGAATGACCCAAAGGTTCGATTGCATCTTTTTGAATTCATTGAATGTGAAACCATTCAACCGATTACGGACGGTACAATTGTATGAGTATGTTTAATGTGCCCCCTCTTCTTGCCTCAGTTAGCAATTATTCTACTTCTTCACGTGTGTGGAACTGCTATCTCTCATTCGCTGAACGAGAAAGAGAAGTTTGGAAATAAAATATAGACAAGCTATAACAAACGTAGAAATGATGAATTTCGTGTGAAAAACTGATGACACAATATTTGGTACAGAAAAACTGGATCAATTCCATCGAGTGTTGAAAGGGAACACCTATTTGAACTGTAGCATCCTGTATATTTTTATATTTTTCAAAGCTCCTTAACAACCTGATTTCAACGAGTTATTGTATGTCTTGTGATAACACCGGATCAAATAATAATATTAATTATTTCCAACACGTTAAGTAATGCTATTTTTCTAATTTTGACATATAAAGTGACACTTTTCAAAACTCATCGACGTTATGAAACGTCTTACTTTTCGTAGCTAGTTACGAAAAGTAGAACTTTTCGCAACTGGTGATGAAACAGTATATTCTAAAACAAGTTGCAGAATGAGCTCCTCTTCCAACACGAATGCGAAGTTCGAAAACGAGCGACGAAGGAGCGAGTTTTCGATAGCATGAGTGTTGGAATTGCCTTCTGAAACGAGTATTAGACGATATTTTCTCTATTTCAGTCAATTTTTGTGAAATACTCTCGAAATTCAAATAAAAATTCAAGTAAGTGACTTTTATATTTCATTTTGTCAGTTGGTGTGACATACGAAATTTGACAGATTACGGAATTTGAATTGATTTGATTCGAAACTTTATTCGATCGGAGGTCAGTACTGACAACTACAAAACGAAAAATATAACTGAAAACAATGCTGTTATGAGTTTCATTACAGCACTACTTTTAGTACTGTAATGAACTCATTACGATACTGAAATAGAGAAAGTAAATTTCGCCATTGATTGTGAAAAACACAGAATCGTTGTGGGACTAAACTACTTGAACTATGTATTTCCTTACTTCCTTCATGTATTACATATTATGAAGATCAATACATTTAATATTCAGATAACTGTAACACGTGAATGGGAAAATTAATTATAAATATTAATTAGGTACACAAGTTGAACAATTATTGATATTGACCCCAGCGGACAACGAAGTTTTTTGTTTAGCATTAATTTGGGTATTTTCTTTGTGATTTTCTCCAAGAATGTTTGTCGCAATCTTCTGTTTATTAATTATAGAATTCTCCACGTAACCTTCAGCAACTGTATTGGACTTCCATCCTCCATGCTGTTTGATTCTCAGTAAATCAGCTCCAGAATCCTCAAGCAGAGTAGTGGATGACCGCCGAAAACAGTGACCAGTATACAAAGAAGGATTTGGCAACTTTAAAAACTGGGCGATAATTTTCGAAATATTTCCAAATGTGTTTATACCTACAGGTTGCACTTCACATCTTCCATTCAAATATTTTACAAAAAATCTGTCATGCTTAACATATGATGGCCTTAGATTAACGTATTTTTTAACAATTTCGATGTAGTTCATACCGTCAAAAGCTCCAGCGGTTATAGCAAATTCTCGACATACTTTCATCTTTGTGTTCGGAATGGTAAATTTAACAAATTCCTCCGGAAACACTACATTTTCTACGCGAAGAAAAGTTAATTCACCTTTTCGGCAAGCTCCAGGAACTCCACGATCAATGCTACCTTATTCATTAAATGTTGCCCATCGGAAGCTTCTTTCAGAAGATGGGCAATGTTTTCTCTACTAAAAACTTTCGACTTTTTGGGTTGGTAACCTTCAGAATGACGTTTTAAAAAAGCCACTAAATTTGTATATTTCTTGATATCAATATTTCTCTTCAAGCACAATTCGGTTCTTAACATCGAATATAAGCTCCATAAGGTCGAACTCTTTATTCCTTT
Source organism: Hippodamia convergens (assembly GCA_038502775.1). Lineage (NCBI taxonomy): Eukaryota > Metazoa > Arthropoda > Insecta > Coleoptera > Coccinellidae > Hippodamia > Hippodamia convergens. The sequence continues at coordinate 50,889,520 of CM076607.1, read as the reverse complement.
TTTTGAAGATACGCTAGCAAAACATTTTCGTTCAAATGAGTAATCCGTTTTTGTTCACACCATTAACCGAATTTGGCATAGGACAAATCATACTTGCTCCTCGACTTCCTCGATGTCGTTCTCTGAATCAGACATTGCTGTATATTTTCTCCTACTTTGAAACAATTTCAAGAAATTTTTTGCGAATAAAGAAGCGATTATGATATTCCACTCTTTTGACAATAAAAATTACGAAATACGACACTGTCACTAACGATACTTCCATAGCAACGAAGTGAAAAATGAATATGTATCTTCGAATTCACTTGACGCTTGTAGGGACGTTTTGATACTTTCAATTTGAATTCAAATAATCACATCTTATTCAAAATTAGAAAAATTATTGTGTGAAACAATATTTTTCGTAATTCGCTTTCTTTCGCGAAACGAGCGGAGCTCATTACGAAAAATAATGCTTTTCCCAACTGGTTGCACAAATAACTATTCTAGAATAACCTAAATTATATAATGTAATTTGAATATACAGTTTCTGGAAACCAATTATCAATAGTTTCCCAAATGCATCCGGTGTTATTCATGATGATGTATTTATATGATATACACTTCTCGCAAAAATTAAAAGGAACAGAAAAATTTTCAAAAGTTTTTGGTGATTTTCATATGGTTGCATCTCAGTGAAAAATGGTCGTGAAGGAAATAAAAAAACCAAATTTTGAAGCTTGAAGAATCTTGTTTCTGAATTTATTGGTTAAAAATTTTTCGAAAAGCCGGGAGCCATGCAATTCTCGGATAAAGCACGAAGAAAATACTTTCGAAATTTTTCTTGCTTAACGCGCATAGAAAAAGTTTATCCTTATCACTCAACTGTCGATATCTCGAGAATTACTGACAGAGGACAGACGGTTTCCTTTTCTGCAGAAAATTTCCTACAAAAATTTTCTGCTTGTAACGTTAACGTAAAGAAGCCAAAGATACCATTTTGCCATTTTTTGGGTAAATCGACAGTATCTTCGTCAATATTGGGAGAAAGGCTTAGGTTATAACAAAATTTTACAGTCTGATGTTACCGAATTCCCCCTGAATCGGAAGATTCTGTGAAAACCAAGGGAACAAGGTTGTTGTTCTTTCAAATTGATACATCATCTCGGTAACTTTGAATATTCAGCAAATATCCGGTAAAACCCCCAACTTTCCCAATACAAGATATGGGCTTGTGATAAATCGTTTGAAAGTTTGTTTCATTCCGTTTTATGAAATTTTATCACCCTTATATTCATTTGAAAAATCAAAGAAGAAAAAACTAACATTGTGAATCCCAGAATTCATCTTAATATCTACTCAAATATTGCCAAATCTCATTTCAATTATACTGAAGTTGTTAACCTTCAGGATGTGCCAGAAAAAGTACTTTTTGTCGAATGATTTTTGTTATATAGGCTAGATTTCGAAGAATTTTTTCAACTGTGAAATAGGCCTCACAGTACATCGACTGAATTATGTTTTGGGGAATTGATACTCAAATTTCGAATAATCTATGTTCTATCGAACTGCTACTAAGCACTCGTTTTTGGGGCGTCCTGTAGATATACCCTAGTGGTTCCCTGTTCGGGAATAATTTTGGCATGAACTAAGTAGCTTGTCCGGCCATTTTATCCGCTGATTCGGAAATGGATTTGGCCAATTAATGAACATAATAAATTTATTCCATACTCGTACAACTTTCCGTTGTAAAGTGGGATAAATTGAATGTTATGAACACAGTAATTGTGCGATTGAATTTGGTAATTTGTAATTTCAATCTGTTATTGTTCTTCTGGTTTTCAATATTTCACACAATGACATCGATTATGTGAGTGTTGAATAGATAGACACGAGTTTTGTTCTAGAACTCCATATTTAATTATGAATCGGGTATATATTTTATTAGAGGTCTATGACGAGAACAGCATTGGAAAAATTAAAATATTCGTTCAATGCAGAGTACACATTTAATCCTCTACAGAATTTTTTATTTTGTAACACAGGAGATTCACAGGACTTCGTTCAACGAATCAAATATCGATACTTAATATCTTTTTTTTCAGTACGGCAATGAACTCATTGCGATACTGATATGGAGAAAATAATACTTACATCTTTCAGTTTCCTCTTTTTCGAAGCCTGCTGAACATTTAGACCAATTCACAAAATTTTCAGAATTATATATTTTTCGATATATTTCTGTATAAGGTCAGAAAAATAATGCGCTCTTCATGAAAACTAGTCTCGTTTTGTGGGGTCTACTATTATAAGGTACTGAATTATTCTAATTCTGTTATCTCAGATTGATTTCTAGAGTAATGTATGAGATGCCAAACAGTTAGTGATTATTTCATATTCATGCTGACTTTTCCTTGAAGATGCAAGTATTAAATCTACATTTCTAGGTATATATTTTTGCAAAGCAAATTTTGGTTTTATCTTCAAGATATATGAAAATAACGTAAAACGGTTTCCACTACATATTGGTGTTTTCACGAAAATCCAGCTCACGACTTCTATCAAAGTTTTTACTTATCTAGTCTAGAAGTACTAGAAATAGCCAAAATCAAGCAATTTGGGTAACCCTGTGCGACCCCTTGTTGAGTGGCGATGATGTTTTTTTTTTCACAACGAGATTGAATTATTATTATTCGTTCGACATAGTATCATACAGAATGGCGTTACAAATTGATCAAAAATTCTTCTAGTTGTGTTGTGAAAAATTGCGCATATAATTTTAAATCCAGACACCGATGACAGCAATTCGAAATTTATTTCAAGTTAGTTCATGTCATAATTGTTTTGGTAGAGTAGAATAATTTGTCAGTTGACAAATGAAAATATATTTAAGACCCAGGGACCCTTTTTAAAAGATTTTTCTGACCCGTTCTTGACGGCAGAACATTTGGTGCCGAAACCCGGGAACATGAATGAATTAAGGAGAAGCGAAAGGATAAATGAAGGTCAAGCTCCAATTCACTTTCCAAATTCGAATGAAAGGCAATCGGACAGACGTTGCCCATCTGAAACCCAAGAAAACAACTCTATAAATGACGATAAATCTCAAAAGACAAAAACAAGCCGAGCTTCTTCGAAATCAAAAGCCGAATTACTGGAAGAGATGTCACAGAACCAGCGAGATATAATGGATCTACAGAAGAGGATGAGTGAAAATGCCATTCAATCAGAACGGATAATGTCGAAGAAAGCATCAAAATCACCAAGCACTGGATCGAATTTATCATCAGAAATGTCCTCAAGGAAAAAGGTAAATGAATGGTTGGATGGAGAATATCTTAAAAATGAAGAAAAGAAGAATTATATTCCGAAGTCAAAAAATCCCGACGAAACTATTACACTTCTAACTCAAACCATAGCAGAAGGAATTGGTAAACTATCTGAAGTGCTGAAAATTTCCAAGACGAATAATTCTTCTCAAGATTTACCTTTTTTCAATGGAAAATCTGAAGACTGGCCTATGTTTAAAGTTACATTGGAAAGAACCCAAAATCATTATAGTGACGAAGAAAATATATTTCGACTTCAGAAATCCCTTAAAGGGGAAGCACTCGAAGCTGTTCGACCGCTATTAATATCATTCGAAAATGCTCACTCTATTATGGAAACTTTGGAGATGAGATTTGGACGACCGGAATTTATAATAGAAACAATCCTCGAAAAAATTCGTGTTCTACCAAATTTGAAAGAGAATGACCAGATCAATTTTGTGAAATTTGCTACGGAAGTTCAAAATTTCAGTGCTACAGCAAGAAATCTCCACATGGAAATATATTTGAGCAATCCACAAATGATGAGGGAACTACTGAATAAACTTCCAACACACTTAAAGTACAATTGGGCAATCTATGTGTCAGGATTGAATATTCGAGTGCCAACCTTGGACATTTTTGCATCGTGGATTCAGAATCAAGCCCGAATTTTAAGTATTTTTTTACAACCTGAATTAAATGACAGAAAACGTCAAGAAAATTTTAACCATAGAGAAACTAGAAATTTCAACCACCGAGAGACAAGAAATGTCAGCCAGCGACCTATGCTTACACAAGTGACACCAAAATGCCAAATTTGTTGTAAAAATCATGAGACTTCGAACTGTAAGGAAATTTTGGAAAGGTCTGTCGACAGTCGATGGGAACTCATTACGAATAAGAAGTTATGTTTCTCTTGTTTTGAACACCACCAAATTAAATTCTGTAGAAGAAAGACTTTATGTGGTATCAACAATTGTACAAAATTTCATCATCATATTTTACATAAGGATGCCATCGAACATACAGAATGCAGTTTCTTCTGTTATGAAAAATCTGAAGACCATACAAAACGTGCAGTGTTGACGAGGTAGGCAGTTGAAGACTAAGCTGAACGAATGCGAGATGCATCTTAGTCTATTCAGGACTCTGATAGAAGACAAACTGGTGCAGAATGGCGGCGGCGATGGAACTTCTACAGAATCGATCAAACTGGAGGTTGTTTCACTGAAGGCATCTATAAAATCTTTACAGGATACAGTAGCGGTGAAAGATGAGTCTATTCTTCACTTCCAATCGCTTCTCAAAAAAGACAGAGACAATCATAGTTTGGCGTTAGCAAGAATGCAAGAGGAGCTCAGAACACTCAAGAACGCTGTGGCCGAAGAAAAACTGAAACATCTAGAGATTGAAGCGCAATACGGAGAGAAGACTCTCAGCATAGAAGCTATTGAACAGCAGGTACACGCTATGAAACAGCACGCTGACGAGTTACAACCTCAGGTATCCACTTTGAAGTCTCAGCTTATGACCTGTCAAGAAGAAGCCGGCAATGGCACTTCCTTGCTGAAGACGAAAACGGATACAAGAGAAGAGATTCGCGATCTCTTACTACAGCCTTTGAAAACGAAAAAGACAACATCCTCTGCAAGGAACGAGAAGAGTCACAATAGGATCAAAGAGAAGCTACAAAAGAAGGTAGCAACACTCGAGGAAGAGTTGGCATGGCAGAAAGGGGAGCTTGCTCCGAAGGTTGCCATCAACAAAACTCAAAATACAAGACCACTCAAAATCGATTACCCTGTTATTATATGTGACGAAGATTCAACACGCAATTCTTGGCAAACGGGTAGAATTCTGCAGGTGTTTCCAGGAATTGACGGACAAATCGGATCAGCAGAAAATAGGACAAGCCGAGAGTTTTTAAGAAGACCTGTAGTTAATATTGCTGTCATCGGGGGGGAGGATGTTGTGAAAAATTGCACATATAATTTTAAATCCAGACACCGATGACAGCAATTCGAAATTTATTTCAAGTTAGTTCATGTCATAATTGTTTTGGTAGAGTAGAATAATTTGTCAGTTGACAAGTGAAAATATATTTAAGACCCAGGGACCCTTTTTAAAAGATTTTTCTGACCCGTTCTTGACGACAGAACAAGTTGCATTATTTTTCCATTCGAACTGGGGACTTTTTACCCGATCTTCCCTTAGTAGTTCCGCCCCTGGCTGTTACATCTGGTTTTCGATGAACGATGTTGGTGTTAGTGTTGAGATACTTTGTGGTTACACCCCATTATTTAATGTCCACAAAAAACTGCCGAACAACTGACCACTCTTCAGCGAACGGTTACAAAGTCAAACAAGATGGAAGAAAAATAAAAATTTTGTTTTTTCTACTAGCAGTCGGTACAGTTCTAACGGGATTCGCGCGACACTCTCACACGTTTCCATGTTGACCAACCCATTAGCCACTCGGTCACTATTTGTCTGGTGCATAGTGTAACCAAATATCGCCACAGAACACCTGTTTTTCAACTATCATCATTAGTTATTCACGTTCTGTTCGTGATATCGAAATTCAATATTGTGGAATATAAGGGGTAGCTCATCAGGGTTGAAAATCCGTAATTTCTTCAAAATGATGAATTAAGCACAAAATTATGTTGTGGGTTCGAATACATTCCAGCAGATGAGTTATGATAAAAAGCCTAAGAGAGCAATTTGAGGTGGATTTCATGAGACTTTGATGGCTTGGTTGATTAGAGCCATCGATATTCGTTGAAATTCATGTCAATTTTTTTTTTTTGGGCAATAACAATTCTGTGAAAAACATATACAATTTCGGAAAAGCTTTCAGGAGATTCTGAGGGTTTTATACAGATACCAAGAAACCCAAATGCGAGACTCGTTGAGAATTCGAAAAAAATCGCTTCTTCGAAATAATTACATATCAGGAATCAGATTGTATAATATTTGGGTTTCATTCTCTAGTTACAGAAAAATTACACAAATATTCGCTATATCATAAATAAGTATGTAGATTCTTTATGAGATTGGAACTTTTAGATGATATTTGCTTTTTGAGACTAATCACATTCAAATTGGGATTACATAAATTCAAAATGAGAATAAACAACTTCAAAATGGTAAACGCATACGAATTGGGAATAAACACATTCAAAATTGACATTGGAACACATTCATATTGTCACTGAACCATTTCATATTGAAAAAAGTAGTTTCGTGTTTTCGAAAGAATAGTTCTGAAGTGAGAATCGAAATGAGGAAAGAATGCAGAGGTGTGTATAACTTTATGAATGATGTGAAAAATGTGAGAATCTTTACTCTGCAATCTTCTGAATATTTTTTAAGGTTTTCTCACCAAGTCTCTGGATCAAAAATCAATCAGAATAATCCTCAAATACGTTTTAGAAGTAGGACCATTGTATAAAACTTGTGCAAAAACTGGTCGAAGGCCAAATCCATTCAAAAACTTGTTGTCTTATAATAGTAAAAGAAATAACACTTCGAACTTTCAGAGATTATAGCAAATTTTAGCCATGAAAGTCTTCAAAATCGTAGTAAACAAATACTGTGTATTTTGAGTTGCCTAAACGTCTTAGCCTTGGAATTATAAAGTCTCAACGGAGTAGTAGGTGCCGATTCACAATGGACAATCTGCCCTATTTATTCTCTCAACCGGGAAAAAAAGTGAAAATGTTGTTATCACAAGCAAGGAACTACAGTGAAGAAATTGTAAAATATAAAAAAGTTACCTCCTAATTAAAGAGAATTCCTTTGATGTATGAATAACAATGTACAGGGTGGGCAAAATTGGTGATACCTGAACTACAACTTTTCAACCGAGAGAGATAGAGGAAAATGAATGACAAGTTACGGTCCTCTTTTTTAGAGAAACTGATAATGCCATCAACTGCATTCCTCTATCTTTTTTTGTTTTCGAGTTATAGGCCAAAATTGAAATTTGGGCTATTTCAACTTTGGCCATTATCTCCGTTTCTCTTTGTGCTAGGACGTTGAAATGAAATATTATACAGGCACTTTTTTTATAGCAATTCAGAAGCTTACTTTGTTTTTCCCAAGGGGTTTCCTGGCTGAGCCAGAACATAAAGTTGTGTTTTTTCTCATGGAAACAATAGTTTGAAATGGCTTAGAAAGAATCGCAATTTTTTCCCGTTTCAGAAATAGATCATACATCATACATCGGGCTCAGATTCATTCAGTTTTCATGAAAAATTTAGTTTGTTTTTGAAATTATTGAGTATAAAATAGGCTGAGTCACAAAATAATATGTCTTTACGAATGGTGTCATTATTATTTTGCGATTGAATACTTGATTCAATTCTCCGTGGTTCGATCTCTGTTCAGAATAATTGTTAATTACTAGATTTCAAAGTCGATACGGAAATGTTCCCAAACTACGAGAAATATGATGTGTTCAAATTTTTAATTTTAGCAGAAATAATGACTTCGTATTCGTATTTACAGTTGTTCTGAACAGAGATCAAACCACGGAGAATTGAATCAAGTATTCAATGGCATAATTAAAAAGGCATCATGCGTAGAGACAGATTATTTTTCGATTCAGCCTACTTAATACTCAATAATTCAAATTTCAAATACAAACTATATATTACATGATGACTGAATGAATCTGAGGACGATGTATGATGTATGATATACAGGGTCTTTCACGAGGAACCTCACCCATATTTATACGGGAAACTACTGAACGTATTTTCATGAAATTCAGCACTTATAAGTATTTCACGATGCTGATGAAATCTAAAATATTTTCAAGGCATGAGCACCTCCGGTTTTTCCGGAAATGACGTCAACTTCCGTTTTTCAAATTAGAACACCATTTTTTTATTGCAGAAATAGATTCCTTAGAAAATTTCAAGTTATTTTGATGTAACATTTTTCAGTTTTGGTTGGAAAATTCTCTCTGAGCGGGAAAATTCGAAGAAAAAATCGAAAATAGAGCTCCGCTGAAACAAGAATAACTTCGAGGTTTTTGGATGGAAAATTTTCATTTTTGGGATTTTCCAGAATGTAATATTGATGTATCCACTTTGAAAATCGAAATCGCGATTCATGATACAGGGGGTGAAAAAATCGCTTTCGAAGTTAGGGATGACAAAATCGTGAAAAATCAATTTTTTCAAATTAGAACCCCATTTTTTTATGGCAGATATTGAATCTACGTTAGAAAATAATGTGAGTGTATGCATCACACCCTTGCCCTAAAGTGGATATTTTCTGAGTTATTCACAAAAAACTGTTTTTCGTCTTGAATTTTCAGCTATTCCTTTTCCCTTCACGCCAAAAAGATGAAATTTTCAGGAACTGTTACTTAAACCATGTTTTAGATTTTACTACCCTAATATGCAAGAGAAAAAAGTTACAGGTTGTTCCTAAATAGATGGCGAATTTTGATTCGAATTTGTATCGGAAACCTCTTTATTTCAACTAATCGGCCATCGGTTTTCTCTCCAGTGATAAATAAATAATTCCTTATGAACCATATGCAAAAACTTACCATGTTTTACATTCTTTTTTTTTAATGATAGATATCATTAATTACATCTGCCAAATTCCTCTTTATTCAGTAGCATTTTGTGTTTACTATTAATTTGGTGATAATTCGTATTAAGTTATAAAATCGATCACTATGCCTAATTTTACCAATGAAGATTATTTAAATCTCATTCTACTTCATGGAGAAGGTAATAAAGTTGTAGATAGAACGATTCGACTGTTCATTGAGAGGTTTCCTGACCGACCCAGACCAACGAGAGATACCATTAACAGAACCATGACAAACTTGAGAAATGTCGGATCTTTCGTTAAGAAAACTATACACAGAGAAAAAAGTGTAGTAGAAGATGAGAACAACGAAATTACAGTTCTTGCATATTTTCGTGAGAATCCTCAAAATTCTCTCAAAGATACCGAGATTGATCTGGGATTATCTCAATCGAGTGTTTGGAGAATATTAAAAAAACATAAAATGTACCCATATAAATTCAATAGGGTACAGCATTTGAAGGAAACTGATTTCGTCAGGAGAACAGAGTTTTGCGAAGAAGGGGTGAAAAATCTACAGCATGGTTCAAATAACAGTTCCAGAAAATTTCATCTTTTTGGCGTGAAGGGAAAAGAAATAGCTAAAAATTCAAGACGAAAAACAGTTTTTTGTGAATAACTCAGAAAATATCCATTTTAGGGCAAGGGTGTGATGCATACACTCACATTATTTTTTAACGTAGATTCAATATCTGCCATAAAAAAATGGGGTTCTAATTTGAAAAAATTGATTTTTCACGATTTTGTCATTCCTAACTTTGAAAGCGATTTTTTCACCCCCTGTATCATGAATCGCGATTTCGATTTTTAAAGTGGATACATCAATCTTACATCTTGAAAAATCCTAAAAATGAAAATTTTCCATCCAAAAACCTCGAAGTTATTCTTGTTTCAGCGGAGCTCTATTTTCGATTTTTTTTTCGAATTTTCCCGCTCAGAGAGAATTTTCCAACCAAAACTGAAAAATGTTACATCAAAATAACTTGAAATTTTCTAAGGAATCTATTTCTGCAATAAAAAAATGGTGTTCTAATTTGAAAAACGGAAGTTGACGTCATTTCCGGAAAAACCGGAGGTGCTCATGCCTTGAAAATATTTTAGATTTCATCAGCTTCGTGAAATACTTATAAGTGCTGAATTTCATGAAAATACGTTCAGTAGTTTCCCGTATAAATATGGGTGAGGTTCCTCGTGAAAGACCCTGTATTTCTAAGCCATTTTATACTATTATTTCCATAGGAAAAATCACAACTTTATGTTATAGCTCAGCAAGGAAACCTCTTGGGGAAAAACCAAGTACGCTACTGGATTGATATGAAAAACGTGCTTGTATGATATTTTTATTTCAACATCCTAGCACAAACAGAAACGGAGAAAATGGCCAAAGTTGAAATCGCCCAAATATCAATTTTTGCCATTAACTCGAAAACGAAAGAAGATAGAGGAATGCAGTTGACGGCATTAACAGTTTCTGTAGAAAAGACCAATGTGAAGTGTAATTCATTGTACTCTCACGGTTAGAAAGTTGTAGTTCAAGTATCATCAATTTTGCCCACCATGTACGTACCTATTTCAATGCAATTGAATTTTTTTAATATTTTGTATTTTTTATATTTCACCTAATATATTTCCTTCTTAAAACGGTTGGTACGACTTTATTCAATTTTAAGGCGAAAAAAAGTTCGGCGGGTCAGCTAATAGCTTATCTAAGTGTCAATTGCCACAATTGGTCCCACCACCAGATCCCTTACGCTCTTTATTTTCTGGAATTGGAAATGATTCTAAACACTTCTTGGCCAACATTCAACAATATAGCAGCTGTTTCCAGACGACATCATTTGGCGCAACACATATTGTACAGGACAATTTTATGTCCCTTCCAAGGTATTATACCATAAGTGGTTTTTATAATATTTTAGTTGCTTTTTTATTTATCGATTGAGGAAGTACATATTCTGCCGGGTCCGCTAGTTTATTATATGTTTCAAAGAATGCTGTCGGTTTGGCCTCTATAAAGAATGTGAAGGCAGGGAATTTTTTCATCTTATTTATTTTTCTTGAAATAAATGAATTCATTCATCTACCAATCGTTATAACTAACCACATTAAATAATTTGATATCTGAAGAGTATTTGCTGGCTCAAAACGAATAACATGCTTTTTACCATCTCAAGAACATTTGCTAGATGTCATTTCAGTTGCTTCTTCTTTTTAATGAAATCAAACGAAATTTTTTTCAGACATCGTCTTTTATAAAGAAAAATTTCAAATTGTTTTTTGAAAACCCTAAAAAATGTTTTCGTAATTGGACCAAACATTTCGCTCGCTTTCATATATTTCTTTGACAAACTTCAAATTAACCAAAGTATAGTGGGAAAATCCAATAACTTTTCAGAAAGAACTTATTATGTTGCGTATTTTCAAAATAATCTTTCTTGAAGTAATTATTCCACTTCTCCGAATTTATATTTATTATTTCATTCAATATTGAATATTATGCCGAAGAAAGAGATCAAAGCGCATAGTTTCCACACCTGGTGAATCGAATAATTTCACAAAGAGGAACCAAGGCTCAACAATTTCAGTCAATAAATTCTGGCGACAAACCTGCGATATAAATAATTCGACCAATCTAACTCACAGATGCGTGCAATATTATTGGCGTTATATCGAGTTCCAAATTCCATTTGTGAAGAGGTCGAGAGCATCTCCGAGGGCCCGAGGGGGTGCCGTGGCATCGAACCCTGCTAAATCGCTTTTGAAAACTCTCGCTTACACTTTGAAGCGGGCAATACTGTACAATGGCAGAAGAAATATGTTTAAAACCCTCGGAAGATAACGAGATACTTGTATAGGATGCGGATGCGATGCCTACAATCGCTATCATTTTCTATTTCTGTGCTCAAAAATCGAGTGGCCACTCGAGAGTCCACAACGTCGTGGGACGAAAAGACTCTAGTTAGAGATGGCGTTTAAAAAAATTCCGGACTCGAGTCGCCGAGATCGGTTAACCGCAGGTCGAAGGCAGTGATCCGAACGTAAAGGGATGTTTTGAGGACATGTTCAGGGTAGGATTTTGTCACATTCTATGCCGGAAGTCTTTTTATGTGTTCTGTATTATTCTGTATCACAAAGGGTCTTGTCATGATCTTCGTCAATGTGACAATTTGAAAATGAGCCATGAAAATTTCATTAATGACTTTGTATGAGAATTTATTATACTATGAGGATTCTAATGCCCACATAAAAGCATAAAAGGCACCGACATTATCGGAAAAGTTCGAAAAAAACGAATGCAAAATGTTCTATGACAAAAAAATCACAGAAAGAGTCTTCGTCAAAATCGCATTCAAACATCACATGGAAATTCCATATTGGAAATGATGATAAAGGACAATGACAAAATTGCCAAAACAAATCAGATCATCTGCATCAACACGAAAAGTGTTGAAAATTAACCCGTCCAACCCTCGGTCCAACCTCACTCTTGTCTTCGCTCGTGTGTGGAAAACAGCTGATTGATTGAATGCGTTAACCCCACCATTTGATCTGTCAGAAATCTCAACTTTGATTGAAGTTCGGCAACAGGGCTCGATTTGAAACACATTATGCCAAAATCCCTTCAAATTATTCTTCTGTGATATTCTCTTTTGGATGAATTACAGGTATCCCAAATTGCTTGATTTCGACTGTTTTAGGTACTTCTGGGCTAGATAGGTGAAAACTTCGAAAAGTGTCCTGGGCAGGCCCCTCTTTCGCCTAGGGCATTTTGGACAAGTGACCAGGGCCCCGAGATCGATAGGGGCCCCGCTCAGATCAATTGAACCGAAAGGATCGAAGATTTCCTCAATGACGTTTGGAAATTCCACATTTCATAGAAAATTCCCCTATATTATTATAGAACTGAGAACTGATTTATTCGAAAAGACCTAAACTGTTCTTTCTGTCAAAATTCCCTTTTTTGTACTAAAATAACCTTCAGGTAAAAAGGCAGAAGTGATCATTCACAATAATTCCAAATGGATTGGAATTCAGAGTCTTTTATCAACAAGTTCTCGAAGGTTGCAATTTTTATGACCCTTGCTCATTCATACTGGTATACACTAGATAAGAGCAATTATTAGCTTGTGTTATTTGATGGGGTTGTTAGACATAAAACATCTGTTCGAATCGGGTTGTTGATTGTATTCATTGGGAAGCTTCCAAGGAAATCCCAATTTAACTCTACATCATTTCAGACAGCGCTACAAGACAAGAAATCAATTGCGTATCAGAGAGCCCCGCAGAACTCGCGGTGCAGGGAGGTTCGGCACCAAAGGGGCCCCCCAAGTCAAACTAAAAGCAGGAAATGACGCCCCAATACTTTCATTCTATTGAACTTGCCAGTTCGTGAGATTTTTCCCATGATATAATGAACAAAACTCATACAAAGAAGGTACAATCATCCTTCCTGAAAAATAGAGAAATACTCCTAAATTATAAAAAAAAACATATGAGTTTTCCAGTAATTCAATTCGAAATTTGAATTATCCCTCAATTATTCCATGTGCTACCCTGTTTTCAAGGGTTTTTTAATATACCGTCAAGCTTTTCGGGACTATCCTTAAACGTGTCGCAAACATGTCTATCAGACTTTTGAGCTTACTCAGCTTTGGACAAGAAGTAGCCAGAAGCTTGGTTATCGACAAGTTGATGGATATGTTTAAACCAAAAAATTAAAAAAGTTGAATGCAATTCTGTTATAAAAAGTTTTTTCAAATTCTCACCATTTCCAAGTGTAATTCAGAAACCGTGTATTTTAGATTAGTCACTTCAATTTCAGAAAGCGTCAATTGAATTTCAGATTAGTCAATTGCATTTCAGAAAACATCAAATTTATTTCGGATCACTCAATTGAATTTCATTTGATATTTTCTGAAATTCAATTGACAAATCTGAATAACATTTGATGTTTTCTGAAATACAATTAACTAATCTGAAATACAAGTGATGTTTTCTGAATGTCAATTGACGATTTCTGAATTATAATTGGAAATGGTTTTGTTTCTAGTTTCTTTTATATCAGAATTTACATTATTTTGTTCAGAAATTTTTTTATTCAATATATAAATTATTTTTATAACAGTTTTTTCATTATTTAGCTTTGAAAAACTCCAGAGAAATCTTATCATGAATAAAAGATCTATAGAGGGGGACCCCGATAAGGGGAGGCCGAATTTTGCGCCACGCCACCACAAGAAATTTCAGGGGGTTTCAGGCTAAAAAATCCCTTCTCCCTTTCGAGTACCGAAATTCCGTATATCGGCAAAATTCTCTCGAGTTGATAATTAAATTACATCACGGCATTAGCATACCGTATCTATGTGTGTCGTGAATAAACCTACTCGGCGGTAGGGAATTCCCCTGTATTTGTATTTTGTATGTGGTATTGTGGGAAGGGGCCCAATTATCCTAATGTGCCCAGGGCCTCCGAGAGGTTAAAGACGGCCCTGGACCTGGGCTCGATTTTCGTAAAAACACCATTAGTGAAAACCGTTTCACGATTTCTTACTCTTTTTCAAATTCTGTTATATTATCGATTTCGAAAATGTTCCAGTGCTTTTTCATTTACGGAAATATCTGAAAACGATTAAAACTTTCTTGAAGCTCTTTTTCACCGGAAATAATAAAATATATTCAATTTTTTCTCTCGTAGAAAAAAAAAACACTTTCTTGTTTTGAATACGGATGCTTTTTTTCATCTCATATCATAAAAAAAAGTTTGAGATAAAAAAAAAAATTGAAATAATGTTTTATCTCCAGTGAAAAAGTTTTCATCTTTTTCAGATATTTTCGAAAATGAAAAAGAAGATGTGCCTTCTGAATCGAAAAATTGTTATTATATAGTAAGTAAGTGAATATTTATTTGCAGATAGTATAAAACATAATACAACTTGAATGAATCAGAAAAAAATACAACTGTCTGCAAAAGGGATACTTACGACAGCATAAACCGATTATAAGTAAGTTCCCAGGAACTATTAAATTTTGTAGGTCAAAATTAAACATACACTGTAGAAAGAAAATAAAAAGTAGAGCAACCACAGAAAATTACATAATATTACTTAAATATTATGTAATTTTCTGTGGTTGCTCTACCGAAAAAGAAAAAAAAGAATCAACTTTGGAATGTGTCATCCATCAACTATTTTCTATATTTCTTCTTAAAGGAATATAAGCTATAAGATTTCTAGGGGAAAGGAAGATTGTTGTATTGCCTATAAATTTTGGACGTAAACGACCTGCTGAAAATAGAAGTAGGATGAGGAGCCGACGCGAGTAGACCCCGATGTCGAAGGTTCAAAATATGGACATCTGAAAGGACTCTAACCTTATAGTACAGATATAAGGGTCTTATAGAGAATAACGGAATGAAAGAGTACAGCAGAGTGAAATGTTTCACGTTTTTCCATATCCAGCCAATTGAAATCAGTGAGCTTATATATGACCCGTTGATATATTCTAATGCCGTATACAGGGTGAGTCTTTGAGTTGTACATATATTTTAACCGTAGATTCCTGAGGTCAAAAGAAATACTTTTTTCATCTTCCATTTTTTCCGATTCGTCCTGGTTGAAAAGATACAGGCTGCCGAAAATCTACAAAAAAATTAAATTTCCAGTTATATTTAGCAAATGAATCGGTCGAATGAAGTGAGTTTCGGAATATAGTTTTTCGTAAACGTGATTAATCTAACACTAACACCCGCCAGTTTCTCAATTATGACCATAACATTCCATAAATTCACCAGAAATTCAAAGAGTCTGAGTGTAAATTCAATGTGATAAGATGAATATTCATTCATTTTGGAATATTAAAGTATTCTTGATATTTTCTTATGAAACCTGCCGTTTACGAGCAATTCCATATTGAAAGAAAAAATTTTTCTGAGAAATTCCATAAATTGGGTACTTTGGCTGAATGTAACTCTGTCTAAAATATGCACAGAATTTGATTTTTGCTAGGTTGTCACGTTGAAAATCCTCACGTTTAAATCCGAGAATTTATATTCTGGAAGGACAAGGTTATTATGAATGGAAAGGGAAGCGGACTTTGGAAATTGAAGTATATTAATGAGCTCACCCCTACTTCTTCGATTTACATCCTTATTTATTCGAGCAAATTTTTACTCTTCTTTTTGAATACCTAATACTTTAGGCAAATTACATTTTTAAAGGTTCGTGAGAAGCCCTAACTTCCCGCTTTCATTAAACGAAAGAGAAAATCATGTTGGTGTCTCTGGCACCTCCATCCGAATCACAAGATACACTTGACACACGCGATCACAATCCGGCCACATCATTCACAAAAATGCTGTTAACAACGTTTTGATTGAAAATCACGATACCATTAATTCCCAATTGGAATTAATCGATCACTCTATGCGCAACAACGATCAACATAGAAGAGTCGCGAAAAATCTGCTTTGCATTAAATTATGAAGTTTATTAAACATAATGATGAGTATCTTCTGAAATGTTAAGTTAAATTTCAGGTAACAAAATATTCACAAAAAAAATATATCAAAACACAATGACATTTGATCATTATTTTTTAAGTCTATGCACACTATAGACTTTATAATAGGTCTATGATCTATGGTTACGGAGTTATAATTCTAACTAGCAACGTTCAGATTAGCGGTGCAGTTCAATTCAATGACATTTGTTTATGTTTGGAAATTAAAGGTTATGATTCTGTTGGAGAACCTCATATAATTTCATAAACCACGATAAAAAAATGATTACATACAGAGGATATCTGTGATAGCCAGCTGAATACTTCATTATCAATAATGGAAAAGAAATCAAAAGAATATTCAACATTTGCCGCTAACGAAATTCTGTATGAAGTATAAGTATTCATTGTAAGTACATTTTATACATTCGGTAATTATTCAGAACTAACAAAATCGTACTTCATCTTTCGTCGAATAGGATTGAAAAAGTAAGTAGACGCTTGTTTTTATTGTACAGTTGGTTATTATAACCAAGTTTTGAATGGCAGGCATATATTATATCTATGACTATGATATCCGGGAGTGGCATAGCTCATCATGAAAGTCTAAAATGGCTATATCTTTTTTTCTAGGCCGAATCGGAAAAAAATAGTGAAAGAAAAAAGTGTTTCTTTTGACCTCAGGAATCTACGGTTAAAATATATGTCAAAGACTCACCCTGTATATACCTCAAGCATAATCTCTGAACCAACTGTATTTTGTTCTTAAATTCGCTGATTAGGCAAGGGCTCTAAACCACATCGCAAAAATTGAAATGACTCAGAACTAGCGATTCGGTCAACGATTCCTTCAACTTAGTTGTGATATAGTGACGATGAGGATACAGACTTTTGAGGTTAGCGTATGCCTCTGAATGCATTTTTACACATGCTCCTTAAATTTCAAGGCCGCATCAATCAGAACACCCAAGTCCTTGCAGAAATCTCGCAAGGCAGTTTGACATTGTGCAAAATAACATTCAGTTTGTCTCTAAGCAGCTCTCTATGTTTGCCAAAAAATATTAATTTTGTTTTTGTCGTATTCAGGCCTCTAGGTCGTCGTTTATCCTAGCACATGCCCGATCCACGCTTGAGGAAAAAATGTATGCAGTAATTGCTTGTCATCCTCGTAGCTGAAGTCGATACAATACTTTTACCTGTTTGCGATAAATATTGTATAAATACAGAAAAGTAACGGACCGAGTACGGACTCTTGTGGAACGCCACAAAAAACGAATAAATCAGACGAATGAAGATATCGTTAAACGGTTTCCACTAATGAGATTATCACGAAAATCGTTTCAACGTTTTTACCTATCTAGTTTAGAAGTACCAGAAACAGCCAAAATCAAGCAATCTGGGATACCTGTACAGTTATGTCTAGCATTATCATAACATTTTGATTTCATGATGATTTCCTGTTTTGTGATTTTGCGATTATGTGAGAATGTCATTTATGTCGTTTTCATGTTATATGTTAATATACTTTTCTTTTTCTTCTCTACATCACCGCATTTATTGATGTTTCCTTTTATGACATAAAATTTATGTTTCATTTCGTTTAAAATATTTTTGTCCAATTTTGATTATTTATTTATTTATTTATTTATTTATTTACAAACAGGAACTCCACAGAAACCCATAATGGAGTTCACTACAATTACAAAAATAAATTTACAAAGTTATCACAAAAGTAAACATTATCATCAATCAGAAGCATACAATAACATAAATTCAAAAAAGGCATTTCAGGTTAAGAATAAATAACTTAAAGAAGTGTGTTCAGATATCCAAGTACTATTCTCCTGAAGGTACACAAACCTATGGCCAGAATATCGATATAAAGGAGATGCCAATTATAAAACCGCATCACTCTTGGAAACAGTGAATTATAATAAAGGGAAGTGCGCGCTCTCGGAACAGCAAACAACAAAAATCTACGGTTTCGATAAGATGGAACATTAAAATTTATGTAGTTGATCAAGGAATAGTTAAAATGATTGTTTATTGTCCTGTGAAAAAATACCTGATCAAAGAGAATTCTCCTCTTCTCCAAACTAATAATACCATATCTCTCTAAGCATACATTATGGTCAGCACTCAACAATGTCGGATTGTATCTATAATTCATTGATTTGATGAACTTTCTCTGAACCATTTCAATTCTATCTATATATTTGTGATAGAAAAGAGTCCAAATAGGAGTATTGTATTCTAACACACTTCTTACCAGAGAAAAATAAAGTATCATCAAGGTATTTACATTTTTAAAGCATTTAGATACTCTCAAAACAAATCCTAACATTTTATAAGATTTGGTTACAATATGATCAACATGATCAGAAAAGGAAAATTTAGAGTCGAATATAATTCCCAGATCCTTTATATGGTGAACCGTTTCAACGATTTCATCATTTAACCTGAAAGGAAGCTTCAGGACATCTTTATTCCTAGTGAAAGTTATGTGCTCACACTTCTCAATATTAATGGTCAAATATCTGGCTGAACAAAACGAAGTGAGGCGATCAAGATCATCCTGAAACAGCCATAAATCGCGTTCATCCACAACCCTCATGAACACTTTCAAGTCATCAGCAAACAAGGCGAATTGAACACTCCGAAAACATAGGGAAATATCATCGATATAAATTAAGAACAGAAGGGGACCCAGGTGAGAACCTTGAGGTACACCCGATGTCACGCTTTTCATACCAGAATTAACCCCGTTTACCACCACAAATTGTTGTCTACCCGTCAGATACGACTCGATCCACCGAAGCATTCTATAGTTTAATCCGAATTCGGACAACAAACTTATCAATGTGGCATGATGAACTCTGTCAAAAGCCTTAGCTATATCAGTGTATACCGCGTCTACCTGAAACCCATTATCCACATTTTCACAGACGTAATTTGAGAATACGGACAAATTAGACAAAGTCGACCTACCTCGAAAAAAACCATGCTGATTGGTAGAAATCTTTTGTTTCGCGAAAGAAAAAATCTGGTCAGTAATAATACTTTCAAAAAGTTTACCAAAAATGGACAATATTGATACAGGTCTATAATTATTTAAAATATTTTTTTTGCCACTCTTGAAGATTGGTACAACTTTCGCCAGTTTCCACTTATTTGGAAAAACTCCGTTCTCGAGAGATTTATTGAAAATCAACTGCAAAGGAAATCCCAAAGCAGATCCGCACGATTTTATAAATACTGGTGGAATATCATCAGGACCAGGCCCTTTATTCACATCCAATTTACTAATCTTATCCACTATATCAGAGTGTTCGATATTCTTCAAAAACATCGAAGAAGTGCACACGCCACCCCCCGAAATTAACACCGGTTTATCGGACGTCTCAAAGACACTCGCAAAATATTCGCTAAACCCGTCCGAAACCGCTTATGTATGGCCCTCCAGCCAGGGGCGGATCCAGGCCCAACTTTTGGGGGGAGGGGACTTCGAGGAAAACTTTCAGATCTTCTAAAGAAAAACGGTACTGGTATTTGGATGATGGTAAATGTAGCGGCTCTAAACCGTAACACCATTTGCTGAAATATTTATGATATTATTTGAGCCTCAGTATGTTAAATTCTAGGGAGAGAAGTGAAATTGTAAAGGTGGCCTGGCCATTTGGGGATCCGCTCCTGCTCTTCACACAATACAACATAATATGGTACAACTTGGATTGCTGAATGTTTTAAAACATTCTCGGCTGAAGCAAGTTTCGGATTTATACTGGATATATTTCGAATGATATGGGTAAGAATTCTTACTGACAATATTGTGCATTTCCTGAATACTTTCTTCGTCTTTACTTTATGTACTTTGTCAAATCGGTTAGTTGATAGACATATGACTGGCGTTGAAAAATTACTCGTTCCGAAGAACACAGCTGCTGATAAAGTCATTGCTTCTATAGTGTGTCCAAAAATAAGAAATAGCATGATAAACAAATCGGCGCATAAGAAGGAGAGACTAAGGGTAGCATTTAGATATTCCGTACCTGTATTTGGCACCTTACGCGAATAGGCGCTATGCCATTGGTCACACGAGCACGATCTGGAACCAATCACATTTCGAATGCAGAATGTATATTACGTACAATAAGCCACAGTTCAGCTTTATTTATCATTTTATAAAGCAATTACATATATCACCTAATTGAAAATGGGATTTTTTACAATTGACGAATGAATTCTTACTGGTTGCTTCATTCAGACATTTCGAATGGTGAATGTTCTGAGCATATCATGACGTTTTTCATTAGATATAGTTGACAGACAGATTTTTCCGGCTTACCTATATTATAATATAGGTAATTTATATTTTACAGCATTCAAATTATAATATTTTTGAGAAAACATGAGAAACATGGTACCAAGTTCTAGAAAAGAACTATTCAATTTTGAGGCAAAGAACTGAAATTGTCTGGTTTGATGACTGAACTCACAGTCATTTCTGTACATGAAAATTCGATTAATTTAGTTTATAGAGAAAATCAGTTCAGGATACAATTTAGATAAGTTTGGTGGATTGGAATTGTTGGGTTTCAGATCAGACTAAGAACATCTCTACCTTATCGAAAGATGGAATGGAGATAAGAATAATCCAACAATAATTATTCGATCAACTAGTTCATCAACGTGTTAACGGTGCAAGCTTATCAAAAGTCAGATTAATAAAAGAGGGAATTACAAAAATGATCAAATGAAAAAATTCTAACATGAGAAGTATTTCATTCTTCAAAACATGATTTACGAATTCGGTATAACTAGATTGAATGAAACAATTGACGTATCTCACCTAAATATTATAATTCTGTTTATCAAATGAAATTATTCGTGAAAGAACAAAATTTGCTCTGTTCGATTTCCCAAGACAATTACGCATTAAAATATAGAATCAAGCATTATTAGGTGTCATTAATAGAAGATTTCGTGTGCGTTGAACTTGACTATTGAAGTGTATTGAAAGTGTGGGGAATGTTTGAGTTATATTCACATTGAATCGTGCACCAAGTCTGGCGGGGAAGAAGTATTCTGAATTTCACATGCATTTGAAAAAAACATGAATTATAATGAAAAAAATAAATTCTTCCACAGATCCTTCCCCTTTTCCAATATAATTTAATTGAAATTCTTCAATTTTTATCCATAGTTTTCTCTGATTTTGCTTTAGCAATTATTTTTATTCTAGCATTTGTTTTCTATTCTTTCCTTGTTGTACCTATGTGAAGATTCAGATGTGTGTTATCAAAAGGCGAATCCTCAAATGATGAATTCAGTTAATATAGGCAAAAACTACGACTTGGAGTGATAAACAGGTACAAGATGTAGCGCGGTGCTTCAGATACGTTTGTTTCACTCGCGCTAGAAAAGATAAGGTTTCGATGTTGAAACTTTATTTCGGCTGTTTCCATTATCTATGTTGTTGGTTGTTACCGACGTTTCGGCAAGCATTCGCCTGCCGTCTTCAGGGTGTTGTTGGTCCTGAGAAGGACCGGTTGTTGCAAAACTTGTTCTATCTGGACTTGTGCGCTCCATACTTTTTTCAATTTCGCAATAACAGTGTGGGAAATCGAACGCGAATTATCCGAGGTACAATTTTCGAAATTCCACTCACTCTAACAACAAGTCTACCAAAGCAGGGAATTATTATACGATTCAAGTTATATATTAATTATACTTTTTGTGTTAGAGGTCACCTTGATTTTTTCTGCCTGCGCAGTTGGTATGCACAGTAGGTTATTTTTAGGTCAGGTTTGGTTCCTGTTAGGATCAGTTGCTTCCTTGGGTCGGGTTCGTCCTCCTCAATTCAGATCTTAGTATGGGCACCCACACATTCTTTATTTCCGGTCCTTCTCAGGACCAACAACACCCTGAAGACGGCAGGCGAATGCTTGCCGAAACGTCGGTAACAACCAACAACATAGATAATGGAAACAGGCCAAATAATGTTTCAACAAATACACCATTATCAAGAATATTTCGTTCACAATAAGAAGGTTTCGAGTCTACCAATCCAATGGCGTAGCGCTATTCACGCAAGTTGTCAAATGCGGGTACGGAATGTCTAAATACCTACGGGTTGCCCGTTCAGAGTCCAATCTAGCATAATTCACACATTCCTACACTTTCAACTTGATACTATTCCTCGCATAAAATAGACACAACACCTTTACGTAAAATATTCGAAATTTTGAGGGGTTTTCCGATAAAACTATAAAACTAGAAATTAAACTGACACTTGCGGATTCAAATGATTTTATTATTAGTTTCCATAAAACATAAAATGTTGTCTGATTTGATATGCTGATGATATCGTGGTCATATTCAGCGGCAAAACATGTCAAGATGTTTATGGGTATGCAGAGAAGGGTCTGTGGAAAATGAAAATGTGGCTCAACTATATAATCGACCATGTTGCTCAAAACTTTATACAGGTGAGTCAAGAATGTGAACTGAAATTTCTGGAGTTGACAGCACATTGAAAAATAAGTAAAGTTAGGCCCAGAATGTATATTAAGGAAGTTATATCCCTCTGAAATCGATAAAATTTTTAAAAAATTTCGACATCACTTCTAAACGGCGAATGTCACCAGATTGAAATTTTGTGTATGAATTTAGGTTGTTGAAATAAATTTGTTCATTACACTTCTAAATTTCTGATGTTGTTATAAGGGGTCTTTTAAGAGGCCAAAAATGTTGCCGATAACAACATGTAACATGAAGTACTTATCATAAAAACAATTGATCCCACCACCAGATTTGAAGTTCAACTCAAGCACTCCTCGATATTGTTCACATAAAACACCCAGAAATAAACTCAATTGTATATCTTGAATTAACTGAAGATTCAATTTAAATATATATGCCTCAGATAACGTGCCTGCGCACCTTGTCTGAGTTTAGTTTATTGGCCGTTTTAATTGTTAATTTGGTTAGATAACATTCAATGTTTGTTGTGAATTGTAAATAATTGTATTTAAAAAATATTTTATCTTACATCAATAAACCTATAATGGTAATAATCATAATGAAACAACCCAAACAAAACTTACGCACCGATTAAAAATCTATGCCGCAGACGAACTTGAATTACAGAACCAATTAGAAATCATCAGAACTTTCAGTAAGGATATAAAAATGGAATTTGGCATAGAAAAATGTGCGTACATTCATGCGAGAAGAGGACTTGTCCAGGATACACCTAGTATTGCTCTAACAGATGGGTCAGAATTTAGTGTATCGCACCACAGGAGACATACAAATATTTAGGTGTTCAGCAGTGCCTCACTACTGACATAAAAACAACTAAAATGGAAGTAGAAGAAAATTTTAGTAAACGACTCAGAACTATTCTGAAAACAAAGTTATCTTCAGGGAGCCTCGCCTCTGCAAAAAACAAAAAACTATAACTCAATGAAACACTAATGGAAGAATAAAGTTATTCATGGAAGATATGCTAATGCACTCCACAGCCAAGATGTGGACACTCATCTGTCAACTACTTACCTCAGACAGGGATATCTCATGCCGGAGACCGAAGGATTTATCCACGCGATCCAGGATCAAGTTATTTCCACTACCGTAAGCATGTATTGAGATAGGAAGTAGTAAATGATAAATACATTGGAAACAATACAACACCTTACATCAGCCTGTACTTATCTTGCGCCAAAAGACTATCTAGACAGACATAACAAAGTGCAGGAATTCTACACAAAGAAATCTGCAAGAACGAAGAACTTGTGAAAGAAATTGAACCATTCTACAGGTACAAAGCAGTGGATTTTTGAGAAAATGAGAGAGCCAAGGGATATGGGAATAATAACTGACAGAGAAATCAGACATAATAAGCCCGATATTTTGGTCCTGAATAAGAAGGAGAACACAGCCCTGATTCTCTAATATACCCCTTGACGAGAATGTGAGAAAGGCAAGACAGGAAAAGATGAGCAAATACCTCGATTTGGCAGATGAAATTAAAAGAATCCATAGTCTTGCAAGGGTGAATATTGTATCAGTAATTGTATCTGCTAACGGCCTCATAGATAAAGAACTGCCTAGGGCTCTGAAAATGATAGGAGTCAGGGAACACCTGAAAGTAATCAGCCTCATGCAAAAAGCAGTGATTCTATCTACTTGCTCAACGATTAGACGAATAATGGCTAGAGATTAAATCGTTGGTGTGTTCAACACCCCGGTTTATATCATCACCTCCAAATGAATTATGAAAAAAAAAATTATAATAATAATGATAATAATGATAACAGAAATGCAGAAAACAACGGTAATGGAAACATGTAGGATTGTGAGGAAAATAATAAAGGGATAAAAAAGGTCAACAACGAATGAGTTTGCGAAAGCCCTCATTACCTTTACCCATGCAAATACCTAAGCATGAGAATTGCGGAAGATAAAAATAATAGTAATAATAACCGAGTAATATAATTTTCCTGAAAACTTAATATGGGTTTTCTCTCCCAGTCTCTGAAACAAGAAACAATTAGTAAATTTTTTTTTAAATATTCGAAGGGCATCTGCGTAAAAGTTTGACAAAATGTCAATCCAAAACTAAAAAAACATTGTCACGATTCTACAAAGTTGAATGAAAATTAGTTATTGTCTGACGAAGGAGTCTGATTTAGACTCCGAAACGTTACGCTTAAGATTTCAAAGTGTTTTCATTTTCTTTTTGTTCATTGTTAGGGAAAAATTTCTTCTCGTAAAGTTTTGGCCCCTGACAAATTAGTGCTCAAATTTTCACGCAGGAGATTTTCTTATATTTAGAAAATAAAATTCTAATTGTATCTTGTTTCAGAGACTGTTTTTACTCTTGCCTTTGAATAAGGCAACAACCTCGCATTTGTGGGAAATGCATACACAATTGATTTTTTTCGTTTATAAACTAAAAAATCGTCTGGATATTGAAGAACTGCTAGAATTCACATTTCGGATCTGAATTTTAATGATGTTAATTTCGATTTCGAACTGTGGAGGTCAGCTGCAATTCATTTCATGAACTTAATAGGAGTAGTGAACCCGAATAAAATCAAGGACCTGACTTCAATTTACAAATTCAAATTTTGAATCCAATAATAATTCATGTTCAGATTTAAACAGACCTGAAAATGTAAAAGTGAATATTTTAATTAAGAATTTCTCACAGTGGAAGAGCTACAAATACGAAGCATTTAAGTTCTTGATCAAAAGTGCACATGGTATATTCATAAACAAGTTGCAGAATGAGCTCTCATTCCAACACGAATGCAAAATTCGAAAACGAGCGAGTTTTTGAAAGCATGAGTGTTGGAATTGCCTTCTGCAACGAGTGTCAGACGCTATTTCCTCTATTTCAGTTTTGTGAAATACTGTCGAAATTCAAATGAAAATTCAGATTAGTGACTTTTGTATTGTATCTTGGCAGTTGGTGTGACTTACGAAATTTGACAGATCACGGAATTTTAATTGATTTGATTCGAAAATTGATTTGTTCGGAAGTCTGCTAGCATTAGTACTTGGGTAATTATAAAGTTTCCTGCCCAGTTGTATTTTTTTTTTGTGATCCTGAGGTTGGGAAAATGAACCTAACCTAACCTAACTTAACCTAACCTGAATGCGGATCGATGTTTGATTTAATTTTTTTTTAACAAAAAAATTTTTTTTCAGTTTTTGGTAGGGAAAATGAACCTAACATAACCTAACCTTGTTGAACTAAACTATATAGACTCTATATAAGACTACATCAGAACCGTATCCGAAGTAAATGCAGTATATTTATGAGTTTCCTTTTTTTCTGGAAAATTACTGCCTGCCCAGAGCTGTAAATGAGACTGTAGTATCAGAAAGTCCTATAGATTCACTGTTCAAGATATTTTTAAAATCGGTGACGGGGCTAAAACATTTATAATAACCAGTTAGTATTGGAATGAACTCATCACGATACTGAAATAGAGAAAAGTCATTCTACGATAAGATGTATGCTTTCTTACATAATGAAATGAATTATAAACAGAGCAAAATATTATCACCCTATCGCTTGATTCTTTATCATTAATTTCAGGATAGAAGGAGAAATTTACAATGTCAAAATATTACATAATTGATAAAGAAAACCCTCAAAACTTAATTGAATGATACCGGCTATATGTAGAAGTAAATGGAGGTCATTCGAACACTTTATTCAACTTTTAGCAAATGAATAAATAATATCAGTGGTTTTATTAATGACGGTTCCCTTAATATAAAGTAATCGCATTGTACTCGTGTGGCATTCCACAGCTCCCTTAGATTTACACTAAAATATCCATGGGCGCCCGCAGGGGGGAGCGAGGGGGGGCCGTGCCCCCCCTGAGAATTTGATTCCATTCTTGTTTTTGAGCAAATCCCAATACTGATTTCGCCTGTGCCTCATCAAATCATTATTTGGCCCCCCCTGAGAAAAAATTCTGCGGTCGCCCAAGAAAATATCTATATATTCAGGAAACTGACGGAGATAGCCTTCATGAAATAAATTCATTCGAAATCAGAAGAATGAGCACTACAGCTTAGAAAAATGAAATGCAGGGTGAACCATTGAAAAAATTACAGTTAACATTAAATTTGTAGGTTTATGATGCTATCATGTATTTCCTGGTACTGAATTCTGCATGCCCATAAAAAATACAACAAATTTGTTCATTCAAACGTTTTCGGACGACCAATATCAACTGAGATAGATATTGAGTAAATAATTAAAAAAATCACCCTGTACATAACCATTTAATTGTCCTCTTTTACGAAGATTCGGAGAATCGTTACTCAACCAATTAAGACACCTTCTATCGAAGTGCGGTTTTGCTCCATCGTGCCTACCAATTAATAATGAAAAATAATTAATATCTTCCTCAATATTTCATAAGAGCATATTTCAGAAACGGTACACAATACGAGTTTCATTAAAATAATCTTTTTGGTGTAAAATTAAATTTAATTTAATGAATTCAATATTAACAGTGGCATTTTCAATACTTATTAGTACGCAACGTGTAACTAGAACCATATCAGAGTCAGACATAAAAATAAATTCCTTTAATGAATCAGCGTCCAAAACATATTAGTATGAAATTTCATCACAATGTTGTCAGTAATTTCGGCAAAATCGTAAAAAATGTGTTAAATTTCTTTCTTTAATCTGGGGAAAGCATGGCTTTACGAAAATTATTTTTCTGTGTTATCTATCCTAGAGACGGAATTACCTTTTTTTGGAACACCCCGTATAACCTGGTTTTATGACAAAAGCCCCTTTCGGGTAATTCTTCATGATACTAGTTTATGACAATAAATCATCATTTGGAAATGTGAAATAGCGTAGATTTGTATTCATTTTCTCTCGCTCACATACATTATAACATCCCCATGTTCCTCAAAAGATGTTTTTCAGTCACAAATAAAAATGAGAAAAAATTTTTCACCGAATTAATTGATTATCGTTCTGTTTTCTCTTACTAGATTATTTACCTCAAGTTTGCAACAATTTTAAATGAATTTGATGCTATACAATGTAGCACTGAAGGTTGCAGTCCCCTCAAAACTGCTGCCTGTAGAGCAATGATGCAATGATGGATCGTTATATTTATAATTTTTAAAACCCCTACGTTTAATTGTTTCATTCAAGTCAATATGAGTTTTTAAACGAGAATAAATATAACATTGACAAAAATACATTTATTTAATACACACTTCGTCAGAAGTTCAAAGACTTGGCCCCCCTGAGTACCACTTTGACTTAGTAGAGCAAAACTATTCTTCAATTTTGTGTAAATATAATTTTGTTAGGGGTTTCAATTCATGAAATTATTGTTTCTATAATGATTGCATAACAATAGCATGTGGAAACTTCTTATTCTCATAATCTCATAATTCTTAGGCGACCCCTGACTTATAACACTTTGTCTCTAATTATCTGAAGCAGTTGGGGGAGAGAATTGTGGAGGGGTTCTGGAAATGGCCAGGAAAGTAAATATTCCGATGGTATTCTTTTGTCATATTCTCGACTTCTTAATAGCTGCTAAATGTCTTCGAAAATGTAATTTGTATTTAAATTTGCCAGGAAATCAGTAATTGCATTATAATTGCGGCAGAAATCGACTTAATTATTTTCAATTAGGCAAAAGTCGAAAAATACGTTGAATTTTTTCTGTTATTTTTTTGGTGTGAAAAATGAGAATTATCAACGAGAATATATTTTTTTCATTCCTATACAGGATGTCCGGGGAATAACAGTACATACTCTTACCAGAGATAGAGTTGGACTAGGTGATAACTGATTGACTATAAAAAATTAATTTCTGGAATACCCTAGAAAGCTACAGGGTGATTTTCCAACTTCATGAGAATACTTAGACCATCATAAAATCTAAACTTATTGATGGATATTATTGAAACTTGGGAGGTTATTGGCACATGCTAAAGTCATATCAGAAAGATATCAATTATTTCATGATTCCAGGGCCGGACTCACTAATCTTCATATAAAGTGTTCAGGGTAAAACATACACTTCGTATATTGAATTACAAATAATTGATTCGCTGTTTAGAAAGAAGCTAAATTATGCTTCATTTTGCGATATTGCTCAAAGTGTCATATCAACAATTATTTTTTTATGAATTTTTGAATTTGGATAAACTTCGAAAAATTGGATTTATTTACCTGAACAGGACTCAGTCATCTTGTGGTGGTCGAAAAAAAAAAAAAATATATTTTCTTAAAAAAGTTATTGAAGGTGAGGAAGACTATTATAATTTGTTGATATACTGGGTGGCCACCCCAGACGCGGATCTCATTGCGATGGAGTAAATGAAGGTATATTTCGAAAAAAAATTGGTGAAGCGAATAGGGTATATATGAGCATATTTCAAAATTATTCGTATGCATACCGGGTTTTCGACAACGAAGATATAGACCAAAGTGACACTTCTTCCAATGTAAAAACTTGAATTAGAATATCGAGGAGTATTTGCAGATTTCGACCCTCTAGATAATATTTTATGGGAAAAATTGAAGGATATGGTATATTCTGAAGAAATCCAGTCAAAAGAACAACTGATCAACAGAATTATCAACTGTTGCGATGCGATATTTTAAGAAATAATGGCGATATGATTCGCAAGGCTGTGTCCAATTTGAACATTCGGCAAGAGAAATGTATACAAGCTAATTTTTTTTATTTCAAACCACTTCTGAAATGACGTTGACTCAGCAATTCATTCGTTCCTATTTTCATTTTTATTAGGTGCTCTTTACTAGATTTTAGTTTCCTTCATTTGTTATTGTTTCGTCATGAAATGTGCTCATTGAAGCTCTGTACTTGTCGAAAATTTTCTACTAATATTTTCGCAATTTATATTCAAACATGAAATTTTCAGTTCTCTTCATGATGAAAAATTCAATTTTTCGAAATTTATCCAAATTCAAAAATTCATAAAAAAATAATTGTTCATGCGACAACTTTGAGCGATATCACAAATTAAAGCATAAATAAGCTTCTTTCTAAAAAGCGAATCAGTTATTTTTAATTCGAAATACAAAGTGTTTGTTTTACCGTGAACACTTTAAATGAAGATTAATGGGTCCGGCCCTGCAATAATGAAATAATTGATATCTTTCTGACTCGACCTCAGCATGTGCCAATAATCTCTCAAGTTTCAATGATATCCGTCAATAAGTTTGGATTTTATGATTGGAAAATCACCCTGTAGCTTTCCAGGGAAATCCAGAAATTAATTTTTTATAGTCAACAAATTCTTCAATGATATAAAAATAAAGGTCAGAGGACAGAGGAAGAGGTGAACATTGGGATGCCTCTTGATAGAAGGTAGACAATCAGAAACTTTCATTTGAAAATCTCAAAATTATTAATGGTATTGAAGCTCTCGTTAAAATAGTTCGTAATTAGAAATCAGATTAATTTTGGGGATTAATTTCCGAAAGTTCACTCAGACTTAGAGAGAATTCAACTAACCCAATATCAAGCACAACGTTTACAGTGACGAAGCAATCAATTCAGTTGATTGCGAGAGCCTTTTCATTTCATCAGAAAAACATAAGGTTTGAATAATGAGTTCTAAGTTCAAAGAGTGAACCGAATTGTAATAATGTGATGGGCCAAGTAACATTGAAAGCTACAATTTCTTTGTCTGTTCATCAATGAGATTATTACAGTAAGTGAATATGAAAGGAGCAATAATATTATAATCAATATTTATAATATTGGTCTGTAGGATGCAAAATTCATCAATTTATACAACATTTACACAGACAAACTTCTTCGATGAGGTAAGATTAGTTGGTTCACCAGAAACATACTACTGATAAATTACGAAAGTATGAGTTAATGAAACTAGTAATACTTTGGTTTTGAGAAAAGCAGAAAACTGGAAATCTCACTTCTCAGTAGAATCAGATTAATGAATTTGAGAATTCAGGTTTATAATGAGAAGATCATACCAATTGATTGATCTCACCATTATGAGAGGAAACCGTCCAGGGTGAAACAAGAACAAGAGGCTGTCAACCCAGTTTAATGTTTATTACACTTGACCGTTGAACCATTTCACAGAAGTTCACATCGTGTTCTGCAGGAGATCGACTAATTCCAGGATTCACACAGGGGTTTGAGGAAACTCGAAGAAAGTAATTAGTAATGAGTTATAAAAGGTGAACATTTGCGAAATGAAATGAACTGAATGAAATGATGAGATGAGTATGGGAATCGGGGGGTAATATGGGGTAGTGCGGGTGGCCTAGTGGATATGGCCCTTGACTCCAACCTGGCAAGGGCCAATCGGGGTTCGAGTCTCCGTGTGGAAAAAAAAATTTCTTGGTGTGGAGAACTAGCCGAACCATTCACTGTTAGGCGAACAATTAACAGTGCTGTGCCTAAGATGGCGTCGTTACACAGTAGTATATGATCTCCATTATATATTTATACCTCCAGAGCTTCGATAAACACATTTTTGCCCCTTTTTTCATTTTGTTAGAGTTGTTTTTCTTGCTTATTTTCGTACCATCTAAAACCAATATAAAAATATAATAAATCTCACTACTCTGCATGGGGCAAAACATGGTCCTCAAAGATGGGTTGAAACGGGATCCCATTTTGCCCCAAAGCACCTGCTTAGATTAAACAAGAAAAAACAATCAGTGTAAGAGGATTCTTGAAGCCATGCGTTTCATTAAGTACCTATATGAGAACAATATCGATATAGCATAAACAAAACATCCTTAACTTAAAATATATTTTATATTCTAAGGTACTGCTCGTATGGAAAAGAAAGGTATTGCTAGTAAAAATAATACCTTTGAGATTTGGGGGCTTTATTCGAATAAAATTAAAGAAAAATGGAGGTACCCCGTTATGCCCTATAGTCCGTTCAAGTATAAGGGAGCTTTTAAACAAACAGAATCGTCTGGTTTGTGACGATAAAGCGACAAAAAAGCTCTTATTGGTCAAACGGTCATAAAAACGCTCCCTTCGACCGCCCTATGAGACTGCCAGGATTGTACTCGGAACTACGCTCAAGATTGCGGAAAGGTTATTCCAGGTGTTAAAAATTGAGCCCCCTCAGACGTCATCCTCAACTACGCCTATGGTTCGAACGCACCGAAACGTCAAGACGATCTCTCATCTCTATGGGCAGTCAAGTTAACCTAGTTCTATGTGCTAATCAGTTGACAGTTCAACTCATGTTCATTAATTGTATCAATTAATCTTTCTTTTTTCTGTATCAAATCTCTCTGAAGATCAGACCTTCTCTTGTGAAATTAGAATTTTCAAAAAGTCACCTCGCAAATTAATTGATCACCTCGTTCATTTTTGGAAGCAATCAATTAGGTAAGTGGGTACTTCTCAAAATCGTCCCTCATTATTGCATATTTCATGTTATTTTCCTGCTTTTTATAAAGTTTGAAAATGTGTCCACGTTTTAGATCATGAAAATCTATAAAAATACTGGTAATCCTCTCTCACTTTATTCTCATGAAATCTCTATTGCATTCAGCTAATGGAATTGACTCCTCTAAGATATATATTTTGATATATTTTTGCAGTTCTCATAAATTTTTCAGATAACTCTAGAATCATCACATGTAAGTAATTGATTGCTCCAGAAATGAACATTATTTGTGATAATGAATCCTGATTTATTATATTCTCATGTGCACCTCATTATCCCAATGTATTCATCTCATTTTTCAATTATTCACTTCTCATTACACTTGCTAATAATTGTTCTCGAGTTTCAGATGAATGAACGTTCTCAAACGTAAAGGTGAACATGGAATCAGTCTTCTCTCTCAATAAAATCAAGTGAACTTCTCTGAAATATTTGAACGATCAAGTAATTCACACATTGAACCTGATTGACAGTTTCAATCCCTGCTTCACCTTGAGCGGTCTCCTCAAATATTGATCACATGATTAAATTGGTGTGATTTCCTCATTATAACTAAGAAATTCTCAAGTTCATTCATCGGAAGCACTTAGCAAGTAAGTCCTCAAGCCTTCAGCTTCAAACGAATCAAAGAGTTAGTGATTTTTGCACTCATACAACGTACTCGCATATTGTCATTCTCATAATTATCAATTGTAGCTTACTAAACCCTGCTTACTAAAAGTAGTTTGTCACTGTAAATGTTGTCTCGATTGATTAATTAGCCTTCTCTTTACAGAACCACGTTATAGATCATAATTATTGATATCTCAACCATGATATTCTCATATTGTAATGATCTCAATGAAGACCAGACTTAGACTACTTAGCTTTCGATGCAAGTACTCCTCTAAGGCCTAATCTCACTTTTATTCATTATTCATTCTTTTGTTTTTCTGATGAAATAAAGAGGCTCTCGCAATAAATTTCATTTGCATCATCACTGTAAACTCTGTGTTTAATTTTGAATTAATGGAACTCTCTCAACGTCTAAGTCTGACTTCATCTGACCTCTCATTTTGAACTTCTCTAGATTACCTCTGTTTTTAGTTGGATATCACTTTGAGTTTAAAGATGACTTTAATATTGTATTTGTTACTGTACTAACTTCATGCGGGTGACTTATTCATTTTATGATTGTGAATGATGTCAATGAATGTTTTTACAATACCATCTCTAACTCAATTATCTGGATACAGTCCTAACCTTTATTTTCCAAAATCAGAACAACCCTGATTTTGAAACATCAGAGTTTTCGAGATTTGGATCGGAATTTTGCCGAGAAGATACCGACAAAGTAATTCCGGGAAACACCAGATTTCGGTCTTTCCATTCAGTTAAAACTAAACGATTGTGTGAAATCTCCTCGATTCAACTCTGGACGAAAAGTAACTATCCGTAAGGCCCTCCTACTATTGCGCCAAACTTGTTATTATTGCTACTTCTTACATTTGAATAGAGTAAAGTGGTAGTTATGAGATTATATAATGAATTAGTATTCATTACCAGAGGAAAAGACATGACGAAGTTCTTTCTGGTGTAATTTCACCATTTTCATGTCTGAAATCAAGATATGTCTGAATATTTAAATGAGTCAGAAAATATAATAAGAAAAAAATTTTTGGAGGATGCACGTAAATTAGGTGGAACAAATTGAGCTGTGAATTAAGTAGATCTAATGGGGAATTCCAATACTTTCGAAGATTTTTTATGATCTAGTACGCGGACATATTTCGTAAATTATCGAAAGCATGAGAATAACATGGAAATGAAATAATTAATAATTCTGAGAAGGCGCATGATACATACATTTGTAGTTGATCTGAAATTACAACAAAAATTGAAGAATTGACAAGAAATGTACCATTATCCAAGAAAGTGACGTTGTGAAAAATCTAACCACCAACTTGGGATAAGATGAGATGTTGACACAATCGAGACAAGGAGAGCCAGCTGAGTCCGGAGACCATAGAGATGGACTTGGAGTGGAGATGGACTTGGATTTGAACCATCCATGTGCGTAGATCGGAGGTATACATCATTCAATTTTCAAATCGAGTCGAATAACTTGAATATAACTCTCGAAATTGAAACAGTGTCATATACTTAGGGTTTGTTTTAGTCGACAACTTCAACTGACAGAGGAAACATTTTTTTATGGATCGCACATCTCTTCAAGACGCCATCAAGAGAATGAATTGTTTTGCCAACCCTGTACCCCTTATCAAAGTTATTTTTATCAATTCAAGAACTTCTTCACTCTAATCCATAAAAAAGTGAAACGAATTAAATCAGAATTCCACTTTCCTCGGATATTATCCACCCAAATTTTACGATGCTTCTTGCATTTAATTCACAATCAATAACCAACAAATACGTAAAAAGATATCTTCCAACCAGTTATAGCCAAGATTTCAGAATATAAAACGCGGCCGGGCTATAAAACGCAGTCGAACACAAAAATGCAGACAATTCGTTACACCCCCGTTCTCCAGAAGGGTTTGGGTCTCAACAATGGCAAGGGGTAATAGTACATACACTCGTCCTTACCCCTGCTACTTTGAGCATGTCCGTAACACACTTTTTATAGGAAGCTATTTGATTTATATTAACTCCAGTTAACTCGATGCTCCGTCATTGGGGGAGAACGAATATAGTGATGGTGTTGATTTCTTCATTTCGCCCTCTAATATACCGTTCTCGTTAATTGGATTGGATGAGATTGCTCTCAACGTTCGACATCAATAAAGGTTTTAGAACTCACCAAGTTTCTCTAACGTTGGGAATCTCCAAAGTGACTTTTCAGAAGAAACTATGAATTGTAGACAATGATTTTTGCGCGAGTGTTTCAAGGATAAGTTGTTCATCAAGTCGTCAAAATGACATGGTCGCAAACCACTATTAGGACAAATTTTTTTGCAGGCAACCCTATATCAACGTGTTCACAATAAAACAGCGTTAATGCTGATATAATTTTTTTCTGTTATCACACAAGTGGAAGTGACTGATTTCAGCATACCTGTTCAATCAAAGAGTTAACAGGTTCTGAGGTCTAATTAGGAAGGAAACCAACTATGTATCGGCCGACGTTTGGTTTATTTTATAAACTTCATCAGGGCACTGGAAGAAACAGTAGAAAAATGGTGTTACATTTGATATAAAAAATCGTCTGATATATAAAAGTTAGCTCTAATCAGAAAAATCTAAAACGGTATATATGTACGTATAAAAAGGTGATATACAAAGAATAAAAAATATAAAAACAATCATGTACGTAAACTTTCAGAAATCAAACAGAAAGTCAAGTTGACATAGCACGATTCACGCAAAAACTAATAAAAACAGTCAAGTAGGTACTTACAATACTATATGTTTTTCCTAGTCAAATAAAACCCTACATGTATATAACAAAAAACTAACATAATTTGCACAGTTAACCATTATTCAGCGAGACAGCGCCAGTGAATGAAGACGGGACATGGACTGAATACTTTGTTTGCTTGAATGACATGTTTATACTTTTTTCATCTTTGATATTAAAGAGTAATATGCTGTTTTCAGATTTTCAATTCAAGAATGATCTCTTCACAATTAGAACATGGGATACTATATATCACATCCGTCAAGAAGTCTTTCAGAATACGGGTTTTCAATATGGAATAAAATTTTTTTTCTACGGTGTTCTCGGGCCTTTGAACAACGTCGAACTGATCCGTTTTCAGAACTCTTCGAATCCGCTCAGAAACACTCTCAATATAGGGTATTTTGTAATAAACCTTGGTACCATCTTCAGTCCGTGCACCAGTGCGAGAATTAGTATGTCTAAGGATCTTTTAACAAACTTTGTGGATATGTATTTGCTACGAGAATGTTAGATATCTTTTTTATATTTTCCTCGTGAAACATTGGATGCGACAGACAAAGTGCTCTACGTTTCATGTTATCGATAATGTTCAGCTTTTGAGAAAATGTATGTTGCGAATTGAAATCAAGTACTCTATTGGAAGAGGTCGGTTTATTATACCAATTGAACATGAGATGACCTTGTTGTTCAATGGCCAACGTGTCTAGGAATGAGATCTGTCCACCCTTCTCTACTTCCACGGTGAACTGTAATCTCAGATGAACAGATTTGAAAGCTGTTAATATTTCATCTATCTTCTTATTTAGTAATACCTGTTTAAACCTGGCAACCCATTGCTTCCAGGCAAATAGTAGGCAACCTTATGTCTGCATATTCTACATGTTTCATACTATGAGTCCAGTATGAAATTTTATTATTATCATGATGCTGCAAAATGTCATGAAAAATCATTTTTCAAAAAATTATTAAAAATATTCTGTCCAGGATTTTTTTGGCATCCTATTTTTAATATGTTTCCTAACATAAGAAATTTATCATAAAATAGGTTTCATTCTATTATCAGCTCGGTGAAAGTCGATGTAGGTTCCGATGTTATACTATACCAAAATACAGAAATTTCATAGATTCTGACAACAATGAAAGAGCCTCTTGTCAAATTATATCATCTCGTTTATCTGTATATATAAAAGTGAATTGCTGTGCGTTTTCAAGGTAACTTGAAAACGGCTAGACCAATTTGGCTAATTTTGGTCTTGACTCATTCGTGGAATTCCAGGGAAGGTTTGAGTTTGAAAGGTGAGAAAATATAAAAATGCAAGGTATTTAATATGGTTTTTCTTTAGAAATAGAGGTGGTCGGTTATCATTGATTTTCGATGATCATCGATTTTTGACAATCAAACATTGATGTTTTAAGAATGAAACGCATTATAGTCCGTTTCAAAATGATTGGCATCTCGGGCGGCTGTGGAATCTCGAAAATATGTTAGTAATATCCCATCAGTAACTTTTGAGTTCTAGGATTTAGTTTGGTGTTGATTGAAAGCACCATTCATTTCAGAGTCTGAATTAACCTCCTGAATGTATTTCGAATTTATTTCTGTATGCCTAATGCTTATGTTCTTGATTGAATTGACAAATTAGCTTTGGATTTGAATATTTCCCAAGTATTACCGAATTGAAAATAGCTGGAATTCATCAAGATACCTCTCGCCTAACTACAAGGGAACGTGAAGCAGTTTATCGTCGGTACTGCGAGTTTTTCAACAATTCAGCAGGTTTCTGCTAGTATTAATCGCGTTTTGCCAGTTATTCAGGTAACAATAATTTACTTTTTCGAGGTGTTTTCTGATAAATAAATGAGTCTCAAAATTTCAGTTTTCACCTAAAATCTGTCAGATGAATTTGTAGAAAAAAGAAGGCAATACAAGTCATTACAGTCAGGAGTGAACAGTGGATGGAAACATGATTATACCTTCAAAGAGACATTAAACGACGTTATTTTTCGCTAAAATCATAAGCAACGAATAAATCAATTTGTACATCTTTTTTGAACTGCCTGAAAAGTAACTGAATTTTTATCAAAATCAACTTGTGTTATATATTATTTAATGAAAAATAATAGTGATCTATTTTAAAGCATTTCACACTTCGAATGATTCAGAATTTGTCAACAAATATTTTCTATTTATTTCAACAACTTGGCTATGAAATCTTAAATTCATGTCAGCTTTATACTTCTTGTTCCTCAATAGGTACTCAGAAAAATAACACAGGGCGAGAACTTGGCTGAATTTTCGATAGTCATCAAGAATGCAAAGATCGCTGAAGGGTCGTCATAGAGAACGAACTTTTAGTTATCTTTGATGAAGTTTCAATTATATAATGAATGATATCTCTACATTGGAGTTCCTCCAAAGTCTGCTAGATTTCATGTTGCAGCATTCCTCGCTATTTTTTTATCAATCCTGAATTTCCAATTCCCATGCTTGATCTAAGGCGTTGAAATACAGTGGTCAATCTACTGGATTATGTTGTGCTGTAGACAAAGTAAAATTGCCACAATTGGTCCAACCACCAGATTCCTTACGTTATTTAGTTTCTGGAATAAGAAAATTATTCAAAACACTTCTTGGTCAATATTCAAAAATATAACACACATGACATAGTTTGACGCCAACACATATTGTACAGGTTAATTTCAAGCCCACTTTCAAGATGTTGAATCATAATAGTTTATTATAATATTAAATTTTATATTCAAACCAGCTGACCCTGCAGAATTCCTACTGCCTATTGTTATTATTATGGCTAAGTTATTCAGATAGGAAATTTCGAGCATATTCCAGAATGCGTTTAAAACCGACAAAAACAATATAGGTATACAAGTTTATTATAGACAAACTTTCACAACATCGGAAGTTCAGTGTTCGCAAGTGGAAAGTTCAAAGCCTGACTAATCACAAATAGTGCCCACCAGAAAAGAACTGCAATTTGTTCACGATGATAAGTTCTGTATTACATGAAACATAAAAAAAAATTTGATAAGACTTGTGGAAAAATCGTTTAGAATGATGGTCCCATGAAACTTCATGTCAGAGTCACTACAAAATTGAACAAATGTGATCTCCCGTGATTCAGCTAGAAGCGGGCTCGATAATTGGTTTCAACTGGGTTATTTCTGTGACGATGATATTTTTGTCCAAAATTCAAGAATCTCAAAATGAATGCTTCATCAA
Source organism: Hippodamia convergens (assembly GCA_038502775.1). NCBI lineage: Eukaryota > Metazoa > Arthropoda > Insecta > Coleoptera > Coccinellidae > Hippodamia > Hippodamia convergens. Next base: position 50,850,498 of record CM076607.1, on the reverse strand, counting down.
ATTTGTCGGCGTAATTGTTTTTTCACATTTTCTATTCAGGAGCATATAACATGATCATGGTATGTTTTACCGTACCAGAGTTAAAGCCCTTCAAAATTCTTCCTAATCTATTACTATGTTAATTCACCCCTATTTAATCCTTTTCGAACGGATTAAAATGGTGGTTGAAAACATCAAACCCTTCATTTAACTGGTCCGAGGTGTTAACTAGAACTGACAAAAGTGTAGAGTGTCAAATGCAACGTTCGAAATCTGCCCAGTTCATCAGTAGCGCGTGCGAAGGATTTAAATTTTCGATTGATTTTGACAGGTTGCATTGAAATCAGTCGCCGGAAAATAGTGAGTATGAAGAAAGGGATGAAAATTCGTAATCTCAGTGAGAAAATCCACTAACCGGATATCGGATATTAAAATAACAATAAGCGGGACAAGTGGCCTAATGGCTTGAAGTAGATACATTTTTTAAAGCTTCATATATTTTCTTCGAATTGTATGAGAGGAGGGGACGTCTTATGAATAGAAATCTGGACCGTAGTTGTGATGGCCAACATATCACAAATTTGATTTTTGCATCTTCCATCTCATTTCTTTCGAAATCATCCTGAGATATGTACGATGTTTTGCCTGTTCACATTAATAAGCTGTAACGATTGAATATTGAAGAATATTTCCCCTTTCCAGAAACTTACAGTGGGGCTCCCGATGATGTTAACTCCTCTAATGGAACTAAAACTCAAACAGAAGAATGAAAGAGCAGTAACATTAGACCAAAATAAGAGTAATTCAACATGCAAAACGATCACAAAAATATTTATTCATAATTTACCACCCTTTTAAAAAATGAATCCGAAACTTCATGAGATGTCTAATTTTCTCCTCTGTCTAGTTTCATTTGAGGGCCATAGTATACCAAACACACTATACACTCCATTAACATACATCATAAACCAACATCAATACTGAAAAATATCCACAAAAATGGGAAAAGGCAATGGTGAAGCCAGGGTCAAAAAAAGGAAACACGGCAAATTTTTATAGTAATTGACCTGTATCGCTTTTTTCTAAAGTTAATAAAATCTTTGAGTTTATCATATGCAATAAATTCATGCAGTTCTTTAAAAAGCATAACAAAAAGATGAATTCAGATTGGATCATTAAATCTTATGGGTAAAATTGGAAAAAATGAGGGATTGCCCTAGAACTCATTAGATATCATCTAAAACCCCAAGAATAGCGAGCAGAGGAAAAGACATGAAGATGTCTGAATCGTGTGATCTGTGAAAGGTATCCCATAGTGTTATATTATGAAATCAGTGCTCTATATTATTTTTACCAAGGACCTCATCGTATCAATGACTGATAGGAAAATGATGAAAAGACATGAAGATGTCTGAATCGTGTGATCTCTAAAAGGTGTCCCATAGGGTTATATAATGAAATCAGTGCTCTATATTATTTATACCAAGGACCTCATCGTATCAATGACTGATAGGGAAATGATGGTTTTTGCAGATGATACTTCTTGTAAAGCAGCTGCTGTTTGTTTGAGCAGATTCTGCAAGATGAATTGAAGAAGTTGGTGAAGTGGTTTATCATGAACCAATAAATTAGAACTGACCACACTTTGAATATTCATGAGAAAAAATGAAGATGTAAACTTTTGCCATCAGAGAGAATATTATTAGCCATTTACATACCAAGGGAGGAAAATAGTGCTAAATTTAAAATTATCGCTCAGTTGTTATGATGATACCGGCAATACAAATTAGCATAACTATCACGTTATTCACTTTTCGAATTTATTTGTGATTTCTTTTGCGACTATTAGTTCTAGAGAGGTCCATAAATCTGCTGGCTGCCAAATCGAAAAAGCGACATGAAAAAGAATACAGTTTATTCAAAGAATGGTTTCCGAAAATTAAGTATCACTTATACAGGGTGAGTCGGGAGGAACGGACCAAACTTCAAGTGTGTATTCTGCAGGTCGAAATAATTTCAATAAACTCATATGTTGTTATCCGATTTTCATTTGTTTTCAAACTATAGCGTCATTATGAAAAAACAACATTTTCTACATTGAAATGGTTTCATTTATAGCATTATTTCAATAAATGCTCAAAAATCCCGCCATTAACCTCCAAATACATTTGACTTCGTCTGCGATAAGCTCTTGTTGCTTTTCTGATTGATTCGTGTCTTTCTTTAATAAGCAATGCCGCATTTCTAATGCGTCGAATTAGGGCATCCCGAGTGTTGACTTTTACTTTGTATACCCCGTTCTTGAATCAGCCCCACAAACAATAGTCCAGTGGTGTGAGGTCTGGAGATCTTGGAGGCCAACTAATAGGACCACCGCGACCAATCCATCGTCCGCGAAACTCTTGATCTAAATATTGTTTGACCTGACGAGCAAAATGCGCGGGAGCTCGTGCTGATAATTCATTTGCATTCGGATGTTTAAAGGAACGTCCTCCAGTAATGCTATTAACTCATTTCGCAAAGAAAATAAGTCAGCACCTATAGCATTTGTGATAAGAAGCGATAAACTAAAAAAAAATTATTCATTTGAAATATTCTAATTACCCTATAGTTTGAAAACAAATGAGAACCGGATAACAACATATGAGTTTTTTTAAATTATTTCGACCTGCAGAATACACACCTGAAGTTTGGTCCGTTCCTCCCGACTCACCCTGTATATTAGGTATATTTTGCGTAGCATGCAAAAGTAGGTATTGAACTCATCGACATTTTGAGGTCGGTACTCAACATAAGAGACAAATATGGACATCAAGTCTCCGTCTTGATTTTGATAAAATATTGGTTGATTTCATTTTCAGGAGCAGTTTTGTATTATTTCGGATAATATTTCAGTTTATTGTTTCAAAAGTCAGTGCTTGAGTCATTTAATGGTCCATCATTATTCATATATATGGTTTTCATGAATATCGTTTTATCGATCGTATATATCTTTATTTGTTTTCATTTCGATATTACTCGTCTTCATTCATTGGCAATTATAATATTTATTTTATTCCTTTTTCCATATTATTTATATTTTCCCTGTTTCAGTATCATATTGAGTTCATAACACTACTTAAAACAGTGCTATGATGAAATTCATCACAGCATTTTTTTCAGTTATATTTTTCATTTTGTGCTTGCACTAACCTCCGATCATCTCAATTTTCAAATTGAATCAATTCAAAATCCTGTAATCTGTCAAACTTCGTAAGTTACATCAACTGCCAAGATAGAATACAAAAGTCACTAATCTGAATTTTCATTTGAATTTCGAGAGTATTTCACAAAATTTGACTGAATAGAGAAAATACCGTCGAATACTCGTTGCAGAAGACAAATCCAACATTCATGCATTTCACATTCGTATTGGAATAGGAGCTCATTCTGAAACTTGTTTTAGAATATACTACTTTTTTCCTGTTAAAATTTTTTCCTGGAATGTTATTTGTATCGAAAACAGTTGCCGTTTTATTTTATACACTTAACTCTATGTTGTTGACGTTAAAAAATGTTGAAGTAGAAAAATTTATCAATTTTACTTTGACTCCCCCCACATAACAACAAATTCTACGTTCGCTTCTGCATGAATATAAAAAAGAAATAGAAAGAAACGAATAACTGACACTGATGTCGCGTGAGCGAAAATTTTTATTTTGCCCCCCCCAGAGTAAAAATCCTGCGGGCGTCTATACCCCAATCTTTACTTTTTCTTGAATATAATATTTTTTCGACTATTCCTTCATCAGAAGGAATAAAATATTGTAAATTTCATGTAAGTAATGATCATGAATAAACATCAGTTCATCTGACTTTCTGTATAAATAACTGTGAGGTAAGTCTTATCAAACTCAGAACCAGCGCCACCGTTTTCTCAACTTTGTTAATAAAGTGGAAGAAATACAATCATGGCGAGAAAGAAACTCTTAACACAGGAACCCACGTATACCGAGCGAGAAGCCAAAAGAAATAAAACGCAGGATATCGCATTAGAAGGCCGGAAAAGAACGTTAAAACGCAATTATTTGTAAGTTTCCTCCGGACCTCAGTCCCTTTCATCCGAATCGAGTTTCTTTATGTTGAAAATCTTTGAAAGTCGAGAGTACCTTTTCAGTAGCAATACCCTGATATAGTGATCCCCATTGAGGAATAATAATATAATGGATCGGCGCATTGTCACAGCATGTGTGCCAGCCTCCCACTGCTTTTATTCTTTGTCTAAATTATTCTGGAGCGAGAGCACCATTTACCAACCATCTAGCCAGCCTCCTGATTAAGTCCGCCCGAATAATGCTAGTAGCTTCGCGCAAACCGTTTTTTTGTTGTAGGCCGTTATATTATTCCAAATTGTGATATTCGATTGTTCGTGCCCCATTGTGTTCCCTTTTTCGCAGATTACACTCGATTATACTCTTTAAAACAATGTTCAATTGGTTTGACGAGTGCAGCGCGCAGCTTCTGACTCCGTAACGCCACCCCGGATTTTTCTCCTCAATTGATTGCGTGACCCACTGCAGGTTTTTCATGTCATGTGCGACTTCATGTCATTCGACCATGTCATATACGTCTCCACCCTGTCACAGTTAGTTTTCATGAAAGAAACTATAATCCTTCAAGAATTATTGCGATCGAAGCAAGCTTTGAAAGTGTAGTCACGGCTTAATTGTTATATACAAAAACGTAACTTGAAATTCTTAGGGATTCATCACGCAAAACGAAATATGTAGGTTATTTTCAAAAAAGGTATTCCTGGTTATTCCTGAAGAGCAAAAACCAAAGAACAGACGGAACAATAATCGCGGACTTGCTTGAAATTGATTTAGGTGTTGTAGTATGAATATTTCAGAACCTGGTTTGACCGATGTTCGCTTGAGGAAACACCTCCTTCCACGTGATATACCGGGTATGATGAAAATTTTCATTTGAAAGATTTTTAACGCTTGACTTTCGAAAAGGCGAGGTGTAATATGCCATGCATGAAGAATGCACTGGACTTTGAGTCGACTCCCACAGATCCAAAAGTTTTCTCTTTAGGATTTATGCACAATCATGGCCAATGCAGATCCAACGGGAAATTGGTAACGCTGAATGATGCTCCCCTGTTTTCCTTTTGACGAGTCAAGGTATCCTTGGTATATAAACTTCTTTGCCGCGTTGTTCACGAGTAACAATTTTTGCCTTTATAACATAATTGCACAGAATTGATATAATGGGTCTAACAGCATTATAATATACAGTGTGTTTCAGAATAAGGTTCCATAAATTCGGGATCTCAATCCTCAGATGATTTCATGATATAAAGTTCCCATGAACTATGGGTCTCTGACGCACTGTTCTGAGGTACAGGGTGTTGAAATTAAAAAAAAAATTGGTTTTATGAAATTATTTTCTACACCGTACACAATCCCTTTTTTAGTTTTGGCACGTTATGAGTACGCATTAAGACACATTTTTTCCGATACTAAACGATGTTCAATTTTCACTAGTGGCGTCCGTACAGATTTCTGTCCGAACAAATTTGGTGAAAAAATTGGTACGCCAATGATTTTATTTTTAATATTAAATTATTTTCGTAATGACCTTATGATTCACAATGAGAATTGTCTATTTTTTTACCTGTGATGTGTGTGTGTGAAAATTAAATGCAAATTCAGCATGTGCTTCGAATGCCGAATAATTTTCAGAATAAGGTTCCGTGAATTCGGAATCTTAATCCTCACATGATTTCATGATATAAACTTTCTATGGACTATGGATCTCTGACGCATTGTTTCTGAGAAACGGGGTGTTGAAATTGAGAAAAAAAATTTTCGAAATTATTTTCGGCACCGTACACATTTTTTTTCGTTTTAGTAGGTACGCCATAAAACACATTTGCTGAATTTTGTGAATTAATCAAAGAATTTCGTGACTTTCCTAGATGAAATTGCATTTGAAAAAAATCATTGGCGTACCAATTTTTTCACCCAATTTGTTCGGACAGAAGTCCGTACTGATGCCACGGGTGAAAATTAGACATAGTTTCGTATCGAAAAAAATTTGTCTTAATGGGTACTCATAACGTGCCAAAACGCAAAAAGAAATCGTGTAGGTACGGTGTAGAAAATAATTTCATAAAACCAATTTTTACTTTAAATTCCAACACCCTGCATCTCAGAGACCCATAGTTCATGAGAACTTTATATCATGAAATCATCTGGGAATAAGGATCCCGAATGTACGGAACCTTATTCTGAAACACCCTGTTTAGTCCTTCTGATACGTCTTAATTACTCTTAATTACTCAACAACATGATTAACGCATTTTTTTCAATTTTATTTTATGTGATGGCAAGTCTGAAATATTGACATTTTAAGAAATTCTGTTGTAAATTCAACTACTCCATCAGGTTGATCTTTCATTGAGTCATGGCTATTGTAAACTTTGTACTCTGCTGGAGGTTTAGACTCTATTCTATGTATATCATCATTGATTTCTTCTACATTTCTATTGAGAGTAGCGATGTCTTTAATCCCTTCATATTTTCCATTGGCTAAGCAATCACCAAATTGGTGGTTGTTTGAAATGAAATATTTAGCCGTTGCCTGATTTTAGTAAATATTTAGCAAACTGACTTTGCTCTATAGTCTATATCAACGCATATATTTTCTTCTAATTCAAAAAGTCTTAAAAACGCCCAATCTCCAATAAAACATTCAGAAACATTCATGAAAATTGTTGTAACCGTTTCTGAGATCCGGATTATACAGGGTGTTTAGTAATTCCACGTGATCGTTCAAAAGGGATGCACTGGACGTCATTTGCAACAAATTACATCGAGTGAAGCATGGTTCGAAAGATTATGGTTACGAAGATGTGACGATTATTCAACTTCTTTTAAATTTTCTGCTTCATCATCAGAAATTATTGAAATAGTGAAAACAAATTGACGCTAAATATTCAATAAATAGTTTTTGGAAAGCTAAGGAGAGATGGTCATCATTTCTTGCCAAAAACTAATCACTTAAAAAATATAACCGGTCATAAATGGCTTTTTCAATTTATTTTCTTAAATTGTAACTCGAGTGCTCAGTTAGTGACCGCTCTTTTGCGCTCTGTGAATCAGCAGTCGAGTTACAATTTTGGATCAAAACTCCACTGAATATCTAGGTGGCCTGTAGGTGGAACAATTCCTAATAGACCAGAGCCCAATAAGCCCGGAAGACTCTTTCATAGAGATAATTGAAAACAAAAACTTGATCATTCCAATACGTTCTTATTTCTCACTTTCTCTAAGATTATTGTTCAAGAACACATAGTTATTGAGAATTTTGAAGCAGCTCAATTTTAACATTGCAAATATTATAATTGTAGGAGAAAACTCAACTAACTTCTTCTGAGTGCAGAATACATACAACTTATTCCTCAAAGTGCCACAAATTAAAATCATCTTTTGTATTTTTGAGGAAAGATGGGAAAGGGTTCTGAGTAGCCATTTCATGAAGTTGAAAATATACTAGGAGGCTGGGAAATTTCTCTTGGGAAACTCCGTTTACCGCTAAACAAAGGTTTAATTATATTAACAAATATGTAGTATGGACTTTATCGACATTCAACATACAATATGCTCTAAAAATCAGTACCTATCTAATGAAAGTTTGCCCCTAAAAATATCTTAGGAGGCCATTAATCGTTTGAACAATGTGATAAAAGAATTTATTTTGATTATGCTAGTTAAAACGAAAAAATTCATATTGCAAATAAACAAATTTTGAAAGAAATCAGAAGAAATTTCAATTTTTGTTTTCATTACAATTATGTATTATGATGTTCAAAATGGCATGAACTGTTTAAGGTGTAACAATTTGAAGCCATAAGTGGGATAACCTCATAATGACAAATCAAACTCACTGTGCATTGAATGAAATATCAAGATATGCACTGAAATTTTCAAATTCCCCCCTTGATTGATGGCCTGGTGCTGATAAATACAGAAAAATTATAGGGTTTGAATGAAATTCTCTCAAATAAACTCAATAATGATAGTTTTTCGAGTTTATTACTCATGAAAAGAATGAGATATTTTGTCCAGCTAGATCTGATATCGATTGATTTTCATGTAAAAGAAAACGAAGGATCAAATTTATATACAGGGTGAGTCGGGAGGAACGGACCAAACTTCAGGTGTGTATTCTGCAGGTCGAAATAATTCCAAAAAACTCATATGTTGTTATCCGATTCTCATTTGTTTTCAAACTATAGGGTAATTAGAATATTTAAATAAGGTCAACCAATATTCAGTTCAAGAGTTTCTCGGACTATGGATTGGTCGCTGTGGTCGTATTAGTTGGCCTCCACGATCTCCAAACCTCACACCATTGAGCTATTATTTGTGGGGCTGGTTCAAGAACGAGGTATACAAAGTTAAAGTTGACACTCGGGATGCTCTAAGTCGACGCATTAGAAATACGGCATTGCTTATTAAAGAAAAGCACGAATCAATCAGAAAAGTATCGAGAGCCCTTCGCAGACGAATGTGTTTCGAGGTTAATGGCGGGATTTTCGTGCATTTATTAAAATAATGCTATAAATGAAACCAATATAGAAAATGATGTTTTTTATAATGACGCTATAGTTTGAGAACAAATGAAAATCGGATAACAACATATGAGTTTTTTTATATTATTTTGAGCTATAGAATACACACCTGAAGTTTGGTCCGTTCCTCCCGACTCACCCTGTATAAAAATGATTCGAGTTAGAATCACGTTATTCGAAGAATATTAATAAAAAAACTTTTCTATTCCTCAATAACTTTCGCTTAACTTTCTTTTCTCAATTTAATCACACACGCACCCTGTTTTTCGATTAATCGTTCGGACGATTCATTGTTCAAAATTTTTTTCATATTTCATAACAGGAGAAAGATAATTCGTGAATCATATGAGGCTCGAATCTGCGGAATTCGCTAGCAAATTCAGGCCTAAATGGAACCAACGACTCTGACATAAGCCTCGGAATTGACCATCCTCATATTTCCCAATCAAACGACAAATCCATTCCCCAGAAAAATTCAGAATTTAAAACAAAACAATATACACTTCAGGCGAACGGCTGTTCAACAACCTGAACACACACGCAGATAACCATAGAGGTTATTGATGTGTTCATCGACAATAATCAGGCACTGAGTATTCGGTATTCTTTGAATGACCACAGAATAGCTCTTGGACAATGAGGATAATGGCACTGTCAAGTGACGTATTACAAATGTATGACAGACAACAAGTCCTGACGCGTCAAGTCGAACCTGCATTTGCTTCTAAACCACGTCAGTTCAATATGCGCTCCGTCCTTTGTCTCGCAGGATCTAGATAGCAGATATTTCACCGGTCATACATCGAGCGCGTTGGTCTTGCGTTTGACACATTATTAGTGTATACTCTGCGAATGCATTCTAGGCCTCCCCAAGGACGAGAAGGAACTAGACGGGAAGTGGAGGTGATCAATAAATCAACAATCTGACTGCAGGTTATAAAGCCAGCAATTCTGTCAAGAGGATGCAAATCGGGATTGAAGAGTAACTTTTTTAGTTTGCATTCTATGAAAAATTATTATTGAGTTATCTATAAAACAGTAACGAAAAAATACCAGGAAGAATAGGTAAAAGTATAGGAGTTGTTCATTCCTTCATATTTCCCCTTTTTATAGGTGAAACCTCCTATAATTCTACAATTCTACAACAGTAGTATAGTAATTGTACCTTCAATTTTTTTATTCATAAAGAAATCGAGCATATTTCGGTACAAACGTAATTGTTTTCTTGAAATAGATTGCCATCTAGTGGAAGAAAAAACGAATTTGATATTTTTTTTCTTTTATTTTCCTGAGCCGATTTTCTCTTGAGAATTTCATTTCATGAATATACAGGGTGAACGGTTGCTACCATTACTGAATTGCCATTAAAGAAAAACAAACTTCTCCACATGAGTAAGGGAAATTGACTTAAATTGCAAAAACAATCGTTGGAAGGAGATTTTGTGCTGAAAATTCATATTGATATGTTTTCAAGATGCAGGAAATAAATTAATTTTAGCCTGTAGGTATGCAGCGTATACAGGGTGGTGAAAAAAAATCTAGTAGAATCAGGGCCGTCTTTAACCTCTTGGAGGCCCTGGGCACATTAGGATAATGGGGCCCACATACAAAATACAAATACAGGGGAATTCCCTACCGCCGAGTAGGTTTATTCACGACACACATAGCCACGGTATGTAAATGCCGTGATGTAATTTAATTATCAAATCGAGAGAATTTTGCCGATTTACGGAATTTCGGTACTCGAAAGGGGAAAAGGGATTTTTTAGCCTGGAATCCCCTGAAATTTCTTGTGGTGGCGTGGCGTAAATTCGGCCTCCCCTCTATAGATCTATTATTCATGATAAGATTTCTCTGAAGTTTTTCAAAGGGAAATTATGACAAAAATGTTATGAAAATAATTTATATATTGAATAACAAAATTTTCTAAACAAAATAATGTAAATTCTGATATAAAAGTAACTAGAAACTTAACCATTTCCAATTGTAATTCAGAAACCGTCAGTTGATATTCAGGCATCACTTGTATGTCAGATTAGTGAATTGTATTTCAGAAAACATCAAATGTTATTCAGATTTGTCAATTGAATTTCAGAAAATATCGAATGAAATTCAATGAGTGATCCGAAATACATTCGATGTTTTCTGGAATTTGATTGACTAATCTGAAATACACTTGACGGTTTCTGAATTACACTTGGAAATGGTAAGAATTTCAAAAAAAATTTTATAACAAAATTGCATTCACGTTTTTTAATTTTTCTGTGCAAACATATCCATCAACTTGTCGATAACCAAGCTTCTGGCCACTTCTTGTCCAAAGTTAAGTAAGCTCAAAAGTATAATAGACGTGCGACACATTTAAGGAGAGTCCCGAAAAGCTTGACGGTATATTAAAAAACCCTTGAAAACAGGGTAGCACATGAAGTAATTGAGTGATAATTCAACTTTCGAATTGAATTACTGGAAAACTCATATATTTTTTTATAATTTAGGAGTATTTCTCTATTTTTTAGGAATGATAATTTTACCTTTTTTGTATGAGTTTTGTTCATTATATCATGGGAAAAATCTCGCGAACCGGCAAGTTCAATAGAATGAAATAATTGGGGCGTCATTTTATGCTTTTAGTTTGACTTGGGGGCCCTTTGGTGCCGAACCTCCCTGCACCGCGAGTTCTGCGGGGCCCTCTGATAAGTACGCAACTGATTTATTTTCTTGTAGCGCTGTCTGAAATTATGTAGTTAAATGGGGATTTCCTTGGAAGCTTCCCAATGAATACAAGAATGTGATCAACAACCCGATTCGAACAGATGTTTTATGGCTAACCACCCCAACAAATAACACAAACTAATAATTGCTCTTATCTAGTGTATACCAGTATGAACGAGCAAGGGTCATAAAAATTGTAACCTTCGAGAACTTGTTGATAAAAAACTCTGAATTCCAATCCATTTGGAATTATTGTGAATGTTCACTTCTGCCTTTTTACCTGAAGGTAATTTTAGTACGCGAAAGGTAATTTCGAAATAAAGAACAGTTGAGGTCTTTTCGAATAAATCAGTTATATAATAATATAGGGGAATTTTCTATGAAATGGGGAATTTCCAAATGTTATTGAGGAAATCTTCGATCCTTTTAGTTCGGAACAATTAATCTGAGCGGGGCCCCTATCGATCGCGGGGCCTTAGGCGAAAGAGGGGCCTGTGTAGAATAACGACATTTTATTCCCAGAGAATTCGATCATTTTAAGACTATCAATACAATGTATGGCCTACACGGGCATCAATAATAGCATGACATCTTTGCATACTACATACGAGGTTGTTGAACATTTCTTGAGGCATTTGGTTCCATAAACGGGGCAGAAACTCTCAGATCATTTAAGGATTCTGGGGTAGGTCGATGATATCGGTCGATCATATCCCATACATGTTCTATGCAATACAAGTCTGGTGAGAGCGAAGGTATTGGAGAATGTGGAATTCCAAGCTTCTCGCGAGCATTCTAAACTATGGCTGTACGGTGCGGTCTAGTGTATCGTCTAGAAATTGAAAAGTTTCTCCAATAGCAGCAGGAAAATTTGGAAGAAAAATTGTCAATGACAATTATATAAATATATTGTAAGGCAGTCATATTTCCATGTGTAGATCTGTTCGCCCGTTGAAACATATCCCGGCGCATACCATAACACTACCCCCTCCGAACGGATGGACTTCTTGGACATAGCGACGATTACGGGGTATGCGTGAGATTGCCCATACTCTTATTCTTCGAGAATCTGAAAATCTTCGATTTATAATATAGTGCCAACGCATCTCGAATCACCGCACAGCTTTCATTCCTTCAAAAGACACACAAATACCTGGTTACACGATGTTTTTGGGAGACAAGCTGTTCATGAATTGTTTTGAGGTTGTCAAGTTTTTCTTCATCCTCGGTCACCCAACTCAGTATGTGTTGTTCTTCAGCGTTGGCTGACCTGTATAGTATTTATCCACAGAAAAAATAAATGTGTTTAATTTGTTTCTATTAATTTTGTTGATTCTCTGAGCGATTGAATGAGCTTTCTTGAGCTCGCGTCGAGAACATAGTACTTTCTATTGTCGAATTGTGGAAAGAATAAGAATTTGTAATCATCAGTGAAAAGGAAACTACGCCATTGATCGTTCCAATTGATATGTTGTCTTGCCCATTCCAGTCTTTGAAGTTTATGGTCACGTGTTAATGGAACTCCTCTCAATGGACGTCTAGAACCTAGATTCACCTCTCTCAAACGTGGTCTGATGGTTTCGATGGAAACTCGGACCCCATCTGCATTTTGATGAGTATTCCGTAGCATTCTACAGGTAGATGTAGGCTATCTTCTCGCCGAAACGGTGATGAAACGATACTGAGCAGGTGTTGTTTCTCGTCGCTCACCAAGCCTTGGTCCTTCCAAGACGGAACCTGTCTCCCTGAATCTATTCCAATGTCGAGATATCATACTTTGGCTGACTTGGAGCCATTTCGCTATACAACCTGAGTAAGGCCACCTGTAGCATTCCGATAGCCCTATTAGCCTCAGCGTTTGTTAATTTACGACTTGGCATTTTCAGGAAACTTGTTTTAAATCGAAGCCGTGGATAAACTGACACCATTTCAAAATAATAACAGTCATGAAGCATATGCAAAGAATCAAACTTCAGAAAAAAGGCGATCAGATTGACGAATTGTCGATTCAAGTGGTTATTGAGTTTTAAATGATTTTACAGCTTTTTGTCAAATATTGCATACTTTTCAAAATGATTGAATACGATATCCCAAACTCCTGTGGAGCAGTATATGTATTTCACCACTGTGAATTGTTTTTCATTTTTCAATTAAACTACATAGGTACATGCATTCGTATGTAATTATACTTTTCTCATCGAATTCTTCACTTTTTTATTTTAAAAACGCTAAGTATCCGATTATAGCTACGGTTTTGATGTTGATCCCTGGCATTCCATAAGCTAACTTGCAGAATAATTTAGCTCTGGAAACACCTTTCTTCTCCATGATCTAGTGTGAAAGATTGAATTCAATTTGTTGTTATTCTGCACCCAAGGGAGGATTTACGGGGAGGGTAGAGGGGGTAATTAAACCCCCATGAGTAACGAAAACCTGAAAAAAGGTACCTACGCAACGTGATGCACATAAAAAATTTCATACAATAATTTCAAATATTGTCAATATAAATTAACTTCGAGCAACAATAATTAAAGGAACAGAAAAATATTCAATATTTTTTGTTGTATCTCAGCGAATAATGGTCTTATAGGAAATAAAAGAACTAACTTTTGAACTTAGTTTACAACTTTTCCGTAGCGTATAAGGCTTCGTTTTATATGTAAGTACGTAAGTACCACATATTTTCTATAATCTGCGCATAAATGATCTCCCAATAAAGGTAGAATAAGGTTTAGGTTATAATCTCCAAATACCCATCAAAGTTTGACACGTTTTTCTTTCTACTTGAAGAATTTCATGAGATGAATTGCCTACAATTGAGTGGGCGTCTACTTGAATTTTGGATCGTTTTAACCATGAAGAGTATACGTATTCGAATATGAATTCCTGGTGTGTTTGGAACGCACTTACGTAAAATAAGCGTGAAACCACTTTTCAAGAGGGATAATAATGGGTGTTACACCGAGAAAGCCATTCATAATGTGGAATTTTGAAGCCATACTTTGCGTTTTCTCTGCCCTCTTCAAGAGAGAAGGCAGTCAAAGTTCCCTCGCAAAAATTTCAGGTAGGTGGATATAAAAGCAATGAATTATATTTAATATCTTGCGCTATAATAGACCAGTTCACCCGATGAATCTGATCCATTGTCTTGCGCAGACAACGGAAATATAAAGTTTTCGAAACTCAAAATTGTAAAGAATATGAAAGTTTGATCGAGTGCCGGCGATGGGAGGTTATAATATAGTTTGAGAGAATTAAGAGTGTTGAAGTTCAGTCAGTTTTATCAGCTATTGTCAGTGCCAAACGCCAGAAACTCACCCTATTAATTTGACTTATTTGGATCGTTCTACAAGTTCGTAAAGATGATCGTGGCGCGAAATATGAAGGGTGCTTGCCTGTCTGGTGCAAGAAGAATGCTTCTCATTCTTTCTTGGCCTGTTTTCGTCCTTATCTCTTTGGCTCTGGGTGTAGCTATTCTATTTCTATAGGAAATGGAGTCAGTCGAATCGGCCACTAGGAAATATTACTGTTCAATACGTATTGGCAATCGTCTTCACTCCACTCATTTAAAATTTTTCTCATATTTTGATGATGAAATGGAAGATTTTTTTTCAAATCCTTGGCTGCAATGTTAGTCAAATTTTGTGTTTAAATAATTGTACAAATAAAAAACAGAAAAATATACATTTGTCATGTTCTCTGTTTTCGAGAAACATAAATTGCTGAATACCGCAAGTCGCTAATACGGTGTTTTGCTTCCATGCTACAGGTATTACAACTACTCTGTTTTTTCACCACTTTTAAGCGATGCTATCGAAATTTCAGTTCCGCTTCAAATTTGAGAGAAATAAAAAAATTTGAATGAAAACTATAGTGTGTTTTGATATTTTCCAATAGACTTCTCTTTGACAATTTCAAAAATTTATATTCAAATAAACTTTCCATTTCATTATTAAACAAAGATTTCGGAAGAACCCTCTTCAGTCAACATAATTCAAGGCGGCTCGCATTAACTTCCGTGGAAAGTGGAAACTGTGATTGAAGATTAGAAATTTCTGTTTTCAGATAATACTAATGGTAATATAGTCTTTACTTCCCAAAAATATGAAAAAAAAAACCTGAATAGGGATTCAACAAAAAGGTGCTCCACCACTTAACCCTTTTTTATTTAAACAATAAAATGAGCATTCAGATAGAAAAAGAGGAACAAAAATAAATATCGAATGAAAAAAACATAAAATTTTACAGGAGTAACCAAAAGTTTCGGGAAACACTCCTCAAGTCTATATAGGGTGGTTCAGATAGTAATGGAAAACATGTGGACTGTCCTTTTTTGAAACTCGAAGAATTTTTGACTTATGAAATCGAAGTGTGCGGAGTGTTTGAAAGCTTGTTGTTGGAATCCTTTCAAATTCATGAAGAATCTTGTTATTGTTCCTTTCTTGCCCAATATTCACCCCATTCTGCCGTCCATCAGGTCTAGTACTAATTCCATTAGTTGTAAATCGTTGGTGAATGTTGACAAGCACTGAGGAATGTGGATGGCGTCTTCTTGGAGCTCTTCTTCGGTACTCCCTAGCTGCTTCCGCCGAGTTTCCATTTGCGAGTCCTTAACAGAAATGGATATCGGCTTGTTCCTGACTCGTAATATAAAAAGGCATTTAGTTGTTGAAGAGAAACTATCTTATCACTTTGATAGATTACTGTCAAACTTCAAATACATGTTCGAAGCTGACAACAGTTTTTTTCTCCATGGCACACTTTGCTTTGAAAAATAAGGAAATTACAGTTTCTTTATGGTTATGCTTGTATTGAAAGACCAATTGGAAACGAAAACTGTCATTTAAGTTTTTTGATCAGATTATTTTACCCTAAAAATAGGAATTGGGTGTGTGTTGAATTTGTACAATCTTAGAAAATTGCTACAAAAACGTAGTGAGCTTTTTATTGCTATATCAAATTTCGACGATTTCTTCATGCATGAGAATGTGTTTTATTTTTTTAACCGGAAACGGTACCTCGTACAGCAAAAAGTCAAGAAAACGAATTTGTTCCAGATTGAATGAGGATTTGAATAAAAATTGTTATTATCGGAAAAACCAGTGGCTTCTCATTTTTTATTTAAAAAAATTAAGTTGTCCTGCAGTAAGGACGCAACTGGTGGAATAAAAAGAAATGATATCATGCAAAAACTGCCCCTTGACGCTCGAAACTTATGTCTCAAATTTCATGAAAATATTTCAAGTAGTGTGAAAGTTATTAATATAAAACTTTTTTTCTATAATTTTAACACCCCGTATCTAGAAGAGCAAACATTTCTCGATATTTCTTTATATGACAAACTAGGACGTATTTTTGATGTAGAATCCGTGGTTAAAATTTCCTGGTTACGATCTGGACCACCCTGTATAACTTTTATTTTCTGAATCTATTTGACAGCTTTCAGTTGTGGAATATGAAGTTCTATGACCTCCTGAGTTAAAAAGGCATGAATCAAAATGAAAACTTTCTATTTTGTAGATCGAAAGGAATTTTCAATGTATATCAAATTTATATCAAGATATTAAGTTTTGAAATTGTCTACGAAATGTCTTAATTTCTCCAAAATTTAAAGTGACACAGAAATTTCGGTAGCACCTGTAAAAATAACTGAAAAACCTGCCCCAAAGAAATAAAAATTGGCCAAGTATCAAAATGACCCTGTAGCACGGAAACTAGACTTGAGATATTCAGTAGTTTATGTTTCTCGAAAAAAGAGGACATGACATTTAGATTAGTTTCTTTCTATTTCTTTTAGGAGATGTAGTGAATGATCGAAACCTGACCATCCTGTATTAAGTAGTTCATACTCTTCCACTATTTTTCTGTCATTTCGATACCGATACAAATTTTGGAGCGAAGTTTCAGGATTAAATAGATCTTCAAAATGAGGTATCGCAAGATCACTCATCTCTTTTCGAAAGAGTTGTTGCAAAGAGCTGAAAAGTTGGTTTTCCTTAAATCAGAAATTGACTGGTCCGAGCGATTTACCATCATTCTATTTCGAAGCCAGAAGAAAGAAGTGATAATTTTTCGTTGGACCGCACATTAGATTACTCAAAATCTGAATTAGAAATGGTTGATATCGGTCAAACAACTGAAAAGAAACCCCCCATTCTTTCAGCTACGTTTCGTGAATTTTATTCCCCTCCCCTCATTAGGAATTCATTTTCACAACTTAGGGAAACAAAAAATTTAGAAACAGTATTAACATTTCTTAACTTCCTCAACTTTCTCTGAAGAGTATATGCAAAATAGATGGGTGAAATAGAATAGGAAACATTTTATGAATTATTCTCTGAAGTACCTGCAGATAAACATCATAGCAGATCATACTCTTTCAACATAAGTGTCCCCTAAGAAAAAGAAAAATTCTTTGCCTTTACGAAGGCACATCGAGAACATTTTTGAAACATAGATGAATTCAAAATAGTAATCATCGAAATGAATACCATTTTCAATTCCCAGGCTCAGAGATCTTTTATCATGAGGTTGGAGAAATGATATTAGATTTTGTCACTGTGATGAGAGATATACCGGTTTCGGCCTTGTTGAGCCTCATCAGTATCCCGCACATTCAGTGAAAGAGGAAGTACAGATTTCTTTTTTTGCATTTGATTGCAGATGTGAAACTTCATTTTGACGCAATTGGATGTCACCACCTTAGTACTTTGTAATATTTTACTCAGTACTTCACAACCAATTGCTATAAATTCTGAAGTTTTTCATGAAGATTTTGTCCTGAAGATGTGCGGGATACTGATGAGGCTCAACAAGGCCGAAACCGGTATATCTCTCATCACAGTGACAAAATCTAATATCATTTCTCCAACCTCATGATAAAAGATCTCTGAGCCTGGGAATTGAAAATGGTATTCATTTCGATGATTACTATTTTGAATTCATCTATGTTTCAAAAATAAGTGTCCCCCTTGAAACTCGAAAACTATCGTTCAATAAAAAACATTTCATTAAGTATGGATAAAACATTTCAAGATTATCAAGGCCTGCCCTATTAATAATAGATCCGTTGATAGTTAATATTCATGTAGGTACCACACAGTGAAAATTCATTTGGTGTTTATCTTTGGCTATGTTAAATGAACTGAACCATGAAATAATTGTTCAGATTTCGGTAATCGATTATTTTTTTTCATACAACTATTCTCGTAAGATGAAATAAACACCCGATAAAAATATCTTCATTCTTTTCAGCTCAACTGAAATCATTATACTACCTGCGAATATCAGATTGCCTCTCTCCATTCTGTCATGACGTGAATGGACCAAAACTACTGACAGATCAATGGGCAACTTTTTTATACCGTTTATCCAACCACATTAGGAATAATACGTGGGAACGCCTTTTCATAAATACATGGCCATTGTTTTTTTCTCCGTCAATGGAAAAGTTATATTCTGGCGAGAACTCAAATGAAATATGATATAACAAGCGAAAGCAAATTATCCGAAAAATACAGCCTTGCGTTTTTTTTCACAACTAAGAGTTTCTCATGTCAACATCAGTATCGTTGACTCTGATCGAAAAAGATATGGTTTCACACAAAGATGGTACAAGATACTTTCTATTCATACTTTTTGTTTAGAACATAGATAGGGAGTTCGACTTGTCAATATATTTCCGAACCATATAATTTATTAAAACAACTGTCATGGATTTGGTGCTATAAACAATTTCCTGTATTTCAAATTTTTTGTAAAGTTTTAATTGAGTCGCAATGAAATGCAAAAAATATAATCATTTTCCTATCACGTGCAGAAAGTTTTACATTTCCGTACGAGATTGCTGCTGCCCGAACGACGCGGAGCGGAGTTCGGGTAAGCAAGCGAGTACAGGAAAGATACTTTCTGCACAAGATAGGAACCTTATTTTTTTCCACGACCCCACATTGAAAATATATATTTTATTTCAACATACAAAACATTCAATGAATGTTTTGTATAATACACATGAATTCTACATGTCGTCACCATGGTACTCTCATCGTTGACGTTCGATGCATAGGGACATGTCATCATTCAGTTTATTCTTTAATGAAAGTGTGCGGGAACAACCCCTGCTAATACTTTTCCGCACTAGTGGGTAAAAACGCACCGTCCTAGAAAAAAGTAATTAAAATGCCCTAAAAAACACTTTTGACAATAATTCTTCCGGAAGGCTATATTAAACAAATTCTGAATGACATTGATTCAACTGAAATAATTCTCACGTTCTGAAAACAATTGAATTCACACAAAACTGGTGAACTGGATCGAGTATTCTGATCCGTCACTCTCCAAATAAGTGTAATTACGTTTTTAATTTTTAATCTTTGAAGAAGCCCAAAATATTAGGGCGAAACGTCAGTATAATAAAATTAAAGCTTTTATTATGAAGTTTTATTATTTTTGGTCAGGAGAACATATATAGATTTTTCAAACGTTTTACGTACGTGACCGATAACCTGAACTTAGATTAAGTATACTTTCGGAAAACCATTCTTAATAATACGAACTTAGAGAGTGATTTTCTTGGAATAATTCGTTATAGAGAGAATTCACTTCGTTTTAGAGGGTGTTTTTAACAGGGTATTTGGATTCAAGGTGCAATGACAGATACGAAATTCATTGTACAGAGAAATTCGTTGTAGAGACGTTCGCTGTAGGGAAGTTCCAATATATTCAGTAAATTGAATGATTTGTCGTTTTCTTACAATGCATTAATTCACAATAAAAAAATCCCGATAAGATTATTGAAACAATGTCTGAAAAAAATAAATTTATTAGATACACTTGTCACCATAATGAAATATTATTTACATGAAATTACTGATGTGGTTTTGTATAATATGAAGAATGCTATCAGGTTTGGAATATTTCCCGTTACTGAAACTGGCGATTGAAAGACCCATAAATATATAAAAGGGGATGTTTCTTCTTTTTACAGGTAGTATTAGTGGTATGAGTTTGTTACCCAGTTTTTCCGAAATATTTGAGTAGGTTTTCTGCTGGAGATTGTAACAATTTATGACAAACGTTTCATTTGACAAATCTCAGTTCAAGTATTTCAATGGTGGATGAGTTCAGACAGCTTTGTGAAGATTCACCAAATAGATAATTTAATTGATTGAGAATGAAAAACTTGGTCAGGAGTTATTCATTGACTGAGCGAGTGCATATATGATTGTAGAGGAAGTTTGTGCTTATAAAACGGAAAAGAATGTTAAGGCAGTGAGTTAGGGCCAATCTTATTTGCCATTTTCATGATTGACATGTGATTGAACCGAAGAGATAATCAAGTCACCAATATCTCTTGTTGATGATACTGATAGGAGGCGCTGATATTTTCGAGGTTGAAACGAAGGCACTGTGAATATATGTATAATAAGCTTAAGTGTTGGTTCACTAAGAACAAATTAATTGTAAATTATTCTTTTCACTACAAGTGAATCCCATAAAACCAGGAAGGTACATTAAACTTAGATGATTGTGAGGTAAAAATTCAAGATTCCATGAAGTTTCTGAGGGTACATCTTGATTGTTTTCTAAAATTGTTATATTGACCACCAAGCAGGAAATTTTGAATCCTCTGGCTCCAGGTCAATTTCAAAACATTTAATAAAAAAAGTTTATCTTGCCAATTTTGAATCACAGATAAGATATGCCATTAAATCCTGGAAGCTAGTACAGTACAACTCTTCATAATACTGAGAATAATGTCAAGATGTCTTGCATCTTGTAGAATTGTTTTGAAATTCTGTCGATATTTTTCGCTATATATTTTCGAATTCTTGATGATTTCCTTCAAAAACG
Organism: Hippodamia convergens; assembly: GCA_038502775.1. Lineage (NCBI taxonomy): Eukaryota > Metazoa > Arthropoda > Insecta > Coleoptera > Coccinellidae > Hippodamia > Hippodamia convergens. Next base: position 50,829,335 of record CM076607.1, on the reverse strand, counting down.
AAGAGATTTTATTCCCATACAAGTAGAATTATAACTACCCTTCAAGATCTTTACAACTGCATGATCCGAGACAAATGCACAGATTATCGTGGTTTGTAAAGCATCCTTCTCATATGTGTATAATAATTTAAAGCAAATCACCAAATGACATCAGGAATATAAATATAAATGAATTTTAAAGATTTACACGAAAACAATTAGGGAGTATTTATTATCCAAATAATTATTGGTTTAGCCACTTGATATTTATAGGTAAATTGCATTTTTCTTTTCTTTTTTTACACTGATTGTTCTATGGATTGCCTTGTCCGTACATACTTTGAAATGGAAGATATTGTTATTGTTAAATTGGTCATAAAGAGTTTGAATTCTGGGAAATCAACATTGTTTCAGGCCCAGAAAATGGTAAACTTTCTAATTGCCTAGGAGTTTGTGATAGAAGGGAAATGTTTAAAATCTGAATAGTTTCATGCAAATTTTTAATTTTCACTATTTTCTTGAGAAGTTCTCTTAATTTTTCAAACGAATTCTTCACGAAAAGCCATTCGAACCAAACGATAATATTCTTGTTTATAGGAACCTTTCAAAGAACAAAGTGTAGCGATGAAGCGATGTTTGCATGAATTAGGAATTGTAGCAAATTGTGGCATTATAAAAGAGACGTATTCGAATAAATCTTAATCACATCGGGATATTTTATTCTTCAGTAATATAACAATAAAGTTCCTACTTGCTCAGACCTATTGCTGCTCTTTTTCAGAACAAACTACATCGCTTCAAGCACAGGCTTTAGTTTCCATCACACAAAAGAAAAACGTGATACCATTCAAATGATGTCATAGTTATAATGGTGGAGTAAGAAAGAATGGTTGAGGACCAGCAGCCTGTTGTCAAACCACAAAAGTGGGTATCGAAACAATAAATGACATTTCAATTTCATTGTACGAAATCCTTTTCTTGCTAGGTCTTGGAAACATTATACTTAATTGGTAGTCTTTATTATGTAATTCGTATGAAAGAAACCTATCAGCAACCCTGACAATTCTATAATAATATTGAGTTACCTACCCCGCTGACGAAGACCTTGAACGCATACCCTCCCCATCTGATCTCAATCTTATTAAAATAAACCCAAGAAGGCAGGAAAGAATTACAGGGTCCATGAAGAAATCGTATCTGTTACACGAAATTTTAGGGAATGATTTGGGAGAATGAATGAGGAGATGAATCAAATTATCAGACTTCCTAGAATTCTTGATTTTTTATTAGTTTGTATTCTTCAATAGAACACAACACAATTGTACTGTTTGTTGATGAGTTTTATTGAAGAATATGTTTTCATTCTATAATCAATTGAAACGGATTTATCGTTGTGACAAAACATAAAAATTATTATTATATTTTATGAATGATAAATTAAATACAGAGATTGTAAATATATCTTTTTAACTCAGTTCCTTTTGTGTTTACCTACCGTTGAGTTCAAAAATATGGAAACTTTTCGCACTTACGAATCAAAAGAATATTCACCACTCTAGACATAACTACATTTTGAAATTTCATTGTTGTTTTCCACTACCAACAAATAACGCCTTTGTTCATTTTCGTGTTTCAGAGAAAACTCAAAACTTTTTTAGATAAATATGAATGATGTTATCTTAAAATTCGAAGATCTTATTTAACGAGATGAATATCACGACTTTCCAAGCGAAGTAATCATCTCGTAATTTTTATTAAAAAAGTTCACTCTTGTAATTTTCCACGTGAAGGCGTGATCATTTATTGAATCGAAGCTGAAGTATGTCTTGTTACGCAATTTTTTTTTTCAATAACATTATGTTTTATATACATGAAAACAATGGAGTTGTTGTTAGCAGTCCATCAACAGGGTGATTGATTCATTAGGGGTGAATAAAATCAATATCATTTCATTTTGGCATTTCTAAAACATTAATCATTCTATCTAAAATATCTACATTATGAAAAGGACTACCGGTAGTTGTGTGAGTGGAGGAACAAAGAACAAAACTAGCTGAGGAATAAAAAAATGAATTAATCTTCAATGATACAATAAAGACTTTCATTATTATCTCCACATTTTTTTTTAAATTTGAATCTTAATGATAATTATCTTAATCAATTTTCTGTCAACTATTTGAAATGCTCATTCCATTTCAAGTGTCAGTCTATTATTATACTGAAGTATCTTGTAGATGGAATCTAAGCATCGGACAACGTCATCGCACGTTTCAAACTGATATACAGGGTGTACTACAAGCTCTATGACAAACTTTCACAGAAGATTGCTGTGCTTCTTTTGAACATTTTTGTTCTCATGACAATTTGATGGTTCACCACCAACTAGAGGCAGACAAGTAGTCAGTTGGCTGAATGAAAATTTTCCGCATGAGTGGTTGTCGAGGATAACAAATACAATGGCCACCTCGTTCGCCTGATCTGAATCCCTTAGATTTTTATTCATGGGGACATATGGAGTTGCTTGTTTGAAATGTTGAAATCCAATCTAATCAACAATTATTCGATAAGATTCAAGATGCAGCCAACCAAATACTCATCTGTATTTATATCTTGTAGAGGTGGTTTCTGGTATCACCTGACTGAAATATTTAATTCCCTGAACTTTGGTAATCCTGAGGTATAATATGAAATATATGTATTTATATCAGTTACAAAGTAATTTATGGAGTAATTTTTCACAATATTACTGGAACAACAATGAAAATCATAAAAAATAATCGGAATAAATTTTGGAAGAAATAATGTAATTATTGATTGATTGAGAAAATAAGGTCAAGTTTAATGAACAAAAACTTTTTTCCCTCAATTTTTTAAAAATTTCAGTCGATCGGATCAAGAAAACTGCTGCGCCGATCGATCTACCGATTTAGGGGGGGAATTCGGGGCTGTAAAATTTTTTCATTACCTAAGCTTTTCCGCCAATATTGACGAAGATACTGTCCATTAAACAAAAAATGGTAAAATGGCATTTTTTGCTCTTTTTTCACCTTTATGTGAAAAAAAATTTTCTTTTGAATTGAATAAAACAGATTTTTGTAGGAAAGTTTCTGTAGAAAAAGCAATCGCTTTTCTGCTCACTCGGCTATCAGTTGTTCCGGAGATATCAGCAGTTGAGTGAGAATGGATCATTTTGCATTCAAAACAGGATATCTCGAAGACAAATGGTTAAATCTGAAAGTCATGAAAAGCAAATTAGTGCTGAATAAATAGGTTATGTGATAGTTGCATCGGTCAAGTTTAACAAATTTTTTCTTCGTGCTTCATCTGTTTGCATGACTACCGGTACTCCGAAAAATTGTGAACCAATAAAGTCAGAAACAAAAGTCGTCGATCTTCAAAGTCAGTTTTTTTATTTTTCTATAAACCATTTTTCGCTGAGATACATCCTCTTGAAAATCACCAAAAATTTTGAATATTTTTCTGTTCCTTTAATTGTTGCTCGAAGTATATATTGACAATATTTGAAAAATTACGAGTTTAAAATTATTGTATGAAATTTTTTATGTGCATCACGTGGCGTAGGACCTTTTTTTCAGGTTTTCGATACTCATGGGGGGCGTAATTACCCTCATTACCTTCCCCCGTAAATCCGCCCGTGATTGGCACAGTCATTATTTCATCGAAACAAACTTCATAAGATTTTGAAAGAGCAGCAGTTTTTCTTAATTGTGCCATTGCTTTTATGTTTTTAGTGTAGTCCGAGTATCCGTCAAATACAACAACAATTTTTACCCATGATGTCTTTGTGAATACTTGACGTATTCATCTAAAACGACAAAAAAATTATCGTCTTTACTCTATATACGACGCGCAGTTGACCTTGTATTTATTACAGTATGAATGCCTGAGCTCTAGGTGCTCTCCGCCCTCTATCTCGAAAAGGGTTGAGCTTATAGAAAAAACGTTTAGACGAAAGTTGGGGCCAATTTATTCATCTTCAAATTTCATATATGTTGAAGTAATTGGAAACATAGAAACGGAGATTGCAAAAAACCGATTTTACTGACTTTTGACCACGAATAACTTACGACGCAGACACAAGATAGAATGAGATTTTTGTTTTGAGACAACATTAAATACGTCGGAATGAAGCTGTATACCAATTTTAAGATTACTTTTTCAAAATTCCTAGGTGAAACCCTAGGGTGACTGGTCTATTCGCTTTTTTTGGTATAAAAATAGGTCCACGGATTGAGGCCAGCTTTCAGGTGGTGTGAACAGGACACGAGACGCTCACAGTTCGGTTTCCGTGAAAGCCTGGGTAGTCTGGAGACCAGAGCAGAGAACCATTGAACAGCAGGACAGTCCTTTTTCAGAAATGCAGGGACCGTCAAAGGAATAATGTTTATGCTTGTTTTATAGATTATGAGTAGGCAAATATCTAGAGCTGATAGAAATACTAAAAAAAAGGATAAGACCAACAAGATCCAAATAATTAAGAATTTGTATTGGCGCCAGCGAGCTGCTGTAAGATTCGGTGATTTACTTACGAATTCTGTGTCATCAATGCCATGCTATTGACGGCCTCCTTGGGATTTAAATGAACGAGCTGGGTAAAGGACAAAAGATCCTTGCGGTCGAAGTTCCCGGAAGGCTGAACGTAGCCACAACGACCCCTGTTCAGAATAATAATGATAATACGAATTCTGTGAAAATCGAGAGAGGCGTACTTCAGGGATGTGTCCTGTTACCCTAATTATTCATAGTGTACTCTGAAAGGGTTTTTGCGGAGGCCCTGCTGGAGGTGATAGTATCAGGGTTGATGAACAGGTACTCAATAATTTGAGGTATTCATATGACTCCGTTGTTATTGCGGACAGCCGGGAGGGACTATAACGGTTGCTGGATAAAGTGACCAGAACGGGTGAAGCATTATAGGCTAAGCAAATTAGAACTTTGCGTGGAAATAATTTGTGGTGTTCATGAAACTGTTTTAATCATTAGGTCTCTAAGATGAGTAGTTTGAGTTTTGCCCCAATTTTCCAGTGTAGCATTGTTATATTCAAAAGTGTTAAGCATTAAATTGACGGCCTCCTTGGGATTTAAATGAACGAGCTGGGTAAAGGACAAAAGATCCTTGCGGTCGAAGTTCCCGGAAGGCTGAACGTAGCCACAACGACCCCTGTTCAGAATAATAATGATAATACGAATTCTGTGAAAATCGAGAGAGGCGTACTTCAGGGATGTGTCCTGTTAGACTGATTATTCAAAGTGTACTCTGAAAGGGTTTTTGCGGAGGCCCTGCTGGAGGTGATAGTATCAGGGTTGATGAACAGGTACTCAACAATTTGAGGTATTCAGATGACACCGTTGTTATTGCGGACAGCCGGGATGAGGGACTATAACGGTTGCTGGATAAAGTGACCAGAACGGGTGAAGCATTATAGGCTAAGCAAATTAGAACTTTGCGTGGAAATAATTTGTGGTGTTCATGAAACTATTTTAATCATTAGGTCTCTAAGATGAGTAGTTTGAGTTTTGCCCCAATTTTCCAGTGCAGCATTGTTATATTCAAAAGTGTTAAGAATTAAATTCTGCTTCTTAAAAGTACCACTTATATTTTGAAAAAGTAGTTCCATAGAAATCATGGCAAATTTTTACACTTTTAGAAAAAGCACATTCTTTTAATTTAAAACGTGAAATATCTATGAAACTGCGAGCTTAAGAATGAAATGTCATGGAACTGTTGAAGACCATCATATTGTGGTAAAAACGTAAACACATCCCTCCAAACCATAGGTAATGTTTAATATCAGCAGTCTCATGAGTGTGTGGTTATTGTTGGGGAGGTCACCGATCTTCTTGTAATTTTGAGTGCTCCAGATTCTATGTGTACCAACTTTTTTTTACTAAAGCCTGACAAAGGCAAGCACGATGATATTGTCTATTCTCCCTTGCACTACAAGTTCTCCTCTGTTTCGAAAAACAACATATTATTCCTTCATGTTTTAGTGACTTCGACACTAAGTCATCATTTCTCGGTAAAGGACAACTGAAATTCTTAAAGACGTTGGAAATCAACTATCAACTAAATTAATAATAATAACAAACGTGGAACTCATGAATTAATAATCAACAATACGTCTCATTATTAACTAATAACGATATATCAGATATTGTTATAACCTGCAAATACGTCCTTAGCGCTGCCCAAGTTGGGGGCAAAGAATTAAATGATCAGCATCCTCAGCAGTATAAGCTACTGCGACATTTAACATTGTGGGTTGGGGGGTGGAATTACGTTTTTACTACAATGTTATCGTCTACTACTCTCATTCTATGACATTTTGTTGTAAAGCTCCTAATTCCATAGATATCTCACGTTTTATAATAAAAAATGTGTTTTTTCAAAAATTGTAAAAATTTTTCATATTTTGACGTACGATTTCAATGAAACTACTTGTACAAAATAAATATAATATTTAGCAGCAGAATTAAATGCTGAACATTTTTGAATATAACAATGTTCTTGATAAAGTGTTTCGTTTAGGAACTATTCGAGAAAAAATTAAAATAGTCCAAAAATTTCCATGTTTTTCGAACGTCACGACATACACTCTACTGGGTTATGGCGGCATAACTCAAAGTACTCTTCTTAGAGGCCTGAAGAAATTATTAGAACAGTTTCCCGAACTCCACCAATCATTTCCAGGCACACCATTTTTTGAAGCTAACATATGAATGTTGGCGAGACCATGGTAATTAGTAAATCTCGCCAAACTACACCAGATAGGTATTAAACATATGGTAGAAGCATTGCTGTCCATAAGAACTTTCGATATCTCGGAACGTGGATAAATAATAACTTAGAACCAGAAATGGAAATATGAACTAGGATTGCAAAAGCAAAATCTACTTTCAAGAGCACGAAACATCTTTTATGTGATTCCACACTTACTTTCGGGTGCCTTATATGTGTGAGATGTATACACTCAAAGCGAGTTGGTACAATGAATAGAATTGAAGCGTTCGAAGTTCGGCTCCTAAGCAGAAAGCTCAGCATGGACAGGATATGTTAGCAATTGTATTATTGTAGTATTGAGAAGAAGACAGGGAGAAAGGGAAATGTTAATGATCGTGATGAAGAGAAAAACTGCCTATCTAGGTCTAGGTCAGATGCACCCGACTTATATGAACGAGTCCTCCTTGTTTCAGATTGTTAAAGATCGAGACAGATTTGCTCAGATTGTGTCCAACCTTCATTGAATGGAGATGGTACAAGAAAAAGTTAATGCATCCACCAAATTTAACAAGTTTCTACAGAAGCCACCGTATTTTCAAGGTACCGATAATATTCGTGAATTTTTTTCGGATGTTATGACTGATAATTCTAGTTTCAAATTCTGGATCTGTATTTTCGAGGTTAATTCGTTCAAAATTTGGTTTTTTAGCGTGATCCATTATTGGTATTCTATCGGAAATGTGAACGAAGCTTGTTCATATTGGAGTGTTTAATACCTACGTTCAAGTATTTACATATCTGAATGGGAATGAATATACATCAATGATAATAAATTGACATCCTGCTTTGTGAACAAGCTTTGAATTAACCACTCTTTTTTTTCAGATTATGAAAGCATGCGTTGCACATATCAATCACCCAAATAGATAATCGCATTAATCGACATTGAAATTTTTGTATTTTATTTCAATATTGGTAAAAACCGAGATAAAAGCTCGTTTTTCGTGGCAAATAGAATCAGTTTTTCAGTTTTCCAATATTTCTGACATCAGCCATCAGTATAATTCGATGGTGGATGATGCATATTGTTTGAATCTGCAATCTTCTTTCTACTGCGATAAAGCTCAGTACCGCCCCATGAATATATTATTATGTTACCATTCTCCTTCATTGAATTGTAGGTAACCTACCTACCTACTTTTAGGGGTCAACATGAATGAGTGATTCGGCTCATCCGCCAATAATCATACTGATCCTATTTTAATTTTTGAAATTGTCGGAATTCTAATTGTCGGACTGAAAACTTGTTTTGGGAATATTATAATCTTCGAGTGAAATCACGCAGTATTTTCTCAGTAGTTTCTCTAAAAAGGGAATGTAGAATGTACATATTGAAATGAAACAGCCGACGAACTGGCGAAGAAGGCTTCAAGGCTGAAGCCTGTTGGACCTGAACCTTTCTGTGGGCTTGGAATAGACCAATACAAGAAAGCGGTCCAACAATGGGAAGCGGCAAACAAAATAACGCTTTGGAGAAATACTCCCAGACTTGCGCAAGCCAAGAGATTTGTGGAATTCTCGTCGACCTATACCAGGAAGCTCATAAAGCTGCCACGAGCTGAGCTTCGAGTAATGGTGGGTCTGCTGACGGGACACTGTCGATATAAATATCATTTGTATCGCATGGGAAAGTCAGCAGATGAAACCTGCAGGCTATGTGGATCGGAGAAGGAAACAGCTGAACACATGGTATGCAAGTGTCCAGAACTGGCGGAACTAAGAACCATTCACATGGGGAAGTCGGTTCTGGATCCACATGAAATAACCGCCAAGGCTCCTAAGGAGGTCGCTGGGTTCATCAACACTATTGATGGCCTCCTTGGGATTTAAATGAACGAGTTGGGTAAAGAACAAAAGATCCTTGCGGTCGAAGTTCCCGGAAGGCTGAACGAAGCCACAACGACCCCTGTTCATCATAATAATAATAATAATAATAATAATGTACATATTACTTTTTCTCTCTCTTAATTTAGGTGATATAGTTATGGAAATCTGACCACCCTGTACGTTGGCTTTGCCAAATTGAAGTTAATTCTACTAATGGAATTGAATTTGCATTTTTCAGATGAATCAATAGAAGCATCTCCAAAGGACGTTATATGTGCTTCAGAACAGACCATTATAAATTAATTGCCATAAACATAAAAATCTCGTTTACTATTTGAAAGGGAAGATACGGATTTCTCGAAATGGTGTTTGAATGAAATAGAAAATGAAATATTTAGGCTTTAATTGTCTAACCCTAGCAGAAACATTAAATTCTTTCATGTCTCTGCATGCACCAGTTATACTTTTCGTTTTGTGGTTGTCTGCACTGATTTTCAATCCTATTCATTTTCAGCACACGTCAATTGGAATTTCGTAATCTGTCACACCAACTGTCCAGATACAATATAAAAATGTCACTAGGATGTATAATCTGAAAAATTTCATTGAATTTCAACAGTACTTCGCGAACTTCTACTGAAATACAGAAAATATCGTCTAATAGACGATAATTGCTGAAGGCTGAAGGTAATTCGGACACTCAAGCGTTCGCATTTAGTGTTGCAATTCGGAACCCATCAAGACGAAAACATGAAAACTTCGTGAAAGTGTTTCACTTAGTTAGTTATTTCACTATGTTAAAAAATTAGTTGTCTGATTAATGGGCAAAGTGCTGTGTGGAAAGTATCAATTTCAACGCTTGTTAGAAAAAGTTATAATTACTGAGAAAGAAACTGAATTAAGGAGCTGTTTAAATTTTAAATATTCGTTGTTGAATCATAGAATGTAGGTATACCAGAAAGTAAATAATTATTATTTGAAGAATAAAATCGTGAAGCTTTTTCATGTTAACATTTTTTGTTAGTTGATTATTGTAGTCGCTTTTTCCAGATTTTTAAAATTTTACAACAAACCAGCTGTTCGAGAATATCCAAAGTAAATGTTCACTTGTTGTAAAAATGCTTAGAGCAGTTGTAATCAGAATTTATCGGCAGCTAAGTGAATTTACGGGAGGCATTTAGACATTACGTACCCGTATTTGGCACCTTACGCGAATAGGCGCTATGCCATTGGTCAGACGAGCACAAATTAGGGAATCAATCACATTTCGAGTGCAAAATATATAATACGCTTTATTTATCGTTTTTATTCAGCAGTTACTTATATCGGCTAATTGAAAATGGGTTTTTTTTCCAATTGAAGAATGAATCCTTACTGGTTGCTTCATTCGGACATTTCAAATTGTGAATATTTTGATCCTAGGCATAACGTTTTTCAGTAAATATAGTTTTTCGGCTTACCTATACTATAATATAGTTCATTCATACTCTACAGTATCCAAATGTAATATTTCTTAGATCAAAACATGGTACCAAGTTCTAGAAAAGAACTATTTAATTTTTGAAGCAATGAACTGAAAATGTCTAGTTTGATGACTGAAGTTACAGTCATTCCGTACTATTTCTGAACATGAAAATTCGATTAATTCACTTTCCAGAAAGTGATACAATCTTGATAAGTCTGGTGGGTTGAGATTGTTGGGTTTCAGATTAGACTGAAAACATCTCTACCTAATCGAAAGATGGAATGAAGATGAGAATAATCGAAATATCAACGAATAATCAACTAATTTATTAACCTGTAACGGAGTGAGCGTATCAAATGTCAAGATCATCAATCGCTAGATTAAAAAACGAGGGGATTGCGAAATTTCTCAGTCGGTCAAAAACAATCAAAGAAAAAAATTCTGACATAAGAAGTATTTCATTCTTCAAAACAGGATTTAATAATTTAGTATAACCAAATTGAATGGAACGATTGACGTATCTCACCTAAATATTATAACTCGGTTCAGAAATGTCATTATTCGTGAAATTTCTGAATTTTCTATGTTCGGTTGCCCATGACAATAACGCATTCAAATACTAAATCAAATATTAATAGGGGCCATTAATGGAAGATTTCGTGTGCGTTCAACTTGACTATTGAAGTGTATTCAAAGTGTGGGGAAAGTTTCATCTGTATTCATATAAAATCGAACCAAGTCTGGTGAGGAGAGTCTTCTGAATTTCACAAACATTTGAAAAGAAACGTAGATAATACTGAAGAAAACAAATTCTCCCAGATTCCTTACCATTTCCAGTATAATTTTATTGAAATTTTTCAAATATTTTTAAGAGATTTCGATGATTTTGCTTTTGCCATTATTTTCTTTCTAGCAGAACATAACTTCGAATTTTAATGCGAACATTTTTATTCTATTCTTTCCTTGTTGTACCTATGTGTAGGTTCAGATGTGTGTTATCAAAAAGGTGAAATCTCAAATGATGAGTTCAGTTAATATATACAAAAACTATGACTTGGGGGGATAAACACGTACAAAGTCTAGGGTTTGGTTTACTCGCGCTAGGACAGATAATGTTTCGAGTCTACTAATGGCGTAGCCCTATTCGCGCAAGACGTCAAATGAGGGTACAGAATGTCTAAATGCCTTCGGGAGGCGGGGTGTCATTTCGAGAAATCTCGATCCGTACGAAAAGAAATCTAACTTCTGATATGAGAAGTTGTCTAGCGTGGTTTGATAATGCCCAAAATCGAAAAAAAGTAGTCACCGGACGTCGTAGGCCACAAATGAAGTTCAAGATCGACGTCTAAGATAAACGACCATTACAGACAGATTTGCGACAATTTGATCTTTGGTTGATGAGTAGTTAGGAGCACAAGGCCATCTTGTAACTGTCAGAACGGTTTATCGCCATATAAGGTCTCTTGTTCTCTAGCATTATTGGCCGCGTTCACCGAACGTTACAGTTGTGGAACTGTTGCTGAATCGTCCGGTGGCACATACGATACAAACTTAACACGTTCCGGCGAAGCGGGCATTTTGGGAGCGCTTTCAATTTATGCTAGGTAGCGATAGCGGAGCGGTGGCAAAATCTTCGTTCTGTGAATGCAGCCATTGACCCCATTTTCTGTTACCTCTTACGGTTGAGCATCGCCGTCAACGGCTACCGCGCTCCAGAGAACGACAACATTTCAATGTGGAATGGAATTAGGTAGTTTCTTCTGATGAATTTCGATTCTTCTTGGGTGCACATTATGGCTGAAGAAGGGTTAGACGACGCCAGGGAGAAAGACGTAAAACTCATTTTGATGTTGAGCGTCATGTACACCGAACAGTAGACTTTATAGTATGGGGTGCAATTGCACATGCAAGTTGAAGTAGTTAACCTTCTGTCTTTATTTGGAGTAACTGCGTTAGCTTCAAGAAATAGTGGAACCATATGTGTTCCCACTTACTTTAACCGGATGGAAAATCAAATACTTCAGCAAGATAATGCTCGACCTCATGTTGCCAGAGACAGTTCAAACATTCTTGCCATGGCCGCCGAATCTTTCTCTCATAGAGCATGTTTGGAACATCATGGTTATAGGAGGCATGGAAACTTACCCCAGCCCCTACGAACTTTGGCTGCTCTGAGATACCTTGAGATATTATCCCTCAAGAAGAAATAGCCCATCTTCTTGCATCAATATTAAAGCGTAAATAAATAACCGCTGTGGATAAACACATTATAAACAAATTTAATGAAAAAAATTTGAATCCTTCTTTTTTGACCAAATTCTAAAAATGTACTATGCTGTTCCGAAATAAAATTTGAAAATTGAACAACTACTTCTGGGTTTTCCTGAAAAATTATTATGGGTTTTCTCTCCCAGTCTCTGAAACAAGAAACAGTTGGAAACAAATTTTTAATAATATAAGCAAGGCCCCTGCGTAAAAATTTGGCACCAATTTGTCAGGGGCCAAACTTTACGAGCAGAAATTGTTGCCTAACAATGAACAAAAAGAAAGTGAAAACACTTTGAAATCTAACTAATTTTCAACTTTGTGGAATCGTGAAAATTTTTTTGATTTTTGGATTGACATTTGTCAAAATATGATGAACATAGATCAATATTGCAATATAGCCTCATCCAACAAAATACAAGTTGACTCTTTTATAACCATCAGGTTCCGTCATTAGAATTTTTATGTTCCATTCCAATCCATCATGTGATTGCTGGTAGTGGAACACACATGATCTGCTATCTGTGATCTACCAATATCTTTATTCTTTAAGTTATTCTCATGTTTACGTTTTCTGATTTCTAATGGTCTTGATGTTTCTCCTGTATAAGATTTTCCACAAATACAGGAAATATCGTAAATACAATTTCTTGATTTTTGGTTCTCATTCAAAGGTTAAGTTTTTGTCAATAAAGATCGTAAATCATTTCGTGTTTGGAAAAAAGTTCTTATGTTGAATTTAGAACCAATTCTTTTAATTTTTTCTGAAAGTCCATGAACATAAGGTATCAAATTTATTAAAATTGGTTGTTCTTGACGGTTTGTTGTTGGTACTTGATTGTTATTATCGTTTTGACGCAAAATTGTTCTCTCTGAATTTGAAATAGTTTTTTCTATGAAATTAGTTGGATATTGATTATCCTCAAGAATTTCTTTAATGAAATTAATTTCGTTATTCCGTATTTCAGTTTACGATGAAATCAATTGCGCTTTATTATAAAGTGTTTTGATAATACCTCTTTTAACACTCATATTTATTTTTTTTTCTTTTATTACCATTAGGTTCAGTCATTAGAATTTTCGTTCCATTTAAATCCATCATGTGATTGCCGGTATTGGAACACATACGATCTGCTATCTATGATCTACCAATAGACAATATTTCAATAGACATCTACTTCAGGCTGTTGTAGTTTATTTGTCAGTTGCTACATTTTTAGTATTTCTTTGTGAAATGTTCGACGAGGTTAATGAAGAATGATACCTAGTTGATAAATAAGCTATAAAAAGTACTCAATCAGCTAGTGACACACATGATTTATTGATTACACACTACGGAAAATCAAATCAAGGCTCGCGATGAATTTCTGTAAGGACCCTGTAATTTTCGGGCTATAATCGCGCAGCAGTAATTTCCCAGCGATATGTACAATTTTCCATCTGCAGTTTCCAAACGAAGCCTGTTACATCGCTCGACTGACTAAAAACTTCGATCTCATTCATACTTCGATTCAATATAGATTTCCGCAGGGCGAATGAATGAAAAACCTCCATGTTTCTTGCCTTTCCCACCATTCTGTTCCAGTTAATAATTGATCTCGTTATTTGTAGTGCATATTGTTCCGGAATTTTCCTCAACGGGTCCGTTCAACCGGCGAGGTTCGTTATTTTACACCCAGTAATTTGTGTTCGGGTTTTTCACGTTTAAACGCCCGTTAAACTGACGACGTGCACGCTTAACAAATACAACGAAATGTAAGACCATATCAATGGTTATTCCCCGAGTCGGAGTGTTTTATAGCAGCTCCCTTCGTATCCCGTATTTTCTACACTTTCTGCTCGCATTGTGCTGGAGCCTGTCATAATGATGGCGGGAAATGTACGCGCTGGGAAGCTTGTTTCAATTTTTCCAGCATGCATCGGGTAGGCTTTATGTAGCTGAGTCTTGAATTTGAACAGTAATTCACGCAGTAAGTTTTTGAAACAACAGATTTGGATGGATATCGAAAGAATCTGACAATATAGCTACACGCATTATATTTTATGGTCGGAATCCAGTTTGATGGATCTCGTTTACATTTTTTTTTTGATCTTTCCTTTCATGTTGGTCTACTTTAATGCGAATAACTGAATGACATGTTTAGTTATTTGTCCATTCTGTCATGGTTCTTAATTTGTTTTTTCAGTTATGGATTTTTTATGTTATATATGAATACGATTTGACGAAGTCTGTTTATGTGTGAATTTGTTTGTTGGAGAAGCGGGAGTCCTGGAGAGTCAGGGGGGGACTATAGCCACAACTCATAAAATATTTGTGTTATTATATATTAAGGGCCAGTAGCGCACCCAGCGGGGGGGGAGCCCAGGGGCTGCAGCCCCCCCCCCCGAGATTCATTTTTGTTATACCTACAAAAATTGGGACTTTCGATCATACGACAAAAATTCATGTAGATGCAGATCTGAACTAAACGTGTATAGTCAAATTTAGGATGGATTGCAGTCCGCAGACTGTCGGTTTTCGATTATCAGATCAGGTCTTACGATTTAACTGTATCGTGTGTAGTGCGCTACAGACTTTGACTGTCAGTTCAAATCGACAGTCCTGGGACTACCTTGAGCACAAACCGTTTTCACATTTTTGAAGTCGAAGAGTGTGGAAATATTGTACATTTCAAGAATTTTGAAAAACTTATCACAGGGTGTTCCGAATGTTGGGTCAAAAATTGGGATCAAGATTGGCCCATAACTTTCGTTTTTCAAATAAGAACCCTATTTTTTATGATTGCGTTGGATTGTACGAAGAAAAATGATGATAATGTTCTCACATGTTAATGCTCCTAAAATTAATAATTCTCGAGTTATTTAGGATTTTCTGATTTTATGTCGTAGGTAGCGTCAAATTCATTAAATCTGTTTCATATCAACTATGACCTTGGTCATAGAAGATAAATTATTCCAATAACTCACTAGTGACACACCTTTTTTTTAAATTCATTTATCATTGCTGTTATGAAACAGATTTTATGAATTTGACGCAACGTACGACATGGAATCAGAAAATACTAAATAACTCAAGAATTATCAATTTTAGGAGCATTAACATGTTAGAACATTATCATCATTTTTCTTCATACAATCCAACGCAATCATTAAAAAATAGGGTTCTAATTTGAAAAACGAAAGTTATGGGCCAATCTTGATCCCAATTTTTGACCCAACATTTGGAACACCCTGTGATGAGTTTTTCAAAATTCTAAAAGAGTACAATATTTCCACAGTCTTTGCCTTCAAAAATGTGAAAACGGTTTGTGCTTAAGATATCTAGATTAGGAATAACAAACATAATACCGAATACTTTTTTCTCTCATTTTCTTCAGATTTTTCTCGATATTTTGGAAAGTATTCCGACGAATGCAACGATTTGAGTACGAATGTATTTAAAATTGCATACTCTGTCAAATTCGGAAACAAAAAAACAGAAAAAAATTTTTGAAAATTTTTTTTTCGTTCCCTGTATAACTGAAAGTGGTCAGGCTCCAAGAATATTTTAGCTCGGTAGATAATGTCAAACA
Source organism: Hippodamia convergens (assembly GCA_038502775.1). Classification (NCBI taxonomy): domain Eukaryota; kingdom Metazoa; phylum Arthropoda; class Insecta; order Coleoptera; family Coccinellidae; genus Hippodamia; species Hippodamia convergens. The sequence continues at coordinate 50,813,425 of CM076607.1, read as the reverse complement.
ATATCATAATTCGAATTTTCAGATTTCAAATAAGTCTAGTTCTCCAGAAACTCCTAATAGGCCGTCGAACTTGGTACACCCTGTATAATATGAAAATAATGCTGAAGAAATTCAGAGGGCAATAAGACCAAGAATTTCCACACATGATGATAACAGATCGCAAGTCACTCTCAATCGAGCTCTCAATGGAAGGAGGTATATCACCATACATCCCTAAGGTCACACATAAAATTGGTAGATATCTGAACATCGGATTTTTTTCAATTATTTTTTCACTTATATAGAAAAAGCAAGGGTTTTTCCCGTACTGTTTACGAATAGAAATGCAAGCTTGAAAAGGATTGAAACCTGGTAAAAAAGAAATATATCATCTAATTTTATCTAGTTAAAATTACCTATACTCTAGGACCTTGATACAAATATTTCTGTCATAATAATGAATCAAAATTATTATAATGAAAATGACGAGTCGCACTGGTGATATTCCATATATTCTCATTCATTTTTGAAGAATTATTCGCTATTAAAATTATCCGAAGAATAATTGCGGAATGCAGAGTGGGTCCGCAACCAATCAAACATCACAATTTATTGGCAGTTGTCGATTTGAGGGGCCAAAAGTCCGGGGAAATCGGGTCTAAACTTGTCTAGTTTGTTCAAGAATTCATTATACTGGGTGTCTGGGGACGTATTTAACAAGAACAACGGCTCGAAATGAATGAGTTGGGTGCTTAAATGACCCCTTATTCAGAGTTATTGTCGTGAAAAAATGCTAAAACTATTAACTCCCATCATATCTTCGTTAATTTGGCAAATTTGTCGCTGATATTTCACAAGTTCGCTCGAGAAAAAAAATTTCAATTGTCAGGTGAGAATTATCGCTCGGTATAAAAAATAAAACAAATTCTAATAGATATTTGAAAAGATCGAAAAAAGTTCAGTGAAGATTTGTTTTTTGTGTTAATGTCACGATTTTATATAATTTTTGATATGTTGAAAGACGAATTATACAATATTTTCTTTACAGAGTAAGAACAATGAATTCGAGGTGCTGAATGTAAAACCTGACTCATTTCAAATATCATTTCACTCTGGGAACTACCTTATGTATTAAGTATTAATTTCATAAAAAAATTTGTAGAATAGAATCAGTGAAGCATGCGAAGAAATTAAAATTAATGTATTCAGGTGATGAACGGTTTTCATTCTGAACAATTTTTTGCTTAATTGATGTGTTTTTCAATTATTTTTTTTTTTCGGATACCGTCAAACGGGGTGTAGTGGATATAGCGGGGTGAAGTGGATCGAACGTGTTTTTCTGCCTATTTTATCGCTTAAGTCATAAACAAGATTCAGAATCACCGCGAAAAAAGCTCAGGACCTGCCCTCAACACCTCAGATTGATCTAGAATGAACAATCTTTCAATTATTCGAATTCAATTATATTTGTGGCGATAACTACAACAGTTATTCCCACCTACAGTTTTTCAAGTAACGTATGAACTATTTGAAAAGTAATTCCATAATATGAAATTTTATGTACCTCAACAGTTTTTAGGGAATAAAATATATTCAACATCACTCAAAAGTAACGAGTGAAGTGGATCACCAAAAATTTGGACTATTGTACGGTGTTGGAGGTTGAGTTCTCGTGATTGCAGGCATGTGAATATGAAAAGAAGCTCCAAGTAGTGCAACTATCTTCTTTACATGGAAAGAGCAGTTGCACCGATGAAGGGGGCCAATGGGCGTAGGACCATTTTGCAAAAATTTCATAGCTACAGAGCTACAGAGGATGTTTCATTTACGTTGTTTTTATCGTATTTTGTTCAGAAGCAGAACATGTTTAGATCTTTTGGGACAAATTAATAGTTATTTCGAAAACTAGTTTATATTTTTTACATTTTTATTGATGTTGTATCTGATTGGCTTTCATATCGTCTTGTCTTCAGATGGGTGGGTTATTTGTGAATGTTTTTGTGTTTTTTCTCTCATCGAAAATTATGTGTTAGTTTACACTAATTATATGCTAGGTTTTCCTCGGCTCTTTTCTGTATGTTAGAATACTTACGATGAGTTAACGATTTTTTTTCGCTAACAAAAAAATTTTTTTAGATGGTTTCAGTTTATATTTTAGAGAAATTAAATTAAATTAATTAATTAAAATAGATTCGTCTTCATTTTGAGTGATTCACTTCACCCCTGTAATGGTTAAAGTTTATATTCATCAATTTTTCAAATCTAAGAAATTTCAAAAACTGTGCAGCCGAAAACTCAATGAGCCAATCGATAGCTGAGGTATGATAAAATCTTTATTCTAAACATCAGCCCAATCAATCTTATACTTTGAATGTCATTACTGAAAAACTTCGATTTTTGATCCACTTCACACCATGAGGGTTTCTCATCCCACAATTTCTTTTGAAATTTTTGATGATATTAATAAATTAGGAACCTATCTAATATTTGAATTCAGCACCTCGAATACAAGTAGTTTTTTTTCAATATGCTGTTCTCTCTACAACTTCACATTTTCTCTCAATTCAGCCTATACCTATATCATTCTCGAAGGATATATTAGGATGATATTCCGAAACTCCATCAAATATAGAAGGAATTTATGAATTTAAATAATGATCATCCACTTATAATCTGCCTACATTTATGCTCCATTTTAAATTTTGTTAGAATTCTGATTGTCGAAAATTTGTCATTTCACCAACTTTTTCTCAATAACCGCTTGTATACATCCACTTCAATGTTAATTGTAATATTGAATAAAATCTTTTCTAATGATTCTCATAGACTCAGAACTTTTTTTGTAACTTCATCCTAAAATTTAATCTGACTGTATTTCTGAGAACAGATCTGGTTCTGTGAAAAAAACGCAATATTAAATTTTGTGTTTTATTAAAAAAATATATATACAAAAATAATTATTCTGCAATCATCATATCAACAACTAATCAGGCATAATGACGGGCATATCTCCTGGCATAAAATGGTGATACATGAGCTAGCAATGGGAATTCCCCATAAGTCGAAGTGTTCAGTCTTTGGGAGGATAAATCAGAAATAATAGGAACAGGAGTTGAGACTTCGTTATGATTTGGACTTTCCACCACAGCCAAAGTACTGGGATGTTTATCAGCTACCAAAATGGGTCTAGGAGTATTTGTGACAATTTGATTTAAAATATCAGTTGTTTGAGGTACTTGAGTAGAGTAGGTATCAACTAAGCCTTGATTTGGTTCCAGTCCCTTAGTTTCCGTGAATTCATGTCTAGACTCAGAATTTTGATTCTCAAGCCTTGAACTCAAGTCCACTCTTATCGGATTGGCAGTTGTACTTGAGACATGAGAAATATATTGCCCACTATTTTCTCCATTAGGGTGAACTTGTATCGGGGAGAAGTTATCATGTGAAGAGCTCACGCTTGGATCAACTCCTGCGATCAGAGAATTCACAAATGTCGCTTCGCTTGAAACACCATTTAAATGATTTATGAATTCAAATTCGGAAGTTGGGACTGAATTGAAGTTAGCTTGTTCTTTGTTAGATGACCTGGAATTATCTGGTATAATCTTATGATTAGAGTTATAACCAAGGACTCTTGGAAGTGGATTGTTGTTGAACGACGTGGGTGACATGTTGAGAATTTGATACTCGGGAACATTTCCATTGAAAGAAGAAGTAACATCTGTTGGTGCATAAGAATGGTAATTGGAAGAGTCATCCACGGAATATGGTCTCGAGTTGAAATTAGAATTATAGTTATTCCCGTAATTGTTGTGTCTGTTGAAAACAGGTCCATATCCAACATTAACAGCTTCGTCCTTGTACACAACAGCGTTGAACCCATTGGTATCATCTGCGGTGTAAACAACAGTTCTTCTAGAACCATCTGGTTCGATCAAAGAGTACGTACCATGCACAACGTTGTCATGTCTTGCTTCTCTATGAGTCTTCTGGTCGCCTGTTGTCTCATCGTTCACAGTATATCCATAGTCATACTCTTGCCCTTGGATGAATTGGTTTTGTTCAGAGTATTGAGCAGGTTGAGTTGGGATTCTGGGATGGGGTTGTTCTGGAGGATATACTTCGGCGAATGCATTGTTCGAGTAATCGCTTTCAAAAGCATTCAACACGTTGGTTTCTTGAGCTTCCTGATCCGGATAGAAATCTTTGAAACATTTCTCATTGGTTTTTCCCACAGCAGAACATTTCAAGAACTCCTCGGCATGTGATGGTGTTACTATGAGAAAGAATGGAATGAAGATCTGGAAATGAAATGAGATACAAATGAAATAAAATGACATCAGTTTGATTAATTCAGTTAATCTAGTAAATTCTTCATGAAACATGAAAAAATCTCAATTAGTGTAACTATATAGGTTCATTATTTTCACACATGTTCATGAGGTTGCTTAGTATGTAATGAAGTTAAAATGTTCAAATCTGAAATGAAATCACTGTAATCTGTGAATTCATTTTCGAATTTCTTCATTCCTTGGTGATAAAATGAAAATGTTTCTCAAATATGAATATACGGTATTCATGAAGATCCTTGGTTCAAATATGTCAAGAGGAGACTCAAAATTTATAATTCAAATTTCATTGTTGAGCTTTGCTGGTAAAAATAATTTCTTAGAAATTTTGCAGATTCGTATTTTTTTCTATTTCTATTCTATTCTATTTCACCGAAAATGATATTGAATTTTGATTTTTAAATATGACACCCAGCTTTTTATGAGGTAGCTTTTCGGACTGTACACTTTCTTCAAGTATCATTTGCATATTTTCGGAAAAACTGAGAGAACCTTTAGAATATCCCCAATTTTCTGTGTATAACATTAAATTTTCTGCATGAAAATTTTGAATTTTTTAGTCTATAGCAGAAGACATGTTTCTTAACTCTCGTTAAGTTGAAATTGATTCGACATACAGAATGTTTCGATTTCAATGTCAGAGTGACAGATTTGTTTGGAGTTATCTAAGTAGAAAAAATAGTGCACAAATAAGACATACTGCCTTCCTAAATACCTTCCCATTTCTAGGGCAAAATATCTTTTTCTTCGAAAGACAGGCCTGATCTTCGTTTACGTTATTATTTCATACAAAGTGTCCAGGGAAATGTAGGAAAATCTCTCGGATTTAGATAAAATATGAAAAAATTAGAAGACAACTTCCCATCATTTTTTCCTAGTGGCCCTCCAAACGGAGATAGGGCCTCCTAAATGACGCCACTGGAAACCCATTTTACTGAAATATTCACTATACTGTATATTATAATTCAATGATATGATGAATAGTAGAGGGCCTTTTAAAATACTGTCTTTAAATTTAAATAAGCTTGCTTATTCTATCAGTGGACTAGGTTGTTCATATGAATGCTTACATTTGTAATACCCTGTAAGAAAAGGATTTTGGATACCTTGAACCTTAAGATGAAAAAAGTAATCTTTGTTCATTATCGATAAAATTAACGGTTTTCGAAAAAAAAAACTGAAGAAAAAAGTATTTCCTACAAAAAGTGAAACGGATACAAAAGTTATTCAAGGAACAAAAAAGTTCCAAATTATGAATCCGATAAAACTAAAAAGGTGCCATTCTGGACCAAAACTGTAATGTTGAGAATCTTTGTAATTTTGTCGGATTTACTAACATAAACTAAAACAAAATAAGTATTCACGGTTCCTTTCGATATGAATGAAAAAATTACTTCTTTTTTTATTTTGCTTCATTTCATCGACAATGAACGCGAGTACCTTTTATGCAGTTTAATGTTCTTGGTATCCAAATTTGATTTTTTTTAACTCCCTACTCCATATCATACATCCTACATAATGTTAGCATTAAAATTCATAAACTACACCGTTCCTGGTAAACTGAACAAGCTAATTTATATAAAGGGCAGTATTTCAAGAGAACCTTACTATTGTTTATCACATCAAATGTTCATTAGATCATATTGAGAAGTTTAGAATTTATTCCAGTGGATTTTCAGTGCCGTATCTTTGTAGGGAGGATGGCTAGAAAAAAAATTATGGGAATTTTTTATTGTTTTATGTTTTATTTGAATTGAATGCACGAGCATTTAATAGTTAATATAATGGTCGTAATCCCAGGTACCAAATATGGCATCTCTTCGATCGAAGAGATTGTTTTATACCTTATATTACGGGTCCCGGCAGAAATAATATACTAAAATTTAGGGATTATTTTTCGATCACAATTTGATTATTCAGTGCCCCCCCCCTCTGGAGGTGGCCATGCAATTAGTTAGAGAATCGACATTTCGAAAATTTGTAACTAAACAATTATTAAATTTATAATTTTTTCTCACCCTTACTCTTGGATACAATGAATCAGAGAATTTCTTAAATAAAATTAAACTTTACTGTGTATCCCCATTGAAAAACTCAATTCTCATGTCATGACTGACTCCGACATTGAAATCGAAACAATTGTATGTTCAATTAAATTTTTGATTAACGAAGAGAAGCATTGGTATTTCTTCTGACAGATGCTAGAAAAGCTTAGGCAAAAATATCAATGTTATCAACATTAAGATGAAGCTCTCAAAATTTATGGGAGAAGTAGTAGATTTATATTATGTTCACGGTGAGAAAATGAATGAAACCTATATCAGAATCCTAAATAATAAATTTTTCACAAATATTTTTATCTGTGTTTGTTTATGGACATATGTTCGTGATTATGAAAACAATGGGAGCCATCTAGAAATTTTTTTCTGGTAATTCCTCTGAAATAACTCCAGAACAAAAATGAATAGAATAATACTTAGGTTAAACTCACCATGCGATACATTTTGAAGATGGAATGGATCTGTACTATCCCCAAAAATGGAAAGAACTTTATATGATGATGATATAAAACGAAGGATTCGTTATATCAATCTCCCACAACATCACATTAGAGAGTATGTAAATTCGGCATTGTTCCACCAATTTAACAATAGCTTCTATCGAAATAGGTATATTCGGTTCAAGATGACACAATTCTTCATTATCTGCAGCAACTGTTGCAGAAAGATGGAATTTCCCATGTGAAAGAGAAGAACGGACAGAATGAGTTGTGAAAATGGCAATCGATATAGTCCAAATCGCTTACAAGATCGCGAAAATTTCGATCTAAAGAAATATGTCATGCGTTGAAGACTCATAATGTTCGTTGGGCTCGTTTATGCAAATTGTGATGTATATTGTGGCTACAGAAAAATTTAAATAGAGTTTGATAAATCGTGTGTTCCCAATTCATTTGATTGACAAATTTCAACTGTAAGTTACTTTTGATCAACTTTTTTTAGAATGGTTACTATTTTCCTATTAATACAAAGATTATTGAGAAATGATATTTACTGAATCTCTGGATATATTGTTATTAATTTTTGAAAATTTGAGTAAACTTTCAAAAACGAAAGGCCAAATTATATAAAGCAAGTATTCATTTATCATTTGATTTTTCACAGTTATTATGATTTAAATCTCATTGAAGCCTTATTTGGTAATTCAGGAGAACACCCAGTAGCGGATAAATATGGGGGCGGATGCCCTACATATGTGGAGCCCACATAAAAAAAAAATGATCACATTTTTATTACGATGAAAGTAAAAAAAGTTTAAGATTTTTTCTTGTCTCCCCAGCTCCTTGAGTTTTTTCTGCAAGTGCCTAATGAAGTATCAGCTGGTTCTCGAAGCAGTGGCGTAGCGCAAAGTTCGGAGCCCCCTTCAAGAATTTAGATTATGTTAGTTAAGATAAGTTTCTCCTAAGGTTCTTGAAAAAATAAATAATTTAGAATACGTGAAAAAATAATATATAGATACATATCTCAAATATTTTGAAAAACAATACTATCTGAATAAAATAATATGGATTAAAATAACTAGATGAAAATGAATTTGATATGAAACTTGAAAAACCATTCAACAGAAATGCATTGATTAATTTCTATTTTTTTTGTGCATCCATTTCTATCAACTTGTCGATGTCCAAGCTTCTGGCCACTTCTTTTCAAAGCTGAGTAGACTCAGAAGTCTGATAGTTTGCGCCATTGAATTCCTAAAATAATTCTTGATTATTTTAATACCAATAAAACGATCTCCTGGCGACGTTTGAAGAAAATAACTTTTGAAACAAGGTAGCACAGGGAGTAATTGTGTGATAGTTGGCATGGAATTACTGGAAACGTAATCTGTGTTTTTTATGTTATCAAGGACTATTTCTCTATTTTTCTAAAATAATTATTGTGCCCTAATGAATTAAATATTGGAGCCATATTTGAAGCCTTTTCGAATTCAGATTATCTGAATGGGCGTTGAAATTTAGGGCAGAGAAAAGATTGCCTTCAAGATATCTAGGATTGAAATTATGTTCCGGAGAAGAACGGAGAGAGACATATTGACATATTTTCATATTTTTGATGATTGTTCAGATAAAAACATGACATCACAGTCTTATCCAAAGCAATGTTGCAGATAATCAATGACATAAAAAAAAACGGATAAACACACTCATATTGAGATGTTTGACTCAAGTGGGAATGTTCTTTCTGAACAATGTATGGTTGACAATTTCAGCACGCAATTTTGCATTAAATCTTCAAATGAAAGTGTGGACTTCAACTTCTCTGAATCTATATCTCGGCTAAACTCTGCTACTTTTTTCATGGCTCCTATTAATGCTATTGAGGTGGTCTTGATGATTCAACGTTTGAAATCATCTAATTCAACTGTCATGATGAAGTTTCAAATAACTTCATCTGCGACATTGTTGCCTACTTGATCAATAAATCTGTTGAAAATTGTGTTTTTCCAGAGACCTTAAAGTTAGCAGAGATTTTACCCGTTTTCAAAAAATGTGATAAAAATACCTACTCAAATTATAGACCTATTAGCTTACTATGTAGCTTATCAAAACTCTTCGAATTGAATATGAGAGATCAGTAGCGTTTTTTGAGAGACAAAACCTTTTTTCTCCTAGTCAACATGGTTATCTCAAGGGTAGGAGTACAGAAACTGCCTTATGCGAATTTACTCAAAATATCGTTGATTCCCTCGACGGTAAATTTAAAATGGGTTGTATATCCGTTGACTTTTCTCGTGCTTTTGATTGCGTGAATCATGAACTGTTACTACTCAAGCTGTGCAGATGGGGAATACGTGGTCTTCCACTGGAGCTTTTCAAATCTTACTTGAACAATAGACAGCAACATGTTGTCATCAATAGTACCAAAAGAGAGAAATTGAGTGTTGAGATGGGGGTGCCGCAGGGATCCATTCTTGGTCCAGTGTTGTTTCTGGTCTATATCAACGATTTACTTGAGCTTTTGCACACAAAATTCGCTGATATATCTGTAATTGCATATGCCGATGATACAAATGTACTTGTGAAAGGTAAAGATTATGACAGATTGACCGACTTAACTGAAGAGGTTTACTTGTGTATTATAAATTGGACAAAAAAAAACATGTTAGCCTTGAATGTTCAGAAAACAGTTGTTATGAAATTCCATATTAAGAACAGTAACGACGAATTTTCAATTTTCAATAATAATGATGATTTGTATCTTCGCTCAACTAACGCAGTTAGGTTTCTGGGTATCATGGTTGATCATAGATTGCACTGGGATCCACAAGTTGATGATCTCTGTGGAAGGCTTAAGAAAAGCTGCTATGCACTTAAGTTCATGTCAAACTTTTCCAATATTAATATGCTATTGAGCCTATATTATAGCACCTTTAACTCGCACCTTAGATATGGTATTTTATGTTGGGGAAATTGTACTACTGCAAATAGAGTCTTTATTCTGCAGAAGTTTGCAATCAGAATCATAGCGAATTTAAAATATAGGCAATCTTGTAGACAAGCTTTTCATGATCTGGGAATTTTGACCTTAGTTAGTCTTTATATATATGAAGCATGTATTTTTGTTTATAAAAACAAGCGCTCATTTTCTGAAAACAGAGTTGGGCATGTGTATTCAACTCGTTTCAAAACGTCACTACTGCCAGTTCAACACAGAACTACTTTTTATCAAAAAAATTTCATATATATGGGATGTAAGTTTTTTAATTCTCTTGATATTAACTTACAGAATGCACCTTCTCTATCTGTTTTAAAAACAAGAATGAGATGTTTTTTAGTTGAGAAAACTTTGTATTCATTTGATGAGTTTTTTGCTTTGTAATTCCCTTTTTTTTTGACTTTTTCTGTGTGACTGTTCTTGTAACTTTTCAACTTCAGAAATAAATTTATTATTATTATTATTATTATTATTATTATCATTATTAGAACAAGTATGTCACCTTAAAAAATTAATGTTCCAGAATTTTCGAATCTGCAGAAAGGGTTCTTTCTATATGCTCTAAATATTATAATGAAAAGTATCATCAGCATGAATTTTTTGAAAGTAGTTGGAATATAAAATAAATAGAAGGGGTTCTGAAACTGAACTCGTGGAAGATCAATTCACAAAGTTCCGAAATTACTCCCATCTATCAACCACAAAAACACGAACCGCCTGTCGGATCATATATTATTTTGTAAATGTCAAACTATTTTACCACATTTTTCAGGATGAAACTATCTTTTCATACTGTAGGTATCATCTCTGAGGAGGAATCGACGGATGCTGTTGAGTCAATTCTAAATAAAATCAATCCCTCCAAAATTTCGAAGAGACTACTTAATAAACTTATGAGACGGCAACTAAATGCATCAGAAGAATTTTTTTCGTGTTTTGAAGCTACTACTGACTTGAGCCTTGCGAATTTGGTTGGAAAATGACCAATATATCAGTATGAATCGATAATAAACAAGACACATCCATTTTGTGCAAATGTTCGATGAATTCTGAATGAATTTCATCGAAACTGGCGGCCTTTCGTGATTTTTAACATTACATCGCTGAATTTAATTGATGCATGAATCCTAGCAGATTACATTCGTAGCAGGGTTTGATGTCCTGAACTTATGTAATTCATACTTCAATCTTCGATATGACATTGCGATATTTGAACTGAATCAGAAACATGAACAAAATGAATTCAGGGTTAATCTTTGAAGATTATATCGTTAGAGGTTCAACATGATCTAGATAGTCTTCTAATTTTTTTGAATACGCGCCATTTTCAAAATATCAAAGTGAATATCTGTTGGTGTTAACTCAAGAGAAAAGGCAGAATTATAATAATAAGGAGTAGAAATAGAGCATATTGCAAACAACAATACAGAAGAAGATGAAGCTTAAAGGAGGCGTTTATAAACCTTCAATGTCAGAAAGTTCTTAATTGCTATAAAGAGTATTAATCTCAATGAGACGAAAAGGTATTCTCCGCCGCTATAAAACCAATTTCATTTATGATCCATAAATGTAATGACAATCTCTCAGATACAAATAATTAGAGAGTAAAAGTTTTATATGATACTCAAATTGAGTCACTGTAATCTTTATGAGATTCTCCAGTCAAGTGTTAAAGGGGTTTAATGAGAGTAACGAAAACGTTTCAAGAACAATTGCTAAGTTCCTAGGTTTTATAAAATAGCTAATCGAAACACCATTATAACACCATCATAATATGAAAAAAATGTTAGGTGGGTCCTGAAGTTGACTCGAGAGGAATGAAATACTATAAAAACATCGAAAATAGTTAAATTACTTACACATCAGTATGCATAACAACCCATTAAGACTTATTGTTGCGGAGCTCCCACGGATCAAAAGTAGTTCATTTAGCTTCGGTATACGCTACCTGATGTAAGTTCTCCAATCAATTTATCGGTAGAAATATGATCAATTTCATCTGAAAATTCAAATAATCATATTCATCCATCAGATGAAAAATGGACTATTTAATTTTTTTTCATAGTGGTCTGCTTCCGTCTGAATCATTTTTGTGCCATTGATATTCATATTACTAATTTATCTGATTTCAATGTGTTCATATCATGAACATCTGGGAAGATTATCACTCTTTAGTTTCTTCAATATTGATAGGAGGTAAGCACCAGTTAGCCCTTTAATTTCACTTCAGTTTCTGGACGCCATTCAATCCAAGTTTTCTAGTGTATCCAATTGAAATGTAAATTTCAGTTGAAGCACATCAGCTCATACCAGTTCTCAGTTCAATTTGAGGGCGCGAATTGGTAACGTAGATGACAATGAAATAGTTTTTTTTACAAGCGTGCGCTTTCAGTAGAAGTAACTACCTTCTGCACTCGTAAGGAAAATAACTATTTTATGTTGAATTTTAAATGGGCATACAACATTGAGAAATTTGACCTTTTGGTCAAATGTTCAGTCACCGAGTTGATCGGCAGTCAGCCTAGGATTGGCTGAATTATTTGGTGCAAAATATCTCGCTCAGTGGCGGCTCGTGAGTTTTCAATCAGAGGAGGCCATCAGGAGCCGATTAAAAAACATAGGTATACAATTGGTGTATCTATTTCGTAGGCAAAATGCATACCAGAGTACAATAGCAGTAATAATATTCATCATCCTAATTTTTATTGTCTGAGCTACGAAATTTTTTTCATCGTGCAGTATTTAGCTGTACTTGTTAATCAGAATAAAATCAACAGAATCGTTCTCGAAGTTCTCTACTTACAATGCTATTTTCAATTATGGTTTCCGTTTTCAATTTGCTCGATGAAATATATTATTCTGAATTTCTAGCCAATATCCTGTCTTACCTACAAAATTACCTACACATTTAAATTAGATAAATTAGTAGATTGCAAGAAATAATGAACAAAAAATATCATAAGGTCAATTAGTGTATTCTTAAGTTCAGACATAAAAAAAGTTATTCACAAAATGGCAGAAAAAAAGGTGGAGGGGCATAATTTTTTTCGAAAAATTGTCTATTTTTTCGTCAATTTGGGGTACACCTAGAAAAATGATAATTAACTGATGTTTTGAAGATAGATAGATTTTTCATCAATGAATAGGTGCAAATTTCATTCTCCTATCTCTACGAGTTCAGATTTTGTGAATTTTCCCGAGAAGATCTATTTTTTTGAATTTTTTATCTTCTATAATTTTTAAAATAATTTTTTTGGTAATCTATGCTCTCGAATTAATGAGAAATATGATTTTGATATTGATCACAGCCAAAATCAAAAAATACAAACTTTTCCATTCATCTTCGAAAAATGTAAGTTGTCTGATCCCTACCAAAATTTTTATACTCACTAACTTGAGGTCGGCAATCAAGGATATTCAAACAGTTTTTCTCTAACACTTATGGTTTTCAAATTATAGTTCATGATACGATTTCGTAAGTAAAAATATCAGCAATCTTTTTTCCCGGCTGAGACATAACCCCAAAACTGACCAAATCATATATTTTCCGATCAAAGGAAAATTTTGATTGCAGATTCATAATCTACGTGTCTCATTCATCTAGATTATATCAACTGCGTTCTTATATCTCAAAAACCTCAACATTATGAAACCTAGTTGATATATTTGTTTAATCAAAGTACGTACATTCCAAATCTCTAATTAAAAATTTCTTGCTATCGGTATTTTGGAAAATATATCATTTCGGTTTAATATGAAATAAGAATCAGATGAAGAAGATTATCGCTAAAGCAAAGAAGATGTCACGTCCGAATGGGATTCTGATTGCGAATATGATTAATAATGTTGCAGCGAGCGGAATTTTTATGTTTGTCTGCCACAGCCTTAGCCCCAACTTTTGTCTTTGCCATCTTGTATAATACTTTTCTCTATTTCAGTATCGTAATGAGTTCATTACAATACTAAAAGTAGTGCTGTAATGAAACTCATTACAGCATTGTTTTCAGTTATATTTTTCGTTTTATGATTGTCAGTACTGACCTCCGATCGAATCAAGTTTCGAATCAAATCGATTCAAATTCCCGTGATCTGTCAAATTTCGAATGTCACACCAACTGCCAAGATTCAACACAAAGTGACTAATCTGAATTTTCATTTGAATTTCGGGAGTATTTCACAAAGATTGACTGAAATAGAGAAAATACCGTCTTAAACTCGTTGCAGAGGGCAATTCCAATACTCATGCTATCGAAAACTCGCTCCTCCGTCGCTCATTCTGAAACTTGTTTTAGAATATACTATTTCAATCTCTGAACTTTAAAATACACTAATTGGAATTTTTCTTGATTCGAGTTGATCTTATCGTAATTCTTTCGAAGTATTAGTCCGAATTAATTTGTGTAGGAAATTGTTCATCCCCAACAAACACTGATAGCGAGAATTTTTTCAGTTTTGATATAAATTTCGTAAATACTATTAAATGTGCATTGTGAGGAGGATATCCAATTTCACCCTATTTATGGTTTATTAACTTGCAGCTTCTATTTTATTATGATAGATAAGATAAGTGCAGAATGCAGTAATATTCTCCCCCATCAGTTCAAAATTCAAGAGAGGGTGACCAAGTGGATAGTTTTTGGGAGAAAGAGTGACAGAATAAGCCTGCTTGGACGATTATTATTCGTCATTTCCTCAAATTCCATGTCAAATCTTTTCATTCTGCCATATCTTGTAGAACGAATTCGTGCAAAAATTAAATATAACAAAGTTCTCAGCATAATATTCGTTGCACCCAGTCACATATTCATTTGATATCTGTCAAATTTATAAAAAAGAAAACAGTTCTGGCAATCGATATTTTTCAATTCAAAAATCGGGTTAAACAGGGAAAGATGCGCTGTAAATCCACTGTTTTGACCTGAACGTGGTCATAAAATCATGAATAATTCTCCAGGTATTAAACTCTTACTGTATAACATCAACATGAAGAAAATCGCTTGTAAAAAACGCAGTCATCAAGTCCTCCTGTGTCCATTTCCCCCTTGTACTGTTACGATTAGTGTAACAACTAGGCATTTCGTGTGAAAGATGACGCCCCTCTTTAGGTTACAAAAATTCCGAGAGGAGACGTTAGATTAGTCAATATAGCTTCTACAATAACCCAACTTCCAACTGTTTTTGGCAGAACGTCGACTTTCAGCGGAATTTTTATAAACAGAGGGATCAATCTGAACACCATGCAAACTTTTGGATACTTACCAACTATATATCACCAAATATCTTGTAACTTTATTTCACTTTTAACATGATTTTCGGGAACGGCAAGAGTAAAACGTTTGCATTCATTCATCTTAGACATATGGTACGGCTTCCACTCTCGAGAAAATACTGTTTCCTTGTTCTACCCTTGAATATATTCATAGGAATATTTCATTAATTTCAACATAAATTGAACGAATTATAAAAAAATATAGTGTGATACTCGTACTGAAAACTGAAAGCTTTGTCACTCGTGGAAGAATATCAGTGACTTTTACACCTGTTTTATGAAGAATTATTTTTTAATTCATCAAATTCTTATTGAAATTGATGGGGTATTTTAATAATTATCATTCAGTGATTTTTGCATTGAGAGATACTGATTGGCAGAACTGTTCTCTTTCATAACTTTGACAGATTTTCAGTAAATCCGTGGCAAGAGGTCAACACATAAAGAATAAATAATGAAATCCGCAAGACTTCGTTAGACCAGATGTGGCAGAATGAACTGATTCAACACATCAATAAAGAAATGCATATCTGGTCGTTTTTCAATGTGGCAATCGAACCGATCCAAGTTCAAGGCGAAGGTTGAAAGCTTAAAAGGTGTGCAGATGGAATGAAAATATCGCAATCGTTTCCTCCCGAAGACAGACCAATTTTGTAACTTCTACACATAAATCCAAAAATGATTGACACAAATGAGAAATACATGTATTTTATTCATTTATTCAAATAGATCGGGATGAAATAGATGAGCCAACCTTCCTCCACTCAAAATGTCACGCATACGATAAACTGGTCTTGCGAATTTTAATTCTTTGGACCCATCCCGGTCGTCCCACAGATATGATATGATATACTTCGAATAATTCGAAGAATGCCTATTAACCTTTCGAGACATTAAAAATTTATGTATCTTTGAATCCTGTCCTAATTTAGAGGGGCGTCTTCTTCTCTGGAATATAAATAGCAGCTCTGGATTTCGAGAAATCAGTACAGATCTTCTTCTCGATCTCTGCACATCAAAATGGCTTTCAAAGTGAGTATCAACCTAATCATAATTCTGCTATTTAATTCAATTTATATAACTGTCTCGTTTTTTAATTTGTTATTAATTTTTTCAGCTCATCGCTCTTTTCGCTTTCGTAGCAGTTGCTTCAGCAGCAGTTCTGCCCAATGGCCAACTTATTGCTGAACCTGAAGCTCCAGCCCACTACAACTTCGAGTACCAAGTGAGCGATCCAACCACTGGAGATGAAAAGCACCAGGAAGAGAGCCGTGAGGGAGATGCTGTCCGTGGTAGCTACTCTTTGGTGGAACCTGATGGCACCAGGCGTATCGTAGAATACTCCGCTGATGATGTCAATGGATTCCAAGCTGTTGTACACAAAGAACCTGCTGGTGCTCCACTCCCTGCTCCAGCCCCAGTTGTAGCTAAAGTTGTGAAGCCTGTGGTTGCTCCTGTTCATGCCATCGCCCCTGTTCATACTGTCGCCCCTGTAGCTTCACCTTTGGTTGCCAAAGTTACTGCTGTCCCAACTGTCAGAGCATACAACCCATACAACCCATACTACGCTGGATTCGCCAACCCTTACGCTGGATACGTCCAACCCTATGCTGGATACTCCCACCCTTACAGCCCATACGTTAACCGATACAACAACGTCTACCACTACTAAATGAATATTTCTGTTGATACTTAGTTTGTATATTTGTAAAATAAAGCATAGTATGAAATCAGAACAAGATCTTATAAATTTGAAGATATCTTTCCAAATACACTGTAATAACATCGAAATGCCTTCCTAATATTTGGAATAAATTTAAAATTCCAGTTACATTATCCACTATTGTTTTCCAAGTGGAAAGGATATTTTAAATAATGTAACATATTCAATCTTGGTAATTATCTGAATCCAATTTTCTGATTTTTTTTTTATTTTCTGCTCCAGTCTTTGGAATGAAAATCCATAGGAAAGGGTTTTGAATTATATAAGAAAAGCCCTTGCGTAAAACTTGTGCATTAATTGGCAAGGGGCCAAGTCGTTCGACAAAATTGTTACCTATTGACAATGAAAATAGAATCGCACTTGTAAACTTTGAAACGTTTCGGAGTCTTCATCAGACTTTTTTATAATATAATTAGTAACAGTTCTGTATTGCTTATGCAATTGGTCCTCATAATATGAATTTGCAAATTCATAAAATCTCCAGGATCGTGAAAATTGTTTGATTTATATATATGGTGAAAACAGATTAACATTAAGTTTTATGATAGATATTCATTTCATTTATCTCAGTGTTTTCTGATATTATTTCCATTCTTAACAAATCAATACAATTACGATCCACTTTTACCGAACAATTGGAAAGATTATTATTTTCATCCAACAATCTCAAGTGGAATCCTAAATTATTTTTAGGTATAGAGGTACATATGTCCCGGAAAGACCACTTCAAACTAAAACAGAATGTCGATCTAACTGATGTGAAAAAATCGTTCATATGGAAGTCTCGCAGTCTTCGAGATTTTTTTATGTTTTTCACTTCAAATACTTTCCCTCATGTCATAGGTATAATTTGAAACTTTTCGAATCAGTTTTTTTGCGTGAATATAGATGAATGATTGCTTCAATTGATGCACTAGAAAAAAAAACCTCAGGCAGGGATTCTAAAAAAAAAATTTTTTAATTCACTCTTTGGAGAAAGTATTTTTTTTACCGAATTTGATCTGAGGTGGTTTAAAGAAAAGCACTGGACCTTATCTGCAAATAACGTTGAAAAGTTGCTCAATGTGTAAGGGTTTCGGAAAGATAAAATACAGGTCATAACCGTCTACAGAAAAAAAGATATTCGAATGCATAGCAAAAATGGACCATTTCTGTGAAAAACTGATTTTGTCATCCTCTCTACAAAATTTTTCATTTTGTGCACTCTATTGAAAATAATAGAATAGAATAGAATCGTGAATTTTAAACATTTTTTTCCTTATTCCCTGCATGAGATATCGTCCTCTTTTTCAGTACATAAATTGAAGCAATCATTCAGCTAAATTCAAGTAAAAAAATAATTCGAAAAATATCAAATTGTATCTATGGCATGGGGTAAAGTATTTGATTGAAGTGAAAAAATTTAACATTTTCATAAAACATGAAATATCTTGAAAACTGTGAGACTTTCATATCAGGTAGAACACATTCTTAAATACATTCCGTTTTAGTTTGACGTGGTCTTCTCGGGACACCCTGTATATCAGGTACCCTCATAAGAATAACGTGTTATTTCGAACTATCATGTAGGAACCGCTATTGGAACGAACGTGATCTGCAATTTGCTATCTTCAAATCTTTATCTTTCAAGAGAGATGTACAAAATGGGTTTTAAAATATATTCAAATACAAAATGAGAATACTCTTTTTTCAGTATTTCAAATATAAAATACAAAATAGTTCACCGTCTTACATTTAAAATACTAAATGAAAAATAGGTATTTTCAAAATATGTAGTTTATCAAAAAAAATACCTTCACTGTTGAATTTTGATTATCTTATAATATTACAATCAAGTATTTTTTCAGTCTGAAAAAGTGATCAAAGCTACACAACAGATTTTTCCTCTTTAATTCTAGGTTAGGTTAGGTTAGTTTAGGTTAGGTTAGTGATCAAAGCTACACAACAGATTTTTCCTTTTTAATTTTAGGTGAAATTAAATAAGACCAACTACATATTTTGAATTTCAAGGAAATTAGGCGTCCTTTATTTCATACGTCGTGACACGAAGCCTGTTTTCACTTTAAATCCACCTTGTGACTTATCACAAAAATTAAATTCTTCATTTATTGAGTTTGCTGCATTATCGTAGATAATACAATTACAATTATTAGAATTATTACAATTTTCTTTGCGTTATACCAGTTCGTTATATATTTCCGTAATAGGGTGTTGTTCCACTGGGAGTGCCTTTTAGAAGTTTATGGAGAAATAATAATTCGATCACTTCAAAATTTTGGGTGAAGAATTGAGACAAGAAGACCACCATTTATGATATATTTTTGAATATCAATTTCTTCCATCTTCGCAGGAAATGGTATCAACTTTTTCCAAATGGAAACCGTATTTTTTTCATTCACATTTCAATTGTTGAGCAAAAAGTAGGTAGAGGTTTTTGAAGGTTCCGTATATCTGGAATTTACATGAAGAGTCTAAAACAACTGTTATCTACGAGCAGAATACAATATGTGAGGTATCGAATATGATCTACCTTCGACCTTTCATCAGAATCTGTATGACTCTATTCAAAATAATCCAGGTTTGTTCCAAATCAAGAATTTATCGTGCAATGTGTTGGCAGAATTCTGTTCCAGAATGAATTAGGAAATCCACCAACCAAGAAATTTCATTGAGAAGGTGCGAAAAATGGACGAAATTTTCAAAATGTTATAATTCAATTTTCTATTCTGATATATCTGAATGAAAATTCACGAAGTTTCATGACTTTTTTTACAAATTTTGCATTTTAGCTTTCGATATGTGTACCAATTGATTCAAGAAAGTTGATACCATTTCCGGTGAAAGCGGAAGTAATTGATATTCAAGAATATATCATAAATGGCTTATATCTTCACACAAAATTCAGAAGTGATCGAATTATTATTTGTCCATAAACTTCTAAAGGAAGGACACTCCCGGTGGGACGTCCTTTATAGAAAATTATAATAGAATAAATACAAGTGTTTCCCTTCGGTACTCAGATAACACCAGATATAATTCCTCTTGGAATGTTTTGAATGTAAGCTTGGTCGATTTTAATCCATTTTTCAGTTGTAGCGGCACCAGGCTGCTATGAATTTGTAGGAGCTCGAGTTGACACTTGATAACATATTTTCTCCTCAAGAGCATCCCAGATATGCTCGATTGCGTTCAGGTATGGGCTTAGAGCAAGCCAATTGAATACTTGGATATCTTTGGCTGCCAAATATTCCTTAACAATCCAAGCAATCGTCGGGAATAATCACTCATTGGTGTTTCAATCCTCAACAGATTTTTTTCTGAAAACCCCGAATCTTTCCCAAAAATTAACTTATATCGCGAAATAAAAAAGGTTCAATTATACTATTTGTTAGAGAAATATTAGTCCAAGATCCCAGAGCTGTTTGATGTAACTTATTTTCACATGGCTGCTTTATATGTCATGTTTTGTAGAATATTACTTCTAAAATAGTATCATTAGCATCAGACACTGGCTATGGGCCGAAATTTTTGTCAGAAACTTTTAAGCTCCAAAAAAAAAACGAATGAGCTTATTTTCACATTTCTGATTTTTGAATATGGTATTGAGGTAACAATCAATTTATTTTTAATAAGTTGAACAAATTGTAGTGACTAATCATCCCCTAAACACAAAAACTACTCAGCTGAATAATATTTGTGTTAAGGGAATGTTTAGTCACTACAATTTGTCCAACTTATGACAATAATTTGATAGTTACCTTAATAGCATATTTGAAAATCAGAAATGCGAAAATAAGTTCATTCATTTTTTTTGGAGCTTTGAAGCGTCTGACAAAAATGCTGGCATGTTCTCGACAAGGCAACCATGTCACAATAATTGGTCTGTGAGAAGGCTACGAGTATGTTCCCAATCTCTTCAGATATTCGATTAATGGTTTCCGCTCTCGATTGATCTGATTCAAATCAACACCGCTATTCCCTACAAGAATTCCTGTAGTCACGAAACTATCGTTGTTCTGAAGGTATGAACAACTTTCGACCATTCTGTAGGTGTTACCTTGTGAATTACAGGAAACATCAAGATCACTTAACGGAATAACCTTGAACTTTACGTCATTTCGAATATTGTTTATTTCCTCTAATCTCCGACTGTCGAATGTTCAATCGATATAAAATTATTTGGATTAATTGTCTGTTTTTTTTTTCGTGATTTATATCTGCCTCTACATCACGGCACTTTTTGTAACTCTAGACAGGTAATACGAATTAAGTTTGATGAAGTTAAGGAATGGGTACTGATTGATATTCGAGCAACTCGATTTTAAAAATTTGCTAGTATCCAGACTCCAAGAAGTGAGCGTGGGAGTATTTCTTTCTACAAGAAAATAAGCATATGAAAATCATTGATCATATAGTGAACTTCTCAAGAGATGACAAAACGATGGACAATTCTAGCGTGCTCGGGAAATGGAGCATAAGTCATTAAATGGCTAGAATGACAGATGTCCTTATTTCTCATATGTATGTTCTTTCATAATGAATTTCAACTTCAGAAAAAAAGATAATAAGTCATTTGCAATATATCAAAGTGGAATAAAGCTAAATTCAAAATAGTTAATTATAACAGTCCCAAAAAAAAAAACAAAGAAACTTAAATCACCAAAAACCACCAATTTTGACTCATATTTTTTTTCCCAAGCACTAGAATTGTTGTGAATTTCTTTCATCTTACCACGAGTATTCATTCAACAAAGTTCTTGCTCGAATATGAAAATATGTAAATAGGAAAGATAAAAACTAATCTTTATATTTTTTCTGTTTTTAATTACAACTCAAAAACAATATTTACAGTCATAGCATTCGTTCACTCAAATAGAAAATTCCGTCATTGATTACCAAACATTGTAGGTTGGGGCAGCGTATCTTGAAACAATGGAGCCATGGGCATATACTGGAGAAGAGTATGCACCAGCAACCACAGCGGGAGCGGCATAAGAGTGGGCAACAACTGATGGAGCAGCGTAGGAGCGGGCTACAACAGATGGAACAGCGTAAGAGTGGGCTACAACTGATGGAGCAGCGTAGGTCTGAGCTACAACTGGAGCGCTGTGGGTTACGGTTTTGGATTCGTAAGAAGAAGATACGGCAGCTGGGGCAGCAATAGTTCTGGTAGCAACGAGGGCTGGGCTGTGGTGGGCAACAAGAGCTGGAGCAGCATAAGTTCTGGCAGCGTAGACTGCTGGGGCAGTGTAAGTGTGGGATACAACTGGGGCGTTGTGAGTGATGGTTTTGGATTCGTAAGAGCTGGATACAGCAGCTGGAGCAGCGATGGTTCTGGTTGCAACAACAGCTGGGGCTTGGTGGGCAATAACAGCAGGGGCAGCGATAGTCCTAGCGGCAACAACAGCTGGGGCAGCGACAGTTTCAACGGCAGCAACATGGGCAGCTACTGCGAGAGGTTCTTTGCGTACAACAGCGTTGAATCCGTTAACGGCATCGGCAGCGTAGTCTACGGTACGTTTGGTTCCATCGGAATCTACGAGTGAGTAGCTACCTTGGACAGCATCACCACGGCGAGATTCTACTTGAGATTTGTGGTCACCGGTGTAGGGGTCGCTCACTGAGTATCCAAAGTCGTAGTGAGCTGGGGATTCAGCTTCAGCAACGACGGTTCTGGCTACTGGGGCGTAAGCGAGTGGAGCGGCATAGGTCTCTGCGACGAGTCCAGCACCATGGATGGCGCTTCCACGGGCTACGGCCAAGAGAGCGGCGAAGGCGACTACCTAAAAAAATTAAACACATAAATATTCCAGTTCATGATACAATGAAAAATGAATGTTTTAAAATACTAGCATTTCAAAGATATTTTCCTCAACAAAATGCAATCAATTAATTTAAAAGTATTATCTGAAATTTTACTCACTTTGAATGCCATTTCGGTAGGTTTCACTGATGAAGTTGATCTGTGATGATATTCGGTTGTGGACCGTGGTTTATATACTTTTTCAAATTGTTAAAGAACAAGGCGTGGTCCCTAGTTGCCAATTAGAGAGATCAAGGTCCCCCAAGGTCCTACGCCGATATTAAACTACCTTGAAAAACAATTCCGGTATTCAACAAAGAGCAACTGCACCAAATTTCTCGAATACCTAGTTCAGTTCGTGAACTGGAATTTTTTCATCGATAATTTTTTTCTAGATTCTACAAACAGGGTTATTTATACACTTGTCAGATTAAAGAGATAACTTTTACATCAGAATATCAATCGAGAAATTAAAGAAGTCAGGAATTATTGGTTAATATATGAAAAAGAAACATATTTTGTTATACTTGATGATTTTTCTCCTTCAATTCGAATCTTTTCATTTTGATCTCTGAAACATTAATAAATATAATGTCATAACGACGACAATGACAGGCAATCGTGCGTTCAGAACTTACGTATTTCACATGTTCAACGAAGATCTAGAAATCTAGAAGATCATTGGACCTCGACAATACCCACTCATTTCGAAAACATATTTTCATCTTATTTGACCTGGATCAACTCTTGTTATAACTAGACTATAGTTTTATTCACGAATATTGTTGAATGTTGAATTCAGGAAAACACACACTTTTCATTCTTGCAATGGACAGGACTTGGAAATTCTCTCTAATTCTTCTTCTTTTGAAATTTCCTCGGATTTTTTCAAAGATCCGAGATTTTTTCTCACCCCTTGACTTCATTTCGTATTTTGTAAAAGGATTTTGTAGTGAAACAACCATGAAGTTTAGCGATATCTGGTCTTCAGCACTCAATTCTTCACACATTCAGTATGATCTGCAAACTTTAGTTGCTGTAACCGTAAGTATTAGCACCACATGTTCGCAATAAACAGGGTAATCCACGGTCGATGGTACGTTAGACGTTTACGGAAAACAGAAAGCAGGAATTTATTGAAAATTTGGTTTTTCAGTCATGTTTTAAGTCAGTTCGATTTGAAATATTTTCAGTGCTGCGATTTTGCCGCTTATGTCAAAAAGTAGTAATTCCTTGTTATTTCAAATGGCACACCCAGTATATTATTGTACTTTTCTATTCACCGTAGTAAAACGATTATTATGTTTTCATACTTACCTTCAGCGGTTTCTGAGTAATTACATAGGATCCTGGCATTCTGCATACGAAATTCCAGCTTCCTGAGATTTATAGAATGGAAGTTATGGATGTTTAAGCAAGGCTATGTGTTTCATGAAAAAAGAGGAAATTATTCAGATGCTCAAAAACCGCTGAAGGTAAGTATGAGAAAGTGATACCAAAATGCAATAATATACATGGGCGCCTTTTGAAATAACAAAGTACTATTTTTTTACATAAGCGGCAACACCGCAGCACTGAAAAATTTTTAGATCGATAGAACATTTCGCATCCTCGCTACAAAAGTGACACAACTCAAAATCAAAAGTCGAAAATATTCAAATGCTAAATATTTTCCAATTAACTGAAAACATGAAATAGAGACCAATTTTGATATGTAGGTATCTATATGATATATGGAGGACCCACTGATGCGGGTAAAAATTTTCCATGATTTAATTTAGGCTCGTTTTCTGATATAATTCATAGCATAAACCGAAAAAAGTCAATTTTGAGTTGTGTCACTTTTGTAGCGAGGGTGCGATTTGTTCTTGTCTAAAAAAGTGAATTGTGTACATATTTATTTCAACAATAGATTCTTGCGATCGAGAGAAAAACTTCATTCGTATACCATTTTTCAAGATTCATCCTGAAGAAAAATGAAAAGTAATTATTAAAGTTTCATAATGAGTTATGCCACTCTTGTAAACATGCTACCAAAGTTCTTCCGGGTATAAGATCTAGGTATCACGTAAGCCTTCGAACAAATGTAGCAGAAATTCCGTGAATCTTTTGGACACAGTTGCATTCAGCTAAAGTTGACAATTTACTTTAATTTCGTTTATCTATAGATTTCGTCAAATGAGTTATTACTCAAGAAATGCTCATTTTACGAGATAACAAAAATAAAACTTTTATTTTACAAAATTGTCATTATGAGTTGGGACCCTAGAATATTTGGTATAATCATTGAGTATAAATATATATTAATACTCAATGGTATAATTATGGAATGTAATGATACATAATGGTCATAATGAAAGAAATAAAACATGTGAGTGGAATTTCGTATTATTAGAAATTCTTGTTTGTTCGTGTCTTCTCAACCGTGTCGGATCTGACAAAAATGGTAGGGAAAAAAGGTTTTTTTTGACCTGAAAATTCCCTGTAGAAATTTGTGAATTGATGAAGCTATTTTCATTGCTGGTGTTCGATATTGAACGAGATAATTTTTATCGTCTAAGAATTTTCATGAAATTTTCCAAGATTTTAAAAAATATCTTGTTCTTGAGCTCAATGTTTATAAAGAAAAGTCGCAAGCGTTCAGATATCTATTGAAATTTTTTCTGGGAGATCTTTGCATTATCCTGAAAGTTTCATTAGGGTTTTTTCTCCTAGTTTCTGAAAAAAAAATGAACATTTTGAAATAATAGAAAAAAGGCCCCTGCGAAAAACTCGAGCACTAATTTGTCGGGGGCCAAATCTTTATGAAAAATTGTTGCCTTACAAAAATAATGTCAATTGAAAAATTTGAAAATCAAAATAATCCTACGATTTTGTAGTTGAATGAAATATATAATTTGTCTGACGTGGGAGTCTGATTAAGACTCCGAAACGCTTTAGAGTTGAAAGTATTTTCTCTTTGTTTATTGTTAGGCAACAATTTTTCATAAAGATTTGGCCCCTGACAAATCAGTGCTGAAGTTTTATTTTTCTATTATCTAAAAATTTTTCAATCAATTTTTTTCCAGAAACTGGGAGAGAAAACCCTTATTAAATATTCGGGATATCGCAAATCTTCATTTGTCAAATGATTGGCGAAGTGTTTTCTCTCATAAATTTGACAGATAACAAATGACAAGAGACCAACATGAAATTAGACAACAAATAGAGACAACATAGAACTGGAAAAAAAATATCAGCAAATTTTCAATAATTGTGAGAAAACTTATACAAAGAAAACCTCAAGAAGGTCAGAAATAACAAAGCTTGAATTTACTGAAAAGAAATGTTGAATAGGAAAGTTAATAGAGACCTGGTAATTTTCATCCTGTTGACTTTTCAGTGTAATGAGAAATATGAATATTAGTTTATTAGGATAGATATACAAAATATTCTGATCTGAGGTAATAGAAATTAATGAAACTACCTACTTTCACTCTATTACTGAGTTAAAATATTCGCTCATACTGTGAAAACACTTTTCTAGCAGTATATTCTAAAACAACCGAATGCGAAATTCGAAAACGAGCAAGTATTAGAGAACATTCTCTCTATTGTAGTCAAGTTTTTTGAAATACTCTTGACATTCAAATGAAAATTCAGATTTCACATTTTATTGCTTTTTGTATTGTCTCTTGGCAGCTGGTGTGACTTACGAAATTCGACAGATCACGGAATTTGAATCATTACGATATACTGAAATAGAGCAAAGACGATATTTTTCTCTATTTCAATCAAGTTTTGTAAAATACTTTCGAAATTCAAATAAAAATTCAGATTAATGACTTTTATATTGTATCTTGGAAGTTGGGGTAACCTACGAAATTTGACAGATTACGGAATTTGAATTGATTCGATTTGAAAATTGATAGGATCTGAGGTCAGTACTGACAACCACAAAACAAAAATATAACTGAAAACAATGCTATAATGAGTTTCATTACAGCACTACTTTCAGTACTGTAATTATATAAGACTCAGTGGCCTCTCCTCTTTTTTATTTCTTTAAGCTTGACAAATGTTATAATTTTGATCTATCTGGCAGATGATCAAAAAGTTTTTTGGCACTTTACGTAGGTTGGATTTGGTTGTTTTATGGGCTGAAATGTATATGGTTTCTTCTTCTCTCCTATTATATTCATAAAAATGGAAACACTTTTTTTGAGAATGTATATTCTTCCTAATGTGACGAAGCCTCAACTGATAGATAAATGTCATGATGTTACTGATGTAAAAAATCGTAATGTAGTATATACTTGCATGCTTTGCCTTCTGAGCCCCCCATTAATATGTATTCGCAACAGCCAGCATGAAAGTAAAAGAATACACTGAATCAATAGAACCAATGGATCTGTGATATCGTGAACTTTCTTCAAACAAGACATAAGATAGTATCTTATGAAAAACTCTGAGTAATTCAAAAACCAAAGAAAATACCGAAATAGAAAATGTTTCATGTTTTCATGCTTGTTTTGGTAAAGAAAATAATCTATCTACATCACGTAAAAATTACAACCATTGGATCTGAGCATCTTAGAAAATTCTTGAAGAAGCTAAAGAATAAACAGGCCAGTCAAATGAAGTAACAGGAAAAACAAACATTTTTTGAATCTTACTTACAGAAAACGAAAGATAATGAGAATATAATATATGATATTTTCATACTTATATCATTAATGTTTTTTGGGTAGGTATGTTCCAGTTCGAATTGTCGATGTTTCTTCCGGAATATGATCGAATATTCTCGAAAAAAAATGAGGTCTGGAGTTTTGAACCTACTGAAATTTAGCCTGATGTTAGCGAATGAAAAAAAATTCAAGAAGAAATGAAATGAAGTGGTTTTGTTTATTCCAAAAAATTTCTGATGATACATAAATCAAACCGAAATTGATGAAAAAGAAGAATTCTCTTATTATCTAAATGATATATATTTTGTGCCATGACGAGAGGGAAAATTATTTCTTCATGAGTATTCGCAAGAAGTATTTAGTTTATTCATTTGCGTGGAGGTCTGTGTTTAAGCAAGGAGAAAATGAGCAAATGTATATATTTCAGATTTTATTATAACTTAAAGAGAATATTTACAGTTAGTTATATTCTTTCATCACATAAATCAGTTTTTTACCGTTTACCATACGTTAGCAACAACAGATGGAGCTGCATATGAATGAGCGTACACAGCAGGTGCTGAGTAGGTGTGAGCTACAACAGGAGCGTTATGGGTGATGGTTTTAGATGCGTATGAAGAAGAAACGGAAGAAGATACAGATGCTGGTACAGCGACAGTTCTAGCAGCAACAACAGTTGGAACATGATGAGAAACGACAGATGGAACGGAGTAAGAGTGAGCTACAACTGATGGAGCAGCATAGGTCTGGGCTACAACTGGGGTGCTGTGGGATACGGTTTTGGATTGGTATGAAGAAGAAACGGCAGCTGGGGCAGCAATAGTTCTGGTAGCTACGAGGGCTGGGCTGTGGTGGGCAACAAGAGCTGGGGCAGCATAAGTTCTGGCAGCGTATATTGCTGGGGCAGCGTAAGTGTGGGATACAACTGGAGCGTTGTGGGTGATGGTTTTGGATTGGTAAGAGCTGGATACAGCAGCTGGGGCAGCAATGGTTCTAGTTGCAACAACAGCTGGGGATTGGTGGGCAATAACAGCAGGAGCAGCGATAGTCCTAGCGGCAACAACAGCTGGGGCAGCGACAGTTTCAACGGCGGCAACATGGGCAGCGACTGCAAGAGGTTCTTTGCGTACAACAGCGTTGAATCCGTTAACGGCATCGGCAGCGTAGTCTACGGTACGTTTGGTTCCATCGGAATCTACGAGAGAGTAGCTACCTTGGACAGCATCACCACGGCGAGATTCTACTTGAGATTTATGGTCACCGGTGTGGGGGTCGCTCACTGAGTATCCAAAGTCGTAGTGAGCTGGGGATTCAGCTTCAGCGATGACGGTTCTGGCTACTGGGGCAAGAGCGAGTGGAGCGGCATAGGTCTCTGCGATGAGTCCAGCACCATGGATGGCGCTTCCACGGGCTACGGCCAAGAGAGCGGCGAAGGCGACGATCTGGAAATAAAATATTCGTGAAAAACTGTTCATTCATTAGTTAATCGGAATTTTTCGGGCAAAATGAAAAGTTTACAGAAAAAGTTCTGAATTTTTTTTTCTTCGCGAATAAAATAACTTTTATATTATAACTTTTCACTCACTTTGAATGCCATCTTAGTTCACTTCACTGAGAGGGTTTGATCTGTGATGTCGAAAAACTGAAGTGAGGGGTTTATATACCAGTTCAAATTCGCCAAAAGGTAGGTGTGGTTCCGAGACAACATTAATAGTTCAATGTCTTCCAAGGTCTCCTATCAATTTTCGTATCGAGTAGAAGACAATTCCGGTATTTCAAAGATCAATTTCATTGAACTTGTTCATATTATTTCACACTAATTATGAGCAACTATATGACATTGGATAATCCTCATTCTTCGTCAGTTCGAACAGGAACTTTTCTGAATGAGAAATTTATCATTGTTTCTATAAAATATCAGAAAAGTAATTTCAACTTGAATAAGTACGGATGTGTATGTCAACCAGTGTTCATTCTTGAATTTCCATTCAAAGTATCTAAATAGTAAATAATTTTCTGATGGAGTACATATAGTTTACTCAATTTTGAAACAGTTTTAATAGAAATATACTAGTAGATGGTGTTTCAAAAAAAAGGTGACCATCTCTTTAGGATAGAAAGAAAACTTAAAAATAATAGGGGTTTGTTCAGAAAAAAATTTTCCTACCGCCATCCGTATTCAAGATTGAAAAAAGAATTGAAAAAGCAAAAAATGTACACATTTTTTACGATTTTGCCGAAACTACTGGCAACATTGTAATGAAGTTTTGGAAGCTGATACATCTGATGAATGTGTTTTGATGTCCGACTCTCGTAGAGGGCGCTAGTTACACGTATCATATAAAGTTGTTTTGAACATCATTTTTTTGATATAAGATTAATTGAGCTAAATTTTGAGCGATATTAAAAATCATTCAGTTTTACACCAAAAAGGAACTCTTGATGAAACTCGATACTGTGCTCCATTTTTGGAATATATGATTTGAAAATTATATAGTAATAACTGATGCTGGTATGAAGTATTGATAAAGTACTTAATTTTTTTTATTTTTAATTATTAAGCACGATGGAGTTCCACGCCACATTTATAGAAGGTATTTTAATCGGTTAAGTAACCATTTTCCGAATTGATGGATTGGTAGGAGTTTAGAAGCTACGATTCATTGGCCTCCTCGTTCATGCAATTTCAATCCCTTGGATTACACGGTTTGGTCGTACCTTGTAGAGAAAATTTATGCAACAGGGGTAAATTCAACTCGAGAATCGATGGACACTTCAATGACCTCATAGCTGACTCCCAAACGTTAAGAAGCTTAATGGATTTTTTAGAAAAAATCATAGATTGGTGTATTTGTGAAAACGGAGGACATTTTGAACACCTACTCTAATTGAGTTTGTTTTATGTTTTCAGTTTTAAATATTCTTTTGAATTTTTGTTCAATTAAAACATTCATCATTACTTTATACCAGCATCGATTAAAACTTCATAATTTTCAAATAAAAATATTCTGAAAACGGTGCACAGTATCCGGTTTAATCGAGAGTACCTTTTTGGTGTGAAATTTAATGATGTTCAAGATCGTACACAATTTTGCTCAATAAATGTAATTTAAAAAAAGTTATGTACAAAACAACTTGGTACGAAACGTGTAACTAGCGCCCTATATGGGAGTCAGTCATCAAAACACACTCATTAGATGTATCAGCTTCCAAAACATATTCGTGTAGAATTTCATTACACTGTTGCCAGTGTGGCAAAATCTTAAAAAATGTGTATATTTTTTTCTTTTTTAACGCCCTGTATCTTGAACACGGATGGCGTTACGTAACTTTTTTACTGAACAAACCCCTATTATTCTTTTACTTTCTATCTATTCTAGAGAGATGATTACCTCTTTTTGAAACACCCTGTATATTTCACTCTGACAAGAATTTGGAGACTTAGAGAGAGTGGTGAACGCTGAAAATTTCATGAAACCTTTAGGTTGACGAGCCTGATATATACAAATCAAAGACGGAATGAAATCATTTCGGAAATATGCTCGGACATGCAGGTTTTTTATTAGAATTGTGGAACTTCTTGTAGAACGAGAGCTAGTGAACCTTTTGAGTAACGGTTTGCCTGTAAAGGCTAGAAATTTTTATAGCGATAGTTTCTAGCATGCTGAGGACGGAAATCATCGCCTGGCACTTCTCACCCCTGCACGTCATCAAGATCTATATCTTTGAAAGTGTTAAAAAAATTTAAAAAATAAACTTGTTCCTGTAAGCTTGAAACTTTTTTACGATTTTGTTCGTTCATTGTGAAGTTCAAAAAAAAAATTGACAGGCGATGTGTTCGTCTGAGGGAATGAAAAAATAGGTTTTATTATCAATCTTCATCATCATCTGATATGTTATCATTAATTTTTCATCATATAGTACAGTCGTTTCAAGCGTAGTACACTGTGTCTTATATTGGTTGAGACTGCATTATATCTTAGCTATTATTGAAAATAGAGTCATGCGGTTTTCGAAACTTTGTGTCACTTTTATAGTAAAACACAAACAGAAATATTCCATCTTCTTTTGTTTCTGGAATACAGTGCGATAATGATAATGTTCACTTTTCGAAAATGTTATTATTTCTCGGGCTCTGCATAAGAAAGAAAAAAAATTAAACTTCTTATTATGATATTTTCACGTAGAAGTCATTGGCGTAGATAAACAGTTTTTCAAAGCATTATTTTTGAGATTGAATTGGAACGGAATGAAATTTTTCATATGGAACACCATGTTTATTTTAACGTCAAACTGTATCACGACCTATGCTTCAATAAATTTCAGTTGAAAAAAATATCCCACGCATTTAATCAATATTCACAAGCATTAAATCATTACTTTTTCACAAAGCCATGTGATCTAAAACCATTTATTTTATCCTATTTTGAACATAATTTCAAAATATCAACTGAAAAATGTTTTTTTGATGCATGTGTGGAAGAATTCATGTCTTACTTTGAAAAAAACAAACGGAAATACAGTAGGCGCTTGATGCCGGATTATCGGAAATGCCGGATTGTCGAATTTGTACAGGAAAAAAAAGCTAACTTCATATGATTTTCAGTACTATCCAACTTTCGCTATTTTGTCAAAGGACGCTATGAAACAAGAGAAAACAAATACGTGACATCACTGTCGAGGTTAGGTCCGGACTGCCGAGCGGGAAAAACTACTCTCGGTGATCCGTCGTTCAGCTGTATAAAATGCCGGATTATAGAGCGGGTTACCTGGGTCCCAAAGTGCCGGACTACCGAGCGTACCGGATTGGCAAGCGCTGGATTATCGAGCGACGACAGTATACATTTTTCGGATGGTTGACGCTCAAATTTATTGAAGGTATAGTTGTGATACATCGATGTATTCAGCAAAAAATGAGAAGATTTGACGTTAAAACATAAGAGGTGTTCCATTTGAAATATTTCAAGTTTGAGCTATATCTTAAAAACATTTATAAGATGAAAATTTTAAGCTACGCCACTGATTTCTACGTAAAAACATTATTATAAACATTTTCACACTTTTTTTTCTTATACAAGGCCCGAGAAATAATAACATCTTCAAAAAGTGAACATTTTCATTTTCGCACTGTATTCCAGAAACAAAAGAAGATGGAATATTTCTGTTTGTGGATTTAAAAGTGTTACAAAAAAGTGACACAGGGTCTCGGAAACCGCATGACTCTATTATCAATCATAGCTGAGATATAATGCAGTCTCAACCAATTCAAGACACAGTGTACTACGCGTGAAACGACTGTACTATATGATGAAAAATTAATGATAATCTATCAGATGATGATGAAGATTAATAATAAATCTTATTTTTTCATTTCCTCAGACGAACACATATATAAATTTCAGCCTTACATGAAAACGTTAATTTTTGTTCGTATTTTACACTCTTTTCGAGTCGCCTGGCAGGTACTTGTGCTCGTCGAAATCGCCTGTCAATTTTTTTTTGAACTTCACAATGAACGAACAAAATCGTATGAAAGTTTCAAGCTTACAGGAACAAGTTCATTTTTTTGACGTGCAGGGGTGAGGGGTGCCAGGCGATTATTTCCGTCCACAGCATGCTAGGAACTATCGCTATGAAAATTTCTAGCCTTACAGACAAACCGTTAGTCAAAAGGTTCACAACTCTTGGACTATAGATTGCATCCACATTCAGTCGTTTCAGCCCTTAGTGTTACAAGCCAACCCCTGAATTAGTATTAGGGAAGATGAATCGAAAGATATTTCCTTTTAAGGGTCTTTCTATGCTGAGTTTAGCTTATTGAATTTTTTCGTTTGATTCATTGTTTTTCGAAATAGTCACATTTGAATTTAAGACAGCTCTTGTTCTTCCGTCAAGCATGCTTTGTAGAGTAGGATCCCAGGGCCCCCAGATCTTATTTATTTTTTATATACATATTTAAAAAGAAATATTAAATGAAACGTTTTAAAGTTTTAAAACTATAAAAAAGTAAATATTCATTATCTTCAAGGAGATAAAAATTCAATAATAAAATAAGAGTAATAATATAACTTACTGCTATGTATGAATTTTTCTTGCTTCTGATGAATCAAATTCATCAATAATGTCATCCAAGTTAATCATTTAAAAATTTTCTCTTTCCACACTTGGAAATGCAACCTTAGGCGATCTTTTCCCATCGTTGATCGTAGGTATGTCAGAAGTAATTTTAATTGATCGTTGTAGCTATAAATTAAAGCAGAGATAGTCAGAAGTATTTGAAGTGAAACTCTCATCCGAGATTCAGATTCAGAAATTCCAAAGATGTTCAAGGTAATTTTTTTTCCATTGTGGAGTTAATTTTGCAATCACCTAATTCATTGAAGAATACTATTCCGTTGAAATCAGTATTATAAAATTCACCCAAATTTTTACAATTTTCTTCAAGTTCGTTGTCAACGTTATCCTTGTTATAAATTTCCAATATCTTTAACCTGGGTATATTGCAGCATCTTATCACCCTTTTTTAACAGAGGTCGTCCCGAATTTCGGCTATTTCAGTCGCTAATGATTCAAGATCATGAAACGCTTTTCTTTTTACATTATGTGTAGAATATCGAGCTGAACAGGTGTAATTTTTGAGTTCTCCCGAAGTTTAGTTATTTTCCATATAATAAGACGATTTTCCATTCGACATTTGGGGTGTTTAGAACATATTGTTGTCTGCACTGAGGATTTCCTGATTTCCACAGAAAATATTGGGAACTATCGGCAATTTGAAATTATTGTTTATTCTTCGTCGGTGAGTTTATCTCCATCATACAAATACAGATAACAAACATCTGGTTATTATTCTTGCGATACTAATCGATCTGAAAACTAAAGGGGGGCCACACATCTCACGTTATTATGGCTCCAACAGGAAATTGCCCGATATGTAATGACAACTTTATCGTCATTAACAAATTCATACAATGTGATTTGTGTTCACTCAACATTCATGTACAGTGTCTACGGATGAAGGATCCTATTTTAAAGGCTTTGACTGAATCAAAAAACCTGCGATTCTACTGCGACGTATGCATTCCAGTTGTGGACTCAAAGCTAACTGAATCATCAACTTCGGATCCTCTAGTCAATGTCGATCAGATCAAATCATCGGATTCCATCAAAAAGATGGTATCAGAATCAATGGAAAGAGTCATGGGTGAAATGGGAGAGAAACTATCTAAATTCAAGACGGAGATTGCAACGGAAATTCAGGTTTTGAAAGAAAGTAATATCGATTTAGTAAGACTGCTAACTTCACGCGAGGAATATCGAACAGTGGATAAAACTACGCAAGCCAAAACTCAAATTAATTTGAAGAGGGGTCAGGAGGCCTCTGTGAGGGCGGCAAGTCAAAGCAGCTCCAGATCAGTTCACGTAGGTGCCTCAGATAAAAAAGACATCCACAGTAATACGAAGCATCTGAAAAAGCCCAAAGATAGTGATCCAAAACCTCTGAGGGAAGCTACAACTGTAGTAGAGGGTTTGTTAACCAAAGGAACAGGTGAATCAGATGCATTGATCCAGCTTGCTCCTAAAGGGAGAAATTGGATTTGGTTGGGAGGTCTTGCTGGCGCAACAACAGCCGATAATATAGTGTCATATGCCAAGAAAATATGGCCACATAACGACATCTTGTGTTTCGATCTCAAGTCTAAACGTTCAAAAAAATCATTCAAGATGGGAAGTAGAGATTTGAGCCTGGAAGATATGCTCCAAGCCAAGCACTGGCCGGAGGGAACGCTCCTTAGACCATTTCGGAACGAAAGAAGGGAATTTTCCTCCTAGACTTCGGGTTCATGCTGGCCATATGGATAGATTTGAATTTAATTGTTATTATCAAAATGTGAGGGGTCTGCGAACCAAACTAGTTGAACTTGCAAATTCAATTTTAGTCGTTAATTTTGATGTTATTCTACTAACAGAAACTTGGTTAACTTGTGATTTTAATAATGCTGAACTAGGTCTCAATAATTATTGTATATATAGAAAAGATAGAGATTCAACTAACAGTGATAAACAGAGAGGTGGAGGAGTTTTAATAGCTGTTAAAAAATGTTTTTCATCCCGTCAATTATTTATTGGTTGCTCCGATATCGAACACTTGTTTGTCGCAGTTAGCGTGCGATCAAAAACTTTAATATTTTCAAACGTCTATATCCCACCGAACAGCACAGCAACACAATATGAGACTCACTGTGACGATCTTGAGGCTATAATGGATCAATATTCATCAGCAGAGATAATCTGTTGCGGAGATTTTAATATACCTGGAGTGAATTGGGGGATCGATGCAACATCGAACATGGGTAAAGGCGAAAGCTCTTTTAACCATTCCGTCATAGCTGCCACAATGTCCACGTTGGGTTTGGACCAACTGAATCGGGTAAAAAATTGTAATGACGTCACGTTGGATCTTATATTCGCTCACTCTTCCAAGGTAAAAGTTGAATTGGCTCATGATCATCTTTTGACATGTGATAGACATCATCCACCTTTATATTTCTCGGTTTTCAGTGAAGCGATTCCGGATCTTGAACAATCAATTTATTCGTTCTATGACTTCAAAAATGCTGACTATGACAGTCTAATGATATATCTGGATAGTATCGACTGGACTCCTCTTCTGAACGGCAAAGAAATTGAAACATGCACCGACTTATTTTATGAGGTTCTTTCAAATGGAATTAAATTGTATGTTCCTGAAAAGATCAGGAAAAAATACAATTTTCCTTGTTGGTTTTCGAACGAGTTAAAGAAAATAATATCAGAGAAAAAAAAAGCTCACAAGAGATATAAACAAGGTGGTGATGCTGGAGACTATTTTTTGTTCAGAAATCTCAGAGATAGGTGTAGGGTCGAGACAGACTTATGCTACAGAAAATACATAGAATCAGTGGAAGTTGAGATCTGTAGCAACCCTAAGTATTTTTGGAAGTTCATCAATGATCGTAAGACCCAGAAGGGACTCCCGAAAAGCATGTTCTTCAAAGAGAAAACTGCAAGCAACAACATCAGTACTGCAGAACTTTTCAGAGAATATTTTTCGGGTATTTACAAGGGGCCCAGTATTGATAGTAACCGAACGGTTTACTATGATAGAACGATTGATGTTCAACATTGTTGTTTCTCTGAACAGGAAGTTCTTGAAATTCTGCAAGCATTGCCTGAAAAAAGCGATTGCGGACCGGACAAGGTGTCGGCTTTGTTATTGAAAAGGTGTTCCTCAATTTTATCGAAACCCTTATGTTTTCTATTCAATTTATCTGTAAGTACAGGTAAATATCCAAATCGTTGGAAATCCAGCTATATCACTCCAGTGTACAAATCGGGTGACGTCAGTGACATAATGAACTATAGGCTAGTGACGAAGAGCTCTTATATCCCAAAAATTCTTGATGCGATCATAACGAATAAGATAACACCCATTTTCAGAAGAATTTTCATAAGTGAGCAGCATGGATTTATTTCTGGTAGATCAGTTACGACGAATCTATTATGTTTTATAGATGTAATTATGTCTGCAATGGATGACAAATTACAGATTGATGCAAGTTACACTGACTTCTCTAAGGCCTTTGATAGGGTTCCTCATTGGCTACTGATCATCAAGCTCAGGGAACTGGGCATTGGATCACCTTTGCTCGATTGGATCTCCGAACGTTTAACACAGGGAGTGCAATATGTCCGAATTTCGGACGTTTGTTCTGAAGGTATAGATGTCAGTTCAGGCGTCCCGCTGGGTTCACCGATATCGCCGCTTTTATTTTTATGTTTTATCAATGACATTAAATCTTCCATAAATTTCAGTTCATTTCTACTATTCGCGGATGATCTGAAAGTGTTTCGTGTTGTCAAAACCTTGCAGGATTGTTTGCTGTTACAGATGGATATTAACAACATTGATGAATGGTGTTCTAAAAATGACATGGAACTCAACGTGGATAAATGTCAAACCATGAGATTTTATAGGAACAACGCACCGGTATTTTTTGAATATTCGATAAATGGATCCCACCTGAAAGCAGTTAATGTGATAAGAGATCTCGGAGTCCTGCTGGACGTCAATTTGAACTTTATTGCTCATATTGAAAATGTGTCTGCTAGGGCTCTCAGGATGCTTGGTTTTCTTAAAAGAAATATGAAGCATTTTGGAGTTCCCACAATAAAAATGATGTACATTGCGCACGTAAGAAGCATTCTGGAATATTCCTGCGTAGTGTGGTCGCCTTATTATGGAATTCATATTCACACCATTGAGAGGGTACAAAATAAATTTTTGAAGTGGATAGCATATGAGTGGAGCTTACCTCGCGAATTCATAAACTACGAAAGTATTCGTGATAATTTGTCGCTCACTCTTCTCGAAACGAGACGGCGCAATTTCAGCATTATGCTGATTTATAAAATCGTACACAATTTCATCGACTGTCCTTAGAGCCCTTTCAGACGAGGACGCTGTATCCCAGACGCGTGTATCTCAGATACAGAAAAAGCATGCAGTTAAATTGTACCTTTCACACGGCATTCGACGCCGCATACAGTATCCCGCGACAGAATTTTTGAATCTTGAAAATTCAGCCGCCCGGCGGCGAAGGAGTATCCGAGATACAGAATTATCATGGTGGCTTATGGAGCTTTTCAGACACGCATACTTTTGCGACGCAAAAACTTCGATTTCATAGGCGGCCAGTATTTATTCAGAAGTGTAGTGAGTAGTACCAACAATAAAAACTATGGATCTTGATGAAGTAAATTATATAATCCCTTAGCTTCCCTTAATTCAACTATAGGATGAACCCACAGAGTTCGTCTCCTTTTAATTTTTTTCTTTTTATTAGATATAAACCATAACATAACGCACTCTTCGATATTCATGATCGACTGCACTGCACTGAAGCTTGTTAAGAAATGTGTAATACAAAAGTATTCCAAAGAAGTATCTGGGTAGTATGCGGCTGTGATTCTGTATCTCGCCTACAGTATCCCGCATACAGTATCCTCGTCTGAAAGAGCGCTTATCTTCTGGAAAATGTTGGAATTAATGTTCCTCAGAAGAACCTTAGAGCATGGGATTTGTTCAGAATTAAGTTCTGTAGAACAAATTATTTAATGAACAACCCACTTAATAGAGCATTACGTGCTGCTGGTTCGGTGGATATAGATTTATTTCACGTTTCAATTTTTCAATTGAAGCGGTTTTTTGAGGTGAATCATTAATTGATAGGCATTTTTGCTGTATTCTGTTTATTTGTTCAATTTTTTACAGAATTCCTGTTAATTTTAATTTAATTCTATTTCATACTATTTTGTAAAATGGCACGGCCGTTTATCATTAAATAAATAAATAAATAAATAAATAAATAAAGTTCAATCTAGGACGTTGAAATCTAAGCTGTACACGATCAATCCCCCTAAATATTTCAAATCAGAAATGAATTGAAGTTATGAATTTGAAAGTAAGCATATTTTGTAATTGAATTGCAGCTTCATTTCTGTTGTTACTTGTAGTGGTATCTTCTGCTGGTTTTTCTAATGGTTTTAATATATTCTCTAGCTAGTTCATCTACAATAACCATAACCGCTTATATTCTGGCGCTGCATTGTGTTTCAGATTTATGTTCGACAGTTTTTTCACAGCATTTTTTAAATTTTTCTATCGTAACGTTTAATGTGAGGAAAATAAATGTTTTGAATTATTCCAAAATATGAGTACTGTTTAGAGGCAGTAACTCCCACTTAATCCAGCAATTTTTTGTTTTGCGAACCATTTGGCGCCCCAATATGAGTATCGCCCGGGGCATGATGCCTCCCTTGCCCCCCCTCACTACGCCACTGGGGCTCAAATGAAGTCGTATCTTTACTTCATTACTTAATCTTTGTTCAGCTTGAGTTTAAAGTAAGGTACCTCCACATATTCTGCTATGCATGTGGAGGCCAAAACGAAAACTTCATCGTGTTCCGTTATCTTCATTATATCGTCAATGTTACGAAGACACTAGACAAAATTGAAGTAACGTTTCCCATAAGGGGGCACTCCTATATGGAGTGATATTGAGATATGGGCGTGATCAATCAGAAAATCAGAGCTGAACTTCCGGAAGACTGATACAGAGAAATTAGATCATCCAGAGTAAAACCCAATCCAATCACTTATACGAAATTGGTCTTGAATGTTGGACAGCTTCTACTTGAAAAAACCACCTTACAAATCAAGACCAATCAGAGAACTGAGAGTATTATATAACCATCTTGGTCTTCTGCTCATCTATTATCCGCCCACGCATCACAACTTCTGATGAATTGCAGCTTCCAGAGGGACAGTTTATCTTATCACCAAAGATGTACCATGACACAATCGTTCTCGTCTTTTTATTATGCATTTCTCCTTTTACAGATCCAATAAAAATATCGAAGGAAAAATTCACAGATCTTCTGTATCTCAGCCAATTCTGTCGTTCTTCAAAAGCTTAACCTATGAAAAACAACAAAGTGAAAAAAAAAAATAGTGGCCAAGTCATTACACAACAATATTGTTTACTGACTTGGATACTATCGTTTTTCCAAATTCCATGTTTATATGTCAGATAAAGTTGGAACATTTCGTTTTTTTTTCCGTGTAATTTTTTTCTTTCTTCCGATTGAAGTTTTCTTTTCTGAAGAGTCAGTTTTTTTTTATTGATAATCATCAAATATTATACAAAACAATATGAAGAATGAGTTAGCAAAAAAGATCCAAACTAATTCATATTTTACTATGCTGGTTGGAGTTTTAAAATTCAATTTTCTCGAAACAACTTTTGATGGATATTCCACTTTTCTTCCGTGGGCTCTTCATTTGGAATGTTTATGACCCTTCAACATAGGTCATGATCAAAATGTCAGACTATCTAAGGTATTATCAGGGCCACCGCCAGACATTTTGCCGCCCCCGGAAAATTATATTTCGCCAACTTGCTGTGATATATTGAGTTTGGGACTCATAACAAACTCTTTCACCATCTGATCAAGGGGCAAAAAAATTCAGAAACGAAGAAAATATAACTATGAATATGTATTATACAAAAAATATAGTAAATGAAAAATTACAAAAAAAAAACATATATACCGGCCATCGCATGTATAAAAGTGAACTAGAACCATCAGACTAGAATGTTTGAACTCAAATAAATTTCTTCCTTCTCTCCTTCATCTCGCAAAAATCATGAATTCTTTGAGATATATCGAGATTATTGACTATCTCATGTTCAATGGAAATAATGGCTAGATCAGATAATCTATCTTGGGCCATTGTTGATCGTAGAAAATTTTACATTTTCAACTTTCAAAAGCTTCTCTCGCCAAAAGTATCCCAAAAGTATTTTCCATTTTTAATAAAATCATTATACGACAGTTTCTACGATACACTATACCGATAAATATAAATGCGTATGTAAAAATTTTCAATCAGGCGTTAAGGTATCAATAATAATAAAATAAATTGATCGATTCAAGTACTAATGCATTTGTATACGATATGTTAAATAAAAATGTGGAGTTCTAAAATGCATTCACATACAAAATATCGAGAAAATAATGAAAACGCTCTCTGCTTTTAGTGTACGAAACTAAATGAACTCATGTTAAAGGAAAAAAATTTGAGCGCCTTGGATTTTCATTATTACTAATTCTTTATTCCAAGGCATAATGAAAATCCAAGGCGCTCAAATTTTTTTCCTTTAACATGAGTTCATTTAGTTTCGTACACTAAAAGCATTCTTTATTCCAAGGCAGGCGCAGCTTCAGTTACTGCGACGCCCGGAGACGGGTGCCCACAAGGGGGCTGCTTATCGCCACTCTTGTGGTCACTGGTCGTTGACGATCTTCTAAAAACACTTACAAGTGCGGGTTTTGAGATCTGCGGCTATGCAGATGACCTTGTGATAATGGTTCGGGGTAAGCATGACGACACAATTAGTGATCGAATGCAAACTGCCCTAACCTTAACTCACGAGTGGTATATCCGAGAAGGTCTCAATATAAATCCCAAAAAGACGATATTATTGCCATTCACCAGGAGGAAAAAACTCTCTCTCAAAAAAATTACGATGAACGGGACCACCCTAATCCCAACGAACCACACCAAATATCTTGGTGTGATCTTCGACCAAAAACTCTCCTGGAGCCTTCACCTTGAGGCTGTGATCAGCAAGGGCCAGAGAGCTCTCTTCACGTGCCAGAGGATGGTCGGAAGTACGTGGGGGTTAAAACCTGAACTAACGAATTGGATTTACAAATCCATTGTCCGGCCAATCGTGAGCTATGCGGCTCTCGTTTGGTGGCCAAGAGCAAAACTAGTTTCGGGTCAACTAGCCCTAGGAAAACTACAAAGAACAGCGTGCCTGTCCATAACAGGCGCATCTCGTTCCTGCCCAACTGCTGCCCTGCAAGTCATCCTGGACCTGCCTCCTCTAGAGATTTTTCTGGAAAGCGAGGCGGCCAGATGGGCTCTCCGGGTGGCAAGGGAGCGGGAGCTGAAAACTGGAGACTACACAGGGCACCTTCGCATTCTAAATGAGTGTAAGGAGCTTCAGGATGTGGTCACAGACAACCTTCCTTTGAGACATGAGTTTCGGAAAAACTTCACCACGACACTCCCAAGTCGTGACCAATGGGCTAATAAAGAATCAGTTTTCCCCAGAGGGTCTACGGTATTTTATACTGATGGCTCGAAAACTGAAGACGGACGAGTCGGAGCCGGTGTTTACGGCCCCTCAACCCAATTAGCCATACCAATGGGTCTCTGTCCTTCGGTTTTTCAGGCAGAGACACTTGCTATAAGGGAGTGCGTCGCGCTCTGTGCCGAACGCAACTACCAAAGAAAAGAAATATATATAGCATCTGACAGCAAAGCAGCCCTGCTAGCGCTTGACTCTCCACAAGTAAAGTCAAAGCTGGTCTGGGAATGCAAGACGTCACTTAACCTTCTCGGAGAAAAGAACCAGGTCAACCTCATCTGGGTGCCTGGTCACTCCGGGATTCACGGCAATGAAGCGGCTGACCAACTGGCCAGGGAAGGAGGGGCAACCCCCTTTACTGGACCTGAACCGTTTTGCGGCTTCCCAGCCAGCCATCAAGCAATGGCTATTAAGGACTGGGAACAAAAGAGGAAGCTTATGTCCTGGCGCACGACCAATGGTCAAAGGCAAGCTAAGTTACTTCTCTCTCACTCGACGAGCTGGACCAAAAAAGTCCTCTCACTCAGCAAATTGGAACTGAGGAAATTGACGGGCGCTCTCACTGGGCACTGTCCCGTGAGGTATCACTTAAAAAACATGGGAAAGGCGCCCGATAGTACATGTCGCTTCTGTCAGGAAGCCACCGAGACAGCCAGTCACCTACTATGTGAGTGTGAAGCTGTCCACCAGAAACGGTTACGGCATCTTGGCTCCTGGTTCCTAAAGCCTGAACAAGTAATGGATGTGGCCCCCAGAAAGGTGGTGAAGTTCATCGAGACTTTGCTGCCCGACTGGTAAACAGCGCGGGGATGCACAATAGATCTTAAGGTCAAGGTGCTCGCAAGGTCGGTTTTGATCTGTCGCCCCTCCTCTAATCTAATCTAATCTAATCTATTCCAAGGCAACACAGATCTCGTGTGTAAGGAAAATTCTAGACGATGATATCCGGATCACAATAAGGTACATGTTATTCTTACTGTTTTCGTTCTGTGATTTGACCTTATGACATTTATTACCTGTTGCCATGTTCTTAAACTCTAACATCTGATTAAGTAAATGAAAAGAGGTCAATATCTATCTTAAGTATTCACCTGTATCTGTATCTGTATAATGATTATTATAATAATGAATATTATTATAATAATATTCTTTTACTATGACCATTATCCAATAAATAAAGAATTCTAATCTGCCTCAAATTTCAGCGAGGCATATTTCCAACTCATTTGAAGGCGCCTTTTCGAATTATTGAAACAACGCTGTATGGTTTTATGAATAATATGCGTATCTGAGGCGATGGATGAAAGACTCAAAAAAATCACCTGCATCACTGTTAATAAGCAAAGAGCGCTTTATACTTATTATCGTTTAAATGTGAAATCCTACTGTAAAAAAATACCGAATTATAGAACTCACCTTAAATTTTGTAGGGTAATTCAGCTCGAAAATCACAACTCCGAAGATAGATAAAAGATTTCTATTATGTAGCACCATATAGGTTTGCAAAAATATTGAATATTGTGACGACACACGACACTGACTACTAACCCTTATTTCTCGAGTATTATAAACCCCTCCCGAATATCAAAATTTAGATTTCCGATAGGCAAACTGAAAATAAGAATCATTACTGAATTATCCTAGAAACCCTCCCAAAAACTTTACAGTCCCAGATATTCATCAAAGGGACCGACCGTCTTGATAATAAACTCGTAAACAAGCGAGTGTAACTAGGATGAGAGGCTGCTGAGGCGTTGACGAAATTTACAACCTAACAGGGATTTTTATTCATGAGTT
The DNA here is from genome assembly GCA_038502775.1 of Hippodamia convergens. Taxonomy (NCBI): domain Eukaryota; kingdom Metazoa; phylum Arthropoda; class Insecta; order Coleoptera; family Coccinellidae; genus Hippodamia; species Hippodamia convergens. The sequence continues at coordinate 50,769,578 of CM076607.1, read as the reverse complement.
CTGCCAGTATTACTCTTGTATTGGTTTAATTGCATTTTTATCTGGTTATTTGTGTACACGTGTGATATATTTGGTTGATCAGATTCAAAAAGCCGCCCCTGAGTTTGATCGTGTTTTCGCTTTCACGTTCAATAACAGGCGGGTTTTCGATTTCGAAGGAAAAAAATCTAGTATGACGAAACTGATTTTGCCGCCCCTAAAATTTGCCGCCCCGGCAGACATGTTTGCCGGCCCTGGCGGCGGCCCTGGGTATTATCATAACAGCATCTAATTTTTCCAGAAAAAATAGAAGAAACATGTTGCTAAATAATATTGTTGAAAAAATCCTCGTCTTCGACTAGGATTTTTGTTACCACCAGCACTCATACTTCTTGTGAAAAAATATTATTTTGTATCGTGTTTTTTCGATTTTTCCCACAAAGAAAAATCATATGCCTGAATGAAATTTTACAAGACTATTTCATCAGTAGTAGATTATTCTGCATGCATTATGTTTAGGAATTGATTTGACGAAAACTGTCAGGTTTTGCAGTAGGTAAACTCGAAAAAACTCCTGACAGCTGCTGCCATACAGTTTTTTCATATACACCATTTCCAATTGGAAATCAAAAATCGTCAATTGACGTTCAGAAAACATCACTTGTATTTCAGATTAGTCAATTGTATTTCAGAGAACATCAAATGTTATTCAAATTTGTCAATTGAATTTCAGAAAATATCAAATGAAATTCAATTGACTGATCCAAAATACATTTGATATTTTCTGAATTTCAATTCACTAATCTGAAATTCAATTGACGGTTTCTGAATGACGTAGAAACATTTGTAATTGATTACTGTTTTTCACTGGTGGAAATTTAGACGAGGGAAATAGTCGAAATTAATATTTGCAGCACGTAGATAATCAATCAAATTCGAATCTGACAAACTCGAGTTTTCACACCCAACGTGATATATTATGAGTTAAGATATCGTAAAGCTACCTACTCATCTCCACTACCTCTTTTGACTTGATTAACCCCAGAATCTCCTTTTGGCACCCCTACCATTTTTCGAACATCATCAATCATTTACCGTTCATCGAAAGCTTCATTAGAAAAAACAATCAAAATTTCTATAGGTTACGCATGAGCAACTAGGGTGAAATGTTCATTTTATTCGAATCCTCTATTGCCAGGTAATTTGACTTACACAAAAGGAGGAGACGAATATATTTTATTTTAACTTAAACAGAATATTTACAGTCAGTTATATTCTTTCATCACATTCATGGGTTTTTTATCGTTTACCAAACGTTAGCTACAACAGATGGAGCTGCATATGAATGGGCGTACACAGCAGGTGCAGAGTAGGTGTGAGCTACAACAGGAGCGTTATGGGTGATAGTTTTAGATGCGTATGAAGAAGAAACGGAAGAAGATACAGATGCTGGTACAGCGACAGTTCTAGCAGCAACAACAGCTGGAACATGATGAGAAACGACAGATGGAACAGAGTAAGAGTGAGCTACAACTGATGGAGCAGCATAGGTCTGGGCTACAACTGGGACGCTGTGGGATACGGTTTTGGATTGGTATGAGGAAGAAACAGCAGCTGGGGCAGCAATAGTTCTGGTAGCTACGAGAGCAGGGCTGTGGTGGGCAACAAGAGCTGGGGCAGCATAAGTTCTGGCAGCGTAGACTGCTGGAGCAGCGTAAGTGTGGGATACAACTGGGGCATTGTGAGTAATGGTTTTGGATTGGTAAGAGCTGGATACAGCAGCTGGGGCAGCAATGGTTCTGGTTGCAACAACAGCTGGAGCTTGGTGGGCAATAACAGCAGGGGCAGCGATAGTCCTAGCGGCAACAACAGCTGGGGCAGCGACAGTTTCAACGGCGGCAACATGGGCAGCGACTGCAAGAGGTTCTTTGCGTACAACAGCGTTGAATCCGTTAACGGCATCGGCAGCGTAGTCTACGGTACGTTTGGTTCCATCGGAATCTACGAGAGAGTAGCTACCTTGGACAGCATCACCACGGCGAGATTCTACTTGAGATTTGTGGTCACCGGTGTGGGGGTCGCTCACTGAGTATTCAAAGTCGTAGTGAGCTGGGGATTCAGCTTCAGCAACGACGGTTCTGGCTACTGGGGCGTAAGCTAGTGGAGCAGCATAGGTCTCTGCGACGAGTCCAGCACCATGGATGGCGCTTCCACGGGCTACTGCCAAGAGAGCGGCGAAGGCGACGATCTGGAAATAAAATTATGTCAAAAACTGTTTATTCTTCAGTCAATCGAGAATTTTCAAACAAAATAAAGAGTTTTTAAAAAAATTTCGAAATTTTTTTTTTCTCCGCGTATAGAATTACTTTATATGGTAACTTTTCACTCACTTTGAATGCCATTTTAGTTCACTTCACTGCAAGGGTTTGATCTGTGATGGCGAAATACCGAAGTGAGGGGTTTATATACCTGTTCAAATTCGCCAAAAGGTGGGTGTGGTTCCAAGACAACATTAATAGTTCAATGTCTTCCAAGGTCCCCTAACAATTCACGAATACAGTTCCGGTATTTCAATGATGAATTTCACTGGACTAGTTCGTTCATATTATCCCACCTCGATTATAGTCAACTGGATATAATTGCTGACCTTTTTCTTTCTCATTCTTCGTTGAATCGATTAGGAGCTCTTTCGGAATTCGAAATGTATCATTACTTCAACGTGAAAACGGTTTTTTGTATTTGTACTGTATTGAATTTCTATGTGAATTTAGGAATGTTCAAAAGTAGAGTGGTTCAAAAGTCTGGAATTCTATAAAATTCCAACTTTGAAATTTAGATTGTACACCCTTCTTTTTTAGATAGGCCCAATTGATTCTCTGAAAAAATTTCTAAAGAAGTCAATATAAGAATATGAAAATTCGCATCCTAGTCTGAATAAAGGCTTCTCAAAAAAATTTAGATAGGTCCCAAATATGGTCGAAAAAATTTGTAGTTTTAACCAATTTGGAAGAAAATTTTCCTGTTTCATCTAGATCTACAATAAAAACGATGGGCACTTGAAATTCAAAAGTGGGGCCTCATGTCACGTATGAGGTCGTTTTGAGCCAAAATCTGATGGGCTCGTTCGATTCGCCGGGCTAGATTACTGAAGACACCAGTATCCAAATGAATTCACCGTTTCCAGGTTTTTGTACTACTGGATTCATATATCGATGGACTAGAATGAAAACCACGAAAGTCAAGAAAAACAAACTTTACTGGAGTACTTAAATTATTACGTCCTATAATGAGTATGCAGATAACATCAACAATTTGATCCATCTAATGGGTTATTTCAAATTTTTTCAAAACGTGGGTATCATTCTAGATCATCACTATATTGAAAACACCATATACTTATCTCAAAGAATGTCTCATCAGATAATGTCATCACATATTATGAGAATGAAAACTTCGAAACATCATACAGAAAACTCTAATGAAAACTATATACCTCACATAATCCTGAAGGCATTTGAAAAAACACTCCCCGTCAATAAATTTCGGACAGGCAAAATTTTTGTCAAATTCCCTGTATCTTTTTTGGTGGTTCTCCGATTTTGTGGAAATTTGCACCAGGTGAAGTATTTCGACTTGTTATATCAACCTGAAATTAACTTTGCAAAAATACCTGTAGTTTATTCGTTATACACTGGGAAACAAAACCACGTTTCATACCCTCCATTTCTAAAACCCCGTGGTGAATTTGAGGCGGAAAATTTGATATCATTCAGTCTCAATTTGAAGTGTGACGCTTCCTTAACAAAATGTTTTATAATTTACGACAGTATCTGCTTTAAAAAAAAGATACACAATTCTAGAGAAAGTATCGCGTTTTTTAAATTTTTATAACAATTTTAACCATTACAATACCTTACTGACTAGCAATCATGAACAAACATCTGAAAATTAATAGTGTGTATTTTCACCTCGCTTTCTCAACACTTCTACCATATGACGTGGCATACTTTCAATGCATTTACGAATTGCTTCTGGGGGAATATTTCCCCAACAATTAATGTTAATGCAGAACAATGCTAGGCCTCACTTTGCACGGGTTGTAACAAAATACTCAGAGGAGGGAATATTCAACGATTTACGATCAACCCTCCTTGAAGAACAGAAAAATATTCCCCCAGAAGCAATTCGGAAATGCATTGAAAGTATGCCACGTCGTATGCAAAAAGCGAGGTGGAAATACACGCTATTAATTTTGAGATGTTTGTGTTTGTTTGCTAGTCGATAAGGTATTGTAATGTTTCAACTTGTTATAAAAATGCAACACTTTCTTTGGAAATGTGTATCTTTTTTTAAAAGCGGATACTGACGTCAATAAAAAATATTGTTACGAAAGGACTACACTTCAATTTAAATTCACTGATAACAAATTTTCTGCCTCAACTTCACCACAGGGTGTTTAGAAATGAAGGTTATAAAATGAGGTTCTGTTTCTCCCTGTATGAAGGATAAACTACTAATATTATTGCAAAGTACATATCAGGTTGATATGACAAGGCTCTATACTACACCTGGTGAAAATTTCAACAAAATCGCAGCACCACGGGAAAAGATACGAAGTGTTGAGCTTGACAAAAATTTTGCCTGTCCGCAATTTATTGACGGGGAGTATACGTCAAATATCATACATCCGCATTCAAGATACAGAGCAGAGCGTTGAAAAAGAATAAAATATACACATTTTCTACGATTTTGCCGAAATTACAAGCAAGATTGTAATGAAATTTTGTGCGAATATGTTTTGGAAGCTGATACAACATAAATATGTTTTGATATCTGACTCTCGTAGAGGGCGCTAGTTACACAGTTTTTACCAAGTTGTATGGAGCATAAATTTTTTGATGTTAGATCAATTAATCTAAATTATGAGAGATCTTAAACATCATCCAATTTCCTAATCAAACGAGATACCTACTGTGCACCGTTTTTGGAATATTTTGATTTGAAAATTATAAGTAAAAATCGATTCTGGTATAAGATTTCTAATGATAAATGTATTAATTGAACAAAAAATCGAGAGAAACTTTGAAAGAAGACTGAAAACATGAAAAAATCCAAATAGAATAGGTGTTCAAAATGTAGTCCGTTTTCACAAATTCACGAATTTATCCCTTTAGGAAAAAAATTCATCATTCTTCAATTCTTGAGTTGAATTAACCCCTGTTGCATGAATGTTTCCGTCAACCTACGAACTATTTAAGCCAAGGGGTTGAAATCGCATGACCGAGGAGGCCAATCAATCGTATCTTCTCCACCTCGATCAACACATTTATTCGGAAAATGGTTACTCAACCGATTACGACACCTTATATCAATGTGGCATGGAGCTCCATCGTGCTTAATAATTAAAAATAATAATGATTAACTAATTTATCAATACTATTGACTATTGCTTCATAATTTTCTAATTAAAATATTCCGAAAATTATGGAGTTTCATTAAGAGAACCTTTTTGGTGTAAAATTGAATGATGTTTGAGATCGATCAAAATTCAGCTCAATGAATCTAATATCAAAGAAGTTGTGTTCAAAACAACGCGTTACGAACCGTGTAGCTAGTGCCTTCTATGAGAGTGAGATATCGAAACACACTCATTAGATGTATTAGCTTCAAAAACATATTCTTAAAAAATTCATCACAATGTTGCCGGAGGTCTTAAAAAATTTGTATATTTTTTGCTTTTTCAACACCTTGAATACGGATGGCGATACAAACATTTTTCAAGGAACAAACTTATAAGATTTTTCAGTTTTCTATCTATCCTAGAGATGGGTTTACCTTCTTTTGAAACAAAGTATATGATTTTTGGCGTGTTTTGCTTTTTTCATTTATGAAGTTGTGGGCGCGAGAATTGTGTGAGGTAGATAATTTGTCGTTCATAAACTTCACTAAAACCTCAACAGATTTTTTTTATCGAATGATTTTTTCGAATGAATATCGACTCAGATAGTAAACATGAAATAACGAATAGATGAAATTAGATCTCTCCCATTAGAATTTGAAAAGTCCGAATCAGAAATTTATACATGACGAAGTCGTTATAAAAAGTTTTAGCAGAAAGAAATCTAAAAACAAATCGATGTATCTTTCATTTCCATCGTTTTGGAATTTCTACATTGAAATTAAATATCGTAAATAAAAAAACTGTTTTGAAGTAGTCTAAGGATAAAGATAATTATGTGAGTTCCTGATCGAAATCACAAAGGTGAAAGTGAAATAAACTTTAGGTGAACTTTGCGCTTCTTTAATCACTCAATGATAAATAATCGATACAAAATTAATATCGACTAAAATTAGATGTTTTCTTGGTTATAAACGATTGATTCAATTGCAGAGTCAAATTCCAAGAATATTTCTCAGAGAATTACATAAAGTTAGTGAAAACTGAGAATGATAATCCGTAATATTATTCAACGCGTTCAGATGATAAGCTTCAATAGGTAGGTGGACTTTCAGAATTTCAATAAGGTAACTAAGTCTTTCCTACCTCAACTCGCAAATTTTTGATCGATACATGATGAAAGGCATTGGATCCACTTGAAAAAAGTTGAATATTTTCATTATTAAATCATGGTACTTAATCTGATATTTAATTCATCAATCTTCCTAAAAATTGATAATTCCCTGAATGATATACGAATAATTCTCCAATATAGCTCTGCAGAATACCCGATAACTTTCTTCTGTTCATACTTGGGGAGTAATAAGTTCTGCACGGTACTTTGTCGCATCAAACAAAAAGTAGAATATCATGCGTTTGAATAAATCTAACATGTTGACTGTTACATCAATAACCCGAAAAAAAAAATAAACATAAATGAATTCGAGATAGTAATCATCGTAATGAATACCATTTTCAATTCCTAGGCTGAGAGATCTTTTATCATGAAGTTGGAGAAATGATATTAGATTTTGCCACTGAGATGAGAGATAAACCGGTTTCGCCCTTGTTGGGCCTCATCAGTATCCCGTACTTCATACCAGCATCGATTATTACTTCATAATTTTCACATCATAATATTCCGAAAACGATGCACAGTATCGAGTTCCATCAGGAGTACCTTTTTGTTGTAAAATTAAATGATGGATTCCCTAACTGGGTGATGACATGTACTAGAAAGGCTTTCAAAGAAGTTGCGAATATACATTGACATTCGACTTCAGTGAGTTAATTTACATTTTTAACATCCCAGTTTAATCTCCTGGTTCGGTTTGTGTTCGTTAATTGGGAAGGTGTTCATATCTTTTAGGAAGAATAAGATCTTTACACCCAGTCACGAACGGCTTAAAATTTGATTACAATTTCTTAAAAAATGGGCGCCTTCCTCGACAGCACATCTGTTCCTCAATGAAATAGTGTAAATTTTCAAATTTTTTTATCTTCACAGATATTGGTTATTTTTAGTATTGTGTTCTGAGGATGGCTATGGGCCGAAATATGTCAACACAAAAAATTGAATAGTCCAAGCACACTGGAAAAAATACTTCTTATTCGTTTTTAAAATCAAATGATATTTAGTATCGCTCAAAATCTAGCTTATTAAATTTAATATCAAAAGAGTTGTATTCAAAACAACTTGGTACAAACCGTGTAACTGGCGCTCTCTATGAGAGTCAGGCATTAAAACACACTCATTAGATGTATCAGCTTCCAATACATAATAGTATAAATTTTCATTACAACGTTGCTAGTATTTTCGGCAAAATCGTAAAAAATGTGTATATTTTATTCTTTTCAAAGCCATGTATCTTGAATACGGATGGCGTTACGAACATTTTTCACTGAACAAACCCCTATTAATTTTCAGTTGTCTATCTATCCTAGAGAGGGGGTCACCTTTTTTCGAAACACCCTGTAGAGGGAAGTTTGCTTGTAATTAATGTGGAAGAAAAATTCAAGAATTTCTGGTTGAAATCACCAACTCAATTTGAATTAGGGGATGAAATTAACTTCTCGTAAAACGACTCATGTGTTTTTATATTAAATACAATTTCGTCTCTTTCAATTTCATTGTTGTTATATTTGTATCTCATGTTATGATATGGTTTCTAAATAACATCCAGAACCACAGTTTTGAATGAGTGAATACCCGTTGTGATGGCAAGTCACAAATATATCGCCATAGCAGCTTGAAGTAGATCTTGGAGTAATTACATGTAATTCCACTATTAAAATGTGCAACCGACAAAAATATTTTCATGTAAAATACTGCCAAGACGAGGCCGTTTTTCTCAGATAATGAAGAGTCAAGCTGCTGACTCTACACCCTCTAACTTTACGAGTTCTAATTTCACGAACTCTACAAGCCGGTGTGAATGAGTGATTCATTCGCTGTTCATAAATCATCTGTAATACAATACTTCTTATACAAACGAATCGGCCCAAGTTACATGATTTCACCAGGCATTTGTTAAAAATGAACAGGTCCATTGAACTGAGTGAAGAGTTAGTAGCTTGGCTCTACATGATATCTGATAACTTTTTGATAATGTGAGAAAGTTGGTGTCTTGTTGGGTATATTTTACATGAAAATAAGTCTGGTTGAAATTAATTTACCATTAAAAAATACCTATGAACTCAGTTTGACGTTATCATACCTACATGATAGAGATAAACAATAGGCCACCAGATCAATTGAATAAGATAAATAATTCGTTTGTCACTTCTGCCTAATTATGTTTAAAATAAATTGATTGACATTATGATTGCCACACAGTAGATATGCTTCCTAATATAAAGCCTCTATCCTAAAAAAATTTTTCATTTTCTGCCTGTATGTTTGATGTCTCTAATAACTCGGGTCAAACATACGGTACTAAGACACTATCAAGAAATTATTGTTTCACCCCTTCTATAAATGCTTGCAAACCAGAACACTGATTTTCTCTGTACTTATATATTTTTCAGATTCCTATCATATGTTGCCAAAACACGAGTGAGGGATCACCATGACTTAAAATTTCTACCTAAAGAAGAACTAGCACCGCTCATGTCCTACCTTCCTAAATTCATTGAGGATGCCACAAGCAAGGAGGTTTTGCTCGGTATCACAAAAATTGAGAAGCGATTCGAAAGACTGCTGCAACACAATCTACCTACTGGAAAACTTCTTAGGCTACACACTTTGATATACGTATATAAGGCGATAGAGAATCACTATGGGAATGGAGCTCTAGACCAGGAAAAACTTGAGAAATTGTATCAGATGTGCTGGTGTTTAGAAGCAGTGAGTTGGTCATAACGTTCAATTCTCAACATGTCTTGAACTCGTCAATCATTCGCTATGTACCAAGCAGAGCTTTGCCAGAGCACTGTACTTTAAAGTTTCCATCAACCTAACATAAAAAAATTTTACTGAAGTTTTTCTGTAATTGGGAGCTGTTGTTTCAGAATTCATACATTCAACTGTTTTGAACACTCTTGCAAGCTCAACTTTTTATATTCATTTCACAATAATTTTCCCTTATTCACATAGTATCCCATAGTGCAGTTTAAGTCAATACGAAAGATTTCCAACCGATTTCAATCGTACTTTCGACAATGTAAATAATACCGTTTATGGGAATTTTTCCATGTCTACAGAGAATTCGGAGTCGATCGATCATCTCAATGATAAATCGCAATCAAATCAGGTACCTGAGACCAATTGTTGAATTGTTGTCTACTCTAGAATCCGATGAAATTGTTATCTAGCTGTGCTTTTTTTCGACATATAGAAAAACCACTTTTTTGTCGCAAATTTGATTCTTGTGATGAATTAATTCAAAAAAATTATAATAATCTCACATATTACATCTTAGCTACATAGTTAAAATTTTCATTCCGATTGAAATAACCGCACACGTCACTTTCTATCAAAGTGCTCAGGGCTTAGTGCTCGAAATATCGAATCACTTTTACAAAGTGCTTAGTAATCAGGAGCATTCTGTAGAAACCGATGCTTAGTGCCCTTTTTTCCTACTCGTTAGTGCTTAGTGCTCAAAGCACTAATATTCAGTGTCCGACACACCCCTGATATCAAGGGGTTTTTTCTTGTCCGTTTATGCTGTGTTTATGTTTATAAATGTCAAGAACTTCCAAGTAAATCCTAAGATACAAGGAATATCAGAAGTTACTAAACACAAATGCCTAAGAGATTTGTGAACATAAAAACGGCATAAACAAATAAGGTGCATACCGAATGGTTTCCGCATGCTGGCAGGAAGCCAACATCTGATCAATAAATATTTCCATGGAAACTGTGCTAGAATGAAATAATCTCGCAAAATTTTGTTCTACAAGATCTGGCAGAATGAACGGATTCTATACAGAATAAAAAAAATGTCGCAAACTTTAACATCACAGCAGATTTTCGATTTCTATTAGTTATGATGGTATTTGTTATTTTGGTAATGAATTGCGAAGCTCTCTGATGAAAGGAATTGTTCTAGTTGTGTTAATTATAATAATGTTCAAAAGTGATGGTTGTCAAATATTGAGTTCAAATTTGACATTCCTAAATTTATTATCATAATTTTATCTGACTTCATTTCAGGAAAATGTAGGGTTAAAAACATTTTCAACATTGTGTTAACAATATTTTCAATTTGCTTCCACGTGAGCCATCATTTTATGTGGCTGACATTAAAATTTTCGTTTTTAATTAGTTGTACAAAAATAGATAGATAGATAACGGTACTTTATTGACATTATCAAATGGCCATAGACCTAAGTCCTTCAGCCTACATAGCATTTAAATTATTTTAGGAAACAAAAAAAAAAAAAATGATAACAATATTAAAATTCAACAGTTTTTAAGTTTATGTAGTAAAGTGCAAGTTGGGAATTTTCTGCTCGGGTGTACTATTGGATCGTTGTGCATCAGCTCACTTATGTCTTCTAATTTTTCTAGCCTCTCCATAAAGTTCTTATTTAATTTTTTTATACGTTCTCCAATGGGTTCTATCCTTGTTGTCTGGTATAGCAATGGATTGGAAGGGTTATACAGGGTGTTTCACGAATGATTGTACAGGCTTTCAGGGTAGATGCAGGACATTTTGGTGATTCTGAATCAGTGTTAGAAATATGTCCTAACAATATTCGTTTAAGAGATACAGGATGTTTTATGTATTTTCACAGAAATTTTCAATTGGCATAACTCTTGAACGCCTGCGTGGATCTTCATGAAAATTTCAGGGAATGTGTAAGGGCCATTGGCAAATGTTCACACATAATGGCTTCCTGATAGCGCAGGCCCGGACTGAGAAAATGATTTTCTTTATTCCACATCTTATAAAACACCCTGTACATCAAATTTTTGAAGAGCAAAATTATCCTCAGATTCTGCAATAAATACTTTTTCAAACAAGCCTATCATGATCAATGGCACACTTCGCATCATCATATTATGAGCCATTGAATATTTGGAATTTTCAATTTATAGTAAACACGGACCAGTAAATCTCCGAATAATGTGTTAATTCATATCGAATGAATTTAATTTCCCAGTATCATGACTTAAGGCAGCGTTTCTCAACCTGTGGGGTGCACCCCCTAGGGGGCGCGAACATACCAAAGGGAAAAAATAAATATTTTTTGAAAAAATTAATAACTGACTGAAATCAGACACAAACACACACACAAAACGAAATAAATTTAGACATCTTATTTACACTCCCGGAAAGAAATTCTTTCACACCCCTTCCTCTATCAATTTTCGTACGTGATTTGTTCTCGAAAAGTTCCTATTTCTTTTTGACAGCTTTCATTAGCCTTTCTTTCTGGTACCATTATTATTTTACCATGTGAGAAGTCACATGCATCGATCTATAGCTTCAGATATCATTTATTCTCAATGCTATGTGGAGGATCACAGAAGAAATTCGTTCATTCTGGATTCAACCCATTTCAGAATCTAAGGGGCTCCTGATAAAAATTTTGACGTTTCAGACCATTGTCAGGTAATTGTTGAAATAGAAAAGTGGTAGATTGTTGTGTTTTCATAAATTTTCAATACGAGATTTATCGAAATGCCATCATTCACGAATGCGGAATATACTGATATGTTGATAGTTTATGGATTTTGTAAGTGCAATGGTCGTGAAGCTGCTAGGGAATATCGAAGGCTATATCCGGATCGTCGAATTCCTAACCACCAAACATTCGAACATGTTAATCGGTCACTTCGTGAAACTGGACACTTTCCGTCAGTAAGTAAACGAGAAAGAGCCAATTCGATGGTAAACCATGAAGAGATAATAGAAGCTGTCCGAGAAAATCCCTCAACCAGCACTAGGCGTCTTGGTTTAGTTTTAGGTTTGCCACATTGTCAGGTCTGGCGAGTTCTGCACCGTGAAAAGTGGCATCCATTTCATATACAATCCGTCCAAACCTTGGAGCCAGGCGATGAACTACCGAGGATGCGATTTTGCAGATGGATTTTGCGGAACCAACGAGCTATCTTCAGAACGCTTTTTACTGATGAAGCGACATTTACAAAAGATGGCATTTTGAATTTCCGCAATTCACATATTTAGTCCAGAGAAAATCCTAGAGGGACTAGGAAACGCAATTCTCAACATCGTTTTTCAGTAAATATTTGGTGTGGAATTTACAATAATCGCTTAATTGGACCATATATTCTTCCACACCGGCTGAATGGATCGACATATTTACAATTTTTAGTATAGTCCTTGCCAGGGCTCTTGAATGATGGAAGCAATGTTCCAAGAGGAATGTACTTCCAACATGATGGAGCTCCAGCACATTTCACCCGTGAAATTGTAGCGCATTTGAATGCAGTTTATCCGGGACATTGGTTTCGTAGAGGGGGACCTCAAGACTGGCCTGCAAGATCCCTGATCTTACATGCATGGTTTATTTTCTTTGGGGACACTTGAAAAATGAAGTTTACTCCGAAGTAATCATGAACAGGGAATATTTGATTAATCGTATTCAAGCTGCTTGTGAAGCTATACGAAACAGACCAGAAATTCTGAAAAAAGCTGTAGCTCATTTGATAACACGAGCTAGAAAATGTTTAGAAGAAAGAGGGGGTATTTTCGAAAACAAGGTATAATTTTTTTCTTATTTATTGTCCATTTTTTTCAGTTCAACACAACACGTTCATAAGATACATTTCACATTTTTTTCTTAAGTACATTTTATAAAAGTACAATTAAATGTTAAATCAATTTTTCGATTAAATTTAGTTTTTTTTAGAAATATTTGATGTTGCTGCCATGCATCCGTGCTTCACTTATTCAAAGAAAGAATTTTCAAAGATGAGTATGTCCCTCAAATCCATGTATTTGATGGAATAAATTGCAGTACAATACCTAAGTAATGTTACTAAGGCTTTCAATCGATTAAATTATGAATCAATTCATTATTCGGAGATTTACAGGTCGGTGTTTACTATAAATTGAAAATTCCAAATAATCAATGGCTTATAATATGATGATGCGAAGTGTGCCATTGATCCTGATAGGCTTGTTTGAAAGAGTGTTTATTGTAGAATCTGAGGATAATTTCGATTTTCAAAAATTTGATGTACAGGGTGTTTTATAAGATGTGGAATAAAGAAAATCATTTTCTCAGTCCGGGCCTGCGCTATCAGGAAGCCATTATGTGCGAATATTTGCCATTGACCCATACACATTCCCTGAAATTTTCATGAAGATCCATGCAGGCGTTCAAGAGTTATGCCTATAGAAAATTTCTGTGAAAATACATAAAACATCCTGTATCTCTTAAACGAATATTGTTAGGACATATTTCTAACACTGATTGAGACTCACCAAAATGACCTGCATCTGCCCTGAAAGCCTGTACAATCATTCGTGAAACACCCTGTATAGTGGGTTATTTGGGTGCCTTAATTTTGTTATTGTTCTGAGGGATGTTGTTTCAGCTACCTCCAAGATCTTCATTACTGATTCTCTGCAATTTGCGTACAATGGATGTCCATATTCAAGTATTGGTTTGCATATAGATTTGTAAATGATTGCTGCTGTTTTCATGTTGATTCCTTGGTCCTTATATGTCAGACATCTAAAGTGTTTGGCTCTACTAACAATTTTTCTCTTTACATGTTGAGCGTGGAGCTTCAGGCTAGCTTTGTTGTCTATTTGAATACCGAGATAATTTATTGATGGTGTTGGTTTGACCCTTATGTTGTTTATCAGTATAGTTGGGGATTGAACCGTGATGTTGTGGTTGAATATAATTAGTTGAGATTTTCCTGGATTAGCTTTTAGTCTCCATTCAGCGAACCATGAAGTTATGTTGTTTATGTATTCTTGGAGTTTATCAATACATTTCTTTAGTGTTTTTTCGTTTGAAATTACCGTTGTATCATCCGCATACTGTAGGACATATTGGTTTGCATTGTTGCTAGTGGGAATGTCGCTGCAATAAATATTGTAAAGAAACGGAGATAATGGTGATCCTTGGGGTGTACCTTGCTCAGGGGTGAAGTAGTTGGATGACGAATTGTTGATACTTATTTTCAATTTTCTGTTCTCCAAATATTCCCTCACTATTTTGATAAGGTATTGAGGTAAGCCTTTTTTGAAAATTTTGTATAGTAGCCCCTTTATCCACATGCTGTCAAATGCTTTGTTGATATCCATACACACTGCTGCTGTTTTTTTTTTTTTGTTTAGTCGGGCATTTTGTAGATTAGAGATGAAAATTGTCAAGGGGTGAGCTGTGGCTTTCTTTCTGCGGAAACCGAATTGAAAATTGGGAATATAGTCCTGTAAATGTTCTTCTAACTGTAATTTAATGATTTTTTCCAAGAGTTTTCCCAGTACTGGTAAAAGCGTTATCGGTCTGTGATTTTCAACTTTTTTCGGGTCTTTGTTATGTTTTGCAATAAGAATGACGTTACCAGTTTTCCATATTTCTGGGAAGGTTTTGTTGTTTATACACCATTCTAATATCTTCATTATGTGTTCATGAACGATTGGATGTAATTGTTTGACTATGTTCCAGGGTACGTTGTCTGCCCCAGGGGCACTGTTCTTGGTGTTGTGTAGAATTTCATAATATGTGGCTTCCTCTATTTCCATCTCCACTGAGTTTTCATTATCATTCTCGGAGTTGCTAAAGTATTCACTATACCAAGTTTCTATTAGGGCTTCTGTTTCCGAGTCAAAGTTCCTGTCCTTGTCGTATTGGTATGCCTGTTGAAAGTGTTGTGCAAATATATCTGTCTTTTCTTGATCCGTGATATGTTCTATATTATTGGCTTTAATTGTGGGTATTTTGTAGGTATGTTTGTACCTAGAGAGTTTGTTAATTTGCCTGTAGAAGTTTTTACCTTTGGCCAAACCAATTGATCTGCAAGCCTCAGTCCATCTATGCTGTCTATACTGTTGAATCATTTTGTGAATGTTAGTGTTGTATTCGTTTAATTTAGTTTTGAAGTTTGGATTTGGGCAGCATCTATATTCTCTGTACATTTTGCGTTTGTTCTTGATCATTTTTACAATGAAAGGCGGTAGGTCGTGTAAAAATGGATGGTGATTTGCTATAGGTGTGCGTTTGATTATACATTCAGAAAGTTTGTTATTAAATAATGTAATGTAATCTTCGCCTATATTTGTTTGCTGATGAGAATTTACGAAGTTGCTCATGTCCTCATTGACTTTATTGATTTTGCATTTATCAAATATGAAAGTTTTTCTCTGGACTATTTCTTCCATATCTGTGTCTGAATTCAATGTGATTAGCATTGCAAGATGATCTGAGCCGAGGTCTGGCAGCAGTACTAAATCTTTTATGTTATTTTCTAGATTTGAAGAATATATCAGAAGGTCTGGCGTGCTGTCAGGATTATTGTTCATTAAGAATGTTGGAGGCGTGTTATATTTTTTTGAATGTACCATTCTGAAGAAATTTATTCATTTGTTTGTTTTTTGTTGGATTTAGATTGAAGTCTCCTATGATTAGTGAATACTTATATAGTGCTGCTTTTGTAAATATTGTTTCTTCAATTTTAGAATGAGGGTGTATATATACTAAGAATATATGTAGTCTGTCATTTTTAAAGGAAATTGTGAAATGCAGAGTTTCGTTTAAGTTGTTATTTAGAGTAGGAGAATTGTTCTTACCCATTTTTAAGATGGGATTGCACTGCACTATACTCCCTCCCCTGGTATTATTAACTCTGTTACCCACTCGATGCAAAACATCCCAGTCCCTGTAAGTAATGTTACATTCTTCTTTTATTTTTGCTTCTACAAACATTGCACAGTGTATCTCGTTCTCCTCTATAAAATTATTGATCAGGTATTTCTTTGGTGTATAACTATTAATATTGTTGTAAAGTATTTTGATATCAGAGTTGAATTTGCCTGTTTGTATTGTTGTCTATAGGTTCAGTTGGTGACGGTTCGTTTGGGTCTTCCACATCAAACATGAGAATGTATACTCGATTGCCTGAAAAGACAGCTGTGGTATCTATTTTGTATTGTGACAAGAATCTTTTCTTCAGTTTAGACAGTAGTTCGTCCCTGTTGGTATGTTTGGGCTTGTTCAACTTTCTGATGTAAGTATTTATGATGTCATCATGTACAGTAAGGGGTGCATGTATCCTGTTATTTTTCTTGCATATCTCTTCTATGTCTCTGGTTTTTTTGTTGAGGGGCTTGATGGTTACATTTGGTATACCTTCGATAGGTTTTTTGGGGTGTTTCGGGCATTTAGCCGACCATGCTAGATGTTCTTCAGAACCACATGCACTACATTTCGGTGGCAGATTTGTTTTGCAATTTGCCGTTTTGTGGGTACCTTGGCATTTGTTGCATTTAATTTGTTGGTTGCATTTTTCTGTGATGTGATCAAATTGGTAGCATTTGCTGCAAGGTATAGGTGTGGGATTTGGTGGGTGACTTGCGTATACCAGATATCGTCTGTTTTTGAAGAACATTCCATCGTTGAGCAGTATCTCAGATGTTGAAGCTTCACCAGTGATTAATCTTATATGAGTTGTAGGTGTGTTGTATGCTCTGGAAATGATTCTTCGGCAAAATCTGTGCTTTAGATTCATTGAATTCAGGTGTTGACTGATTTCTTCATCCTTTATGTATTTTTCGACTCCAGTTATTACCACTGAAAATGTTTGTTGTGGTTCCGTTCTTTCTTTTCCATGGATGTAGGGTTTGGTTTCTTTGTATTTACTGATGATTTTTTCAGTTTTCATTGCCTCCAGTGCTTTGATTAGGTTTTCTTTGACGTTGTTCGATTTTATAAGGTATCCTATTTTGGTTTTAATTATGATGTCTGTGGATTTAGGAAATTTTTTGCTCCATTCATCGGACATTATAATTCTGTCTGCTATGAGATTTTCATCTACTGTGAGGTAAAATAGGTGTTGGTATTCTGTTTTACTTATTTCATACATTCTTGTTGAGTAATTTTTGATGGTTGATTTGTTGTATGTTTTATTTTGCGGTTTTCCATCTTGACATGTATGGGAACCTTTAGTGTTTATTGTGGTAGAAGTGGAGGGAATAACTGTCTCTGTTTCCATATCGACGATGTTATCAGAAACGTTATTTTTATCTCGTGGTTCCAGATGCGGTTGGCTGATTTCTGCTTCTGGAGTTTTGTTGTCATTCAGTTTTTTGTTGTTTGTTTTAGCTGTTGATTTCTTTTTTCGTTTTCTGTTTGCAGGCTTCTTGAATGATTGATCTTCTTCGGATGAATCTTCGGTATTTTTTTGGGAAGCACTCGATGACTGAGGCATATTTTGAGAGAAAAAGTTCTCAAAATCTGAAGCGCTGTAAGAGTTGTGGCGCGAAATTGTAAATTATTCCTTTTCCGCGTCGTAAACAATAATCGAATCGCTTGATAACGGATAAATAGACATGTGCTCTGCATGAGATCTTGCACTGTACTGTGTACAAAAATATTTTTTGCAACTTCGTCATAATGTTAGATTTCACTTAGACGAATTTTGATGAAATCGTCTATTTCTATGTACACCGTTTGGAAATGGAGAACCATTATTGTAAGCAGCCTCTGTTAATAATTTCTCAAATGAACAAAACTCTTCAGGTAATATATATTCTATATTATAAACTAGCTCACCCGGCAGACTTCGCACTGCCACAATCGATAAATAAAACAACAACTCCAATATTATAATAAACAATTATGGTTTAATACCTTGAAAGTGGACATACAAATTGTCCTGTACAATATGTGTTGCGCCAACGCCAAATGTTGTCGTCTGGAAACAGCTGTTATATTTTTGAATGTTGGCCAAGAAATAATAACAATATAATAATAATAATAAAGTTTATTGTTTCAAAAACCAACAACAAACAATGAGAAAAACATTCTCTGAGTTAATAGCTTTTACACTATCAACCGTTCGAGATTATCATCAACACAAAAGTATTTGATAATTACTTATTCCTTACATTCTAATATATTTTGAAATAAATGTTTAGAATCATTTCCTATCGCAGAAACCAAAGAGCGTAAAGGATCTGGTGGTGGGAACAATTGTGGCAATTAGCAATTAGATAAGCTATTAGCTGAACCGGCGAACTTTGTTTCGCCTTAGAGATGAATGAAGTTGTACTTACCATCAGTTTTTAAAAGGAAATATATTAGGTGAAATACAAAAGTACAAAATATACAAAAAATTTAATTGCATTGAAATAGGTACGCAAAGGGTGGGCAAAATTGGTGATACTTGAACAACAACTTTTTAACCGTGAGGGATAGAGGAAAATGAATTACACGTTACGGTGGTCTGCTATGAACTGCATTCCTCTGTTTTCGAGATTTCTTGCTGAGCTATAATACAAAGTTGTGATTTTTCTTATGGAAATAATAGTATGAAATTGTTTAGAAAGAATTGTCATTTTTTTTCCGTTTCAGAAATATATTATACATCATAGATCGTCCTCATCAGATTCATTCAGTTATCATGGAAAATAAGTTTGCATTTGGAATTTGAATTATTGAATATTAAGTATGAATCAAAGAATAATATGTCTCTACGCATGGTGTCTTTATTATTATGCCATTGTATACTTGATTGAATTCTCCGTGGTATGATCTTTGCTCATAACAACTATCAATACGAAGTCATTATTGCCGCTAAAATAAAATTTTTCAACATATTTCTCGTAGTTTGCGAACATTTCCGAATTGCTGGGAATAATGACTTCGAGTTCTAGTAATTGACAATTATTCTGAACAGAGATGGTACTACGGAGAATTGAAGCAAGTAATCAATTGTAAAATAATAATGACACCATGCATGCGTAGAGACATATTATTCTGATATTCAGCCTCCTCAATACTCAATAATTAAAATTTTAAAAACAAACTACATTTTTCATGATAACTCAATGATTCTGAGGACAATGTATGATATATTTCTGAAACGGGAAAAAATGGCGATTCTTACTGAGCCATTTCAAATTACGCTACCGGATTGCTATGAAAAAAGTGCCTGTATAATGTTTCCGTTACAACATCCTAACACAAACAGAAACGGAGATAATAATTGAAAAATGAAATCGCCCAAATTTAAATATTAGCCTATAACTCGAAAAGAAAAAAAGATAGAGGATAGCAGTTGATGGCATTATCAGTTTCTCTATAAAATACCACCGTAACGTGTCATTCAGTTTTCTCTATCTCTCACGGTTAGAAAGTTGTTGTTCAGGTATCACCAAGTTTGCCCACCCTGTACATTGTTATTCATATATCAAAAGAATTCTCTTTATTTAAGAGGTAACTTTTTTCTAAATAGGGCAGATTGTCCATTGTGAATCGGCACCAACTTCTCCGTAAAGACCTTAGATTTCCAAGGCTAAGACGTTTAGGCAACACAAAATACACAGTAATTGTTTACATTGCCATCTAGGTAATGGCGATAATAGTAGAATGGCTAGTAGAATGGAGATTTGTTCAAAACATTTCGTCATAAAATTTTCCGTAGTGTTCGGAAGAAAGATAGATGTAATAACACATGGACTCAGATGCTTCAATATTATTAGAAAATGTATTTCACCGAATTGATATCAAACAAAATACTTTCACGAAAACGCTGTTAACCGTAGCAACACCTACTGGTATTATTCGCAAGAAAGAAAATTATTTCCTATTTTTTTCCATTTCATCAGATTTTTCAGAGTTTTCATGTATTTTATGATAACCCCGCCGTAGAAGAATCCAACAAAAAATCTTTCATAACAAACAGTTCATCCTATCTTGAGTTATAAATGGTGTAACCAATAAAATTGCCGACTTAGTTTTACATATTAAGATTATTTCAGCACAACACCACAATCATTCTTGTGGATGACATGATGGACAGCAACGACACAAGACGTGGTGACAAGACCTGGACGACGTTAGTCGGCGGTGGTGCGGGTAATGACACCCTCCTGCTGGAATACATACTGCTCAGACTACTGAAGAAGTACTTCAAAGCTCACCCTAACTACTCAAATATCGTTGAGATATTTTTGGGGCCACACTGCCCCATTGCGATGTCCTTGGAATTAGAAACCACCAATTTTGAAGAATTCGACTTGAATACGGTGAAATTAATAGCTGACTTGAAGATGAAGTATCACAACTACAGTCAGCCCATTGAGTTGGCTACACTGTTGGCCGATAAAGCATACTTTATTAATGACTTGATCAGGAAGCCTCTAACGCATATGGGATTTCTTTACAGTATTCAAGTAAGTGCACCCTGTTGAATCGAAATACCAAGTAGAATATTAAGCAAAAATTCAAAGTATTAAGAGAAGGAACATTTCGAAGTCTATATCAGACTTCTTGATCCAACCAAAGCTATTGTTCGATTTTTCTCATCTTCATTCCATCTTTCGATTCGGTAGAGATGTTTCAGTCTGATCTGAAACCAAACCCACAACCCACCAAACTAATCAAAATTGTATCATGAATTTTTCGGGAAAGTGAATTAATATAATATTAATGTTCAGAAAACGTTTGAAAAGACTGTAAGTTAAGTCATCAAACTAAAAATTTTCAGTTCATTGCTTCAAAATTGAAAAGTTCTCTTCTAGAACTTGGGACCATATTTCGTTTTCAAAAATATTTCATTTGAATGCTGCAGAATATGAATTACTTTTATTATAGTATAAGTAAGCCGAAAAAATCTGTCTGGCAACTAAATCTAATGAAAATCATCATGCTGGGCTCAAAACATTCACAGTTTGAAATGGCCGAATGAAGCGACCAGTAAGGATTCATTCATCAAATGGCAAAAAATCCCACTTTCAATTAGCCGATATAAGTAATTACTACTACTAAATAAAATGGTAAATAAAGCTGAATTCTCGCTTTTTAGTCGAAGACATTGACTGAATCAAGTTCGAAATTTTCTTGATTTGCTATTTTCAAGTTACTCGAAATACGATCCACTTCTTATCAAAATTTGGCCCTATTATCATTTTCATCCAAGAACCACCTCTTTTCGTATTTTTTTCTCAAATGCAGGAAGAGTTATGAACAAAATGTCTCATTTTTTATTTACCATTCAAAGTTTTATTGTCATTTAAGTAGGTCATCAATCATTTTGTGTATCAAACACATTTTTTATCTTAAATCGTATCTCATCATTCTATAAATTTATTTGTTTTTTATTTATTGGTCTTCTAAGATTATTATTATTATTATTATTATTATGTTGGTAAGACATTCTTCTCTCTTAACTTGATATAGTTATCTTCTGCTGGATATTGATCATCTTTAAGAACTTAGATACTGCAGATTATCTCATTCCTATATTTCCTTCACCTTTGGTTTTATAGTTGTTCATTTCATTTTCTCCTCTTAACTGTTATTCTCCCCTATAGACAATGTCCAATAATAGCTTCGAACAACACCTTCACAAATACATGAGAGACATTCACATCATCAGGAAAATTCAGAGAAAATGAATGCAAAATATAATCTCAAGAAAATTTTCATCATGATCGAATTACAATGTGAAAAATAAACGATAAAGGACATAATAATTAAAAGCAGGGAGCACAGAACAAATGGAATGCTTCGTTCAAGCAAATAATAAACCCAAAAATGACTCACAAATATATTTTGTGAAATATCTTGGAAGGATGCAATCAAAAAAGCTATATCCACAAGAGAAAGTTCGAAAAATTTGGTCTTGATCCACAATTTATCAAGAATATTATTTGGACTCTAGGCGTACGCATCAGATTTATTCAATCGATTCAACGATCATAATTTTGTTTTAATCAGCTTAGAAAAGTGTATTGAAAAATTACACAATTCACTATTATTTCTATTTGAAAAAACAAATGTTTTCAATTGTTCTAAATTTCAGAACAGCACAAAAATGTTGATTCCACCTGTAAAAAACTGCCCGAAAAATGTTTTTATTTCGAGCGCGTACTTTCAATCCTTAGGAATATACAGGGTGGCCATTTGAAAACGAAACAGACGAGATAACAGACGAAATAAATTTTTTCGATAGAAATGCTCGGACAGGTCGATTTCTGTTTCGAGGGGGACAACTTAAGATGTAGGTTACGGACGCATAGCGCTTCAACCCTTGCTACTACAACCCTCACCCCCAATTTTTGAATAGGGAAGATGGGGTGAGTGATACCCCATTTGAAAGGTATTTTTATACTGATTTCAGCACAGTAATTGTTTTTTCATTTTATGCATTAGTTCTCGAAATACAGGGTGGCCATTTGAAAACGAAACAGACGAGGTTACAGAAGAAATAAATTTTTTCGATAGAAATGCTCGGACAGGTCGATTTCTGTTTCGAGGGGGACAACTTAAGATGTAGGTTACGGACGCATAACGCTTCAACCCTTGCTACTACAACCCTCACCCCCAATTTTTGAATAGGGAAGATGGGGTGAGTGATACCTCATTTGAAAGGTTTTTCACAAAAAAACACTACAAATGCCATGAAAACACCGCTTCATTTTCAAATGCTTAGTCAAGAATATTTCGAGAACTAATGCATAAAATGAAAAAATAATTACTGTGCTGAAATCAGTAAAAAAATACCTTTCAAATGAGGTATCACTCACCCCATCTTCCCTATTCAAAAATTGGGGGTAGTAGCAAGGGTTGAAGCGCTATGCGTCCGTAACCAACATCTTAAGTTGTCCCCCTCGAAACAGAAATCGACCTGTCCGAGCATTTCTATCGAAAAAATTTATTTCGTCTGTAATCTGGTCTGTTTCGTTTTCAAATGGCCACCCTGTATAGTACATTTGGAGAATTGACCAGATTCAAAAATCACTCGGTAGCACAGAAACTAGACAGGTTGCAGTAATCACCAATTTATGTTTCTCAAAAAAGGGAACATGACATACTTATGCATTACACTTTTCTCTTTTAATTTCCGATATCTAGTACCAAAACATAAAAATCTGACCACCCTGTACATTGGAATACTAACAGGTATTCAAACCCAACTCAGTACCCAACTTTTCAAATTCGAGAGAATCATTCGACCAACCAACTCAAATTGTCAACAACAAAAAATAACTTGATATAATTCTGAATTAAAGCAAACCAGAATATAAAAAAACATACACAATTCATAATTCAAGTGAGAGATCCCAGCATTAAACCCTTTTTTGAATTGAGCGACAGACATGGGGATTAGATCACCATCAAAAATTTCCAAATTGAACTGATTCGAAATCCTTAATTCTGCGATACATTCCACATTCAATCGAAAAAAAGGTACCTACAGAAAGAGCAAACATATGCCTGGATTTAAATCATTTTTCATAGGTCTTGGAGAGCTCAGATTCTCAGATTGAAGAATCAGAAGAGCAAAAGATGTATTTCTGAGACATAGGGAAATTCAATATAGTAGGTTATCGAAGGAATTTCGAAAGGAAAGTGTGATTGCGTCTCCAAATTAGCTGATGAACATGGTATCAAAGAGATTCTTCTGCAAGAAACCCACACGGCAACAGAAAAAACAATCCTCGTGAAAGAGGACAGTTGAAAGTTATGTATTAATTGATTTTTTACAAGTTCAGCTTGTTATGTTGAAAAATTGTCAGTTTCGTAACTTTCAACATATTCGGAAAGGGGAAATTGATGGAGTTTTTTTGTCATTTCTTTCAAATTTTGTGACATTTCTGTCATAAATATTCATAAACCTCCGAACATTATTTGGCCAAGAAATCTTAATGTTGATGTTTTTTTGAAGTAGCAAATGCATTTCCAAAATGCATTCGATTTATTCTGAATAATCGGTTTCTTTTTTGCTTTTGTCTTTTTTCATTTCAGATTAAGAATTACGAGTCGTTTTGGGAAGAATCTGTGTATCCGAGCCCATCGACGGATAACATGAAGATGATCACACTGATGTCTTTCAAGATTTTCCTGATATTTGGTATTTTATGTTATTTTGTTTACGGGGAGGGAGGTTTTTTCGGCTGAGGTTTTTTCCCCTGGCTGTATAGTATCGTATGATACTAGTGTTGATAGTATTGTATGATTCTATAGTATCATACAAAGAATGTTATGATACCCCGTTCTTTTTTTACCTCAGCTTAGGTACTTTTTGTTTCAACATTTATTGTATTATTTTAGCTCTCTTTTTCATAAAAATATATATATATATATATATATATATATATAAGAAAGATATGAATATTGAGTTTCAGAGGGTTGTGTCCAATAGGTCTTGTCCATGTATATATATATATATATATATATATATATATATATATCATCGAAATGCATACCATTTCCAATACTAAGGCTCACAGTTGCTTATTCATGAGGCTAAAGAATTAAATCAGATTTTGTCAGTATGAGAAGAGATAACCGTCCTTATTTGAAATCATCAGTATCCCATGTCCCTCACCGACAAAATTTTCATAAAAAATTCTACTTTTGCAGCAACTTGTTCGGGCCTTCAAAGTGAAATAATACACTTTCCCATGTCGAACCGTTTGCTCTTGTTCCATCAAATTATTTCGAAACAACTTATTTTTTTTATTATTTCTGCCAAAGCAGAAAATTTTTCTGAGTAATTACTTGCAAGTTGGTCGAATTTTCTTCCTGTTGGATATCAATCCGTGATGGACACATTCTATAATAAAATTTGACTGTAAAGGTGAACTTTCGAGCCGGGCGTGAAATTGCATAGAGTAGCATTCGAGCAAAGCGTTACTGACGGCGCGGCAGTGACAAACGTCGAACGGCAGCGACACTGCCGAGCTTGAACTTCTATTGTCGTGTTTTCGTAGTTGACAGACGCTGCGTCACTGTCGCTCGGCTTGAAAGTCCACCTTTTATCCGAACGTTCAGAGCTAGTGAAAAACACATTATTTCTGCTGTGATTGCAAATCTGCAAATCTTGTGTTACCTTCTTTGTCTTCTTTGTTTTTTTTTCCAGAACGACATAGCCGACTGCTACGGCAACGAATTCACAGGAAAAACATGCGCAGATATCCAAGACAAAAGATGCGGTTTTCCCATAGTGATGGCCCTGCAGAAGGCGAATCGCACACAAAGAAAAGTTTTGGAAGAAAATTTCGGACACAAGGACGAGATGAAGGTGAAAAAAGTGTTGGAAGTTTACGAAGAATTAGATATACTCAAGGAGTATTACAAGGTGGAAGAAAAATATCTGGAGAAACTTTCGACAGACATCCAGAATATACCTGATGATTTCACTCGTGATCTGATGTGGAAACTTGCCTACGTCAACAGTTTTGGAGAGATTGGAAAACAGCCGTTTTAGAGGAGTTAACAATTTTGAGACGGTCCAGAGTCAATACACAAAAATTTTTGAAACAATTTTTTCCCGATTGGGGAGGTAAAGTATTTTGAAATAAAAACTGAATCAGTGCAGAAAATCATATGAGACTCCACGTATCTTCTCTTATTTCTAAAAAATTGGCTAAAAAATTAACCTTTTTTGATATGTGAATATTTTACAATGTTTGTTTATGAGCTAGTTATTTACCTCATTGATTGTCACGATCTTCTGGCATGGTTGAATTTAGATTCAATTAATGTTTACTCATCTTGCCAGTATCAAAAATAAAAGAAAAATCAAATTGTTGGTTATGGGTGATTTGAGGTGGAGATGGGAAAGGGCTTCACTATTTGGGGAAAATCTCGGTTCATTCCGATTGCTCAGGTACAATTGATATAAAGAAAAATTTATGTAAAGTTCTAAGTAATCAAAGATGAGATATTAACACCCTTATCAACTAAGTAACGAAGAGTTTTACAACTGTCGTTTAATACGATTTTCTCATTACTTCCAATTCTTCGTTAAGAATTCAAGGAACTCATGTTTTTTAGGTTTTTCAAATTTCTATTTCACAAAAATCATTTTTTTTTCA
The DNA here is from genome assembly GCA_038502775.1 of Hippodamia convergens. Lineage (NCBI taxonomy): Eukaryota > Metazoa > Arthropoda > Insecta > Coleoptera > Coccinellidae > Hippodamia > Hippodamia convergens. Next base: position 50,743,187 of record CM076607.1, on the reverse strand, counting down.
CGAAATTTTGCAAAAATCTACTTTCCATGACTTAAATAGATGAAATGAAATTCATATATTTTCATATTTTGGGAGGTTTCTGCAATTTTCTGTTTTTTTCCGCTCCTTTTTTCTAGTTTCTCGAAGAAAAAGTTTTTCGAGAAATTATAATAGAAAAAAGGCCCCTGCAGAAAACTTGTGCACGAATTCGTTAAAGAACGAATGCCTAAAAATGAAACAAGAAATAACACTTAGAACTATCAAAGTTTGTAACATTCTTGACTCCTTGATCAGACAAACTTGAAATCATGAAAATTTCCTGAATTATGAAAATTGTTCAATTTAACGTTTGTCAATACATGGTAAACATTGAAACATAACTGATCTGCAATTTACGATCACCAATGAATATCAAAATTTTTTATTTGATTTAAATATTCAATCTGTTCTTTATCTGAAGGACTTAATGTTTTTTCTCATTCATAAATTCTTCCACAAAAACAGGAATTCATGTAAACACAAGTTTTTGACTTTCTATTTTTATTTGTTCACTGTATCCGTTAAACTGAATATAACAGCTTGAAATGTGTCTGCTTGAAACATGGTTCAAAATGCAGACATAAAATGGGACATAGTAGGCTAAGATTTCACAAAATTTCGTAAAAAATAATTCTTCTTGAAAAAGATATGAAAACAGTTATTTGCTTTTTATGGATTCATTCTAAAAACAACAAAAGTTGTAGATATTTTTATCATTATTTTTTTTTTCATTGGACTTGTAGTTGACAGAACAGTGACGACTCGTCAGGGTAGGTAAAGTCGGCACGAGATACTATAGCTCCTTTCGTAAAGATTTTGAAAAATATCTTAAGGTACGGTTTCGCTTGTGCGTCAGACGCATGCAGCGACCGCCGAAAGTGGCTGCTGCGATTGTTGTATAGACTGTTCATAGGAAACAGCGAAGAAGAGGTTCCACTTCTGCAGTCAACGCAGCAGTGGCTGCAGCATCCAAACGGCCCACTGCTTGCGGTACCAGTCTGTGCGACGTCGCTGCAGCGTTAATTCATTTATATAAAGGTGAAAATTGTTATTATTTATCGAAATGATAGAAAATGAGTGTTGAAAAGTTTTCGACGGAAGAAGAAATAAAACTAATTGAATTAGTTTCCACAAATAGATGTTTGTATGATGCATCTCATGCTGAAAGACAGTGTATAGAGAAAGATCGCTACAAAAATAGGAGGAAAAACAAGTGAAAGGAAATTTTTCTTTCATCATTTTTAATTTAAACTCTTTATGTGAATATAAAACAGTTTCATATAATTGAATATTAATTACAGTGGAACTTCCCTATAACGAATACGCTAAATCCGCAAAAAATTTCGTTATACAGAAATTTCGTTATGCAGAAATTTTTTTTTATTGTGTCAAGTGTCAAAAAAAGCAACGTTCACTTGCATTTTTTTTATTTGAATACATTATATATAATTAACTCAAGCACTTCCTTTTAGACATTTTAGAACAACTTTTTACATTAACGATCAGAGCGAAACTGAAAATTGAACAATCTGTATAGCCAGGGGTGCATCTACACCTGTTTCAGAAGGAACTCTCCGTCCGCCGAAATGGTTTAGTTTATTATCGGGATTTATTACCTACGTCCGACAGAATTACGGAAAAAACCATCCTTAAGTATACTCTGGAAAAACCTTCTTACCAATACGCACTTAGAGAGTGATTTTCTTGGAATAATTCGTTATAGAGAGAATTCACTTCGTTTTAGAGGGTGTTTTTAACAGGGTATTTGGATTCTAGGTGCAATGACACATACGAAATTCGTTGTACAGAGAAATTCGTTGTAGAGACGTTCGCTGTAGAGAAGTTCCACTGTATTCCGAACCCTACGTTCCTGTAACTATTTTCTCTTGCCCGGCAATTTGACCCTCGGACTGCGAATCCATTTACTCCTTTTCTTCCTATTCTTATACATCAAATGCACAGCACGCCTTTTCTTATTTTTTCTTTTCATATACAGGGTGGCACAGAATCATGATACACCCCCATTTTCTCCCTTGTTTCTGTAGCTATATTTCTGAAATTCGGAACATTGAATATACTGACTATAGGGCACTTTTTGACATATTGAGAAAATATCCAAATTCCGGTTTTTCCAGAAATGACATCAACTTTGAATTGAACCGAGAAGATACTTAAACTCGTCTAAACTCCATTATCGTGTACGTATTGGTTATACAGAAAAATAGTTGATATGGATGGATACCCCACCGATGGTACTTTCGAATGACGTCAGAGTACTATTATGCTACCATTTGACAAAACGGAGTTTCGAGTGAAAAAAGATTTTGGTTTACTTTTTTGGCACGTATTTCGAACCACGATACTTTTTAAATCGAAATTACTATAGTGTAGCATTATTTAGATTATTTGGAAAAATTTTAGGGAGTTCATGGCTCTCTAGATCGAAAAATAAAATGGGCGTTCTGACAAATGAAATATCAACTATGAGTTATCATTAGATTGAGAAAATTATAGAGAATTCAAAAATGTAATAATATACCGGGTGTACCATTTGAAAATCGAAAATTGATGTCATTTCCGGAAAAACTAGAAGTTGGATTTTTTTCTGAATATGTCAAAAAGTGCCCTAGAGTGAGTATATTTAATGTTCCAAATTTTAAAAATATAACTACAGAAACAAAGGAGAAAATGGAGGTGTACCATGAGTCTGTGTCACATTGTACATATTTTAAAATAATTTCATTCTCCTCTTCTTCCAAAATATGAAGCGCAAGTACACTCCATCTTCGAATTCTCACTGTCGACTGTCGGCCGAGTAGTTTGGCTGCAGATAAGGAAACCACTCCGACGTCACAGCGGACGCGAGCAGTAGCTGCTCGCATTCACTGCATGCGTCCGACGCACAAGCGAAACCGTACTTTTAGATACAGTACTCATACTACGAAATGGTGCCAACGACAGAATAGGAATTTGACTTTACGTACATGACTGTATAAAATGTCAAATAACTCAGGAAATAACTGGAATTAGGATCTTAGAGTACTATCATTACTATTACGAGCTTCTAGTATACAGGCACTGTGTAATCATGTCCACTAGCCTACTATAACTCTATCTGTCCAGGATTTTCTCAGCCACCCTATTTTCAATGTTTTTTCTAATATGGGAAATTTATTATATATCAAATGTCTAGTTTTGCATTTAGACGCTTCAAATATCACTATCATGAATGATCACCGAAGCCGATATTGACATAGATAATTGAACATGATACACGATGTTTATCGATTAATTAATTATTTATGTATTTTTAATTGATAACATTGGTGATTTGTGCGAGCTGCAAATTTTGCATCACGCTCACTTGAAGAAATTTTTGAAATCGAGAAATAGATGTGACGATGTTATAAATAATAAATTATAAATAGTTTTTTATTTACCAAGTACGTTATATACATAGATCATAACGCCCGGAGGGAAACATTCGGCCCAAGGGCCTCTGGCTCGAGGGATGATATGCGCGATGGGCGTTATGACCTAATAACGCTCGTGGTGTATACAAAATTTTATTTTTCACGAAGAAATTTTACTGCAATATTACAAATTTCATTACAAAGAAAATCGAATGTTCCTATGATTCTCTTCCCATTTAACTTCTAGTTGTAACCATGGCATTTGTTAATATTTCGAAGTTTGTTTTGCTGTCATCATATAAGTGAATGTCATTACTGTTTTCTTTGAGAAGAAATAATGGAAATGAATAGTAACAAAGATTATAGAGTTAGAAAGATAGGAAACGCTCTTACATCTGTGGTACTAAAATCCGACTACGATTTTTGGCTAGTTTCTTACTTTTAACACCTAGATGGCGCTGAAAACATAATTCAGTACAGAAAACCATTTTAATAGGCGCGAAATTCTAATTGTACTTTTCATAAATTTCCATTAAATTGAGTATTCTTTGTCGAGCTTTTAGAAAAACATCCTGAACGACAAAACAAAAGCAGTGCTCCGTTTTTTGATCAGGATGATATTTTCCATCTTCACATTGTTTTGAATCAAATGGAATACGCTTCTGGATTCTTCATATTTTCATTTGAAATAATTATGAAATTGAGAACATATCAAAAATTTTTTCACATATTAGAGAATTATTATAACAATTTCAAGAACTCCCGATAAATCAAACTTCCATAAGTCAAACAGTTGTTCTGGACCTGATTCATACATATATCTTACCCAGTGCATTTTAACCTCAATGAGTCTAGAGAGTCTAGTAGATGAGTCAAACTGCTGGAAGAGTCGTCAAGAGAACCACCACCTCTATAAGTCGTTATTCTGACCACACCATTGCCTCTATGAGTTGAACTTTTTGATCTAATGACCGAGGAAAATTCAATTCGCAAACAAATTATCCAGAACAATATATTTTCGGCCGAAACCTCTATCCATTTGACAAACACTGAAAATAAAAAGCAATGAACAAGACAGTTACATTATACGAGTTTCAAAACTTACATTTCCATTCTCTTTGGTAATAAAAAGAATGAACATTCAGGATTATTCTTTCTATTATTCCTGCAATAAATCACCATGCATTTTGAATGTCAGCCAGTTTTTAGCACAAAATTTATAACAAAAAAAAACACATAAAATAAGATTATGGAGTGAGCTAAGTGCTACTCTTGTAGATTTCGAGTTACTTCAGTGGAAAATACGCGAGAAAATACAATCATCATTCAGCAGAAATATTTATTCAAGTATTTCTTTCAAAATTGGCAACAGCCTACTAATAATCTCTATATAATATATGCCAAATGGACCCTAATTAAATATTTTAACCATAACCCGATTACTTTTGAAAAACAGATGTCGTTGACATCACTGTAGTCGATTCGTTTCCCATCTTTATATTCTATAATCTTTGATAATTTACCAAAAAATATAATTGAAAATGCAGCGAAAGCGGCAAATAATTCATTACCGGAAAAATCTCGATCGATTTACGAACAGGATTACGTAATATTCTATCAATGGAAGTTGAAAAATGAAATTATTTCCATAGATGAGACTGTGTTATTGGCTTATTTGCCAGAATTGGTATGCTATTTTACTTTTCATTTTGTTTATGTGTTAAATTTTTATTTATTTCTGTCTGAAAAATTTTGTCCTACATCATTGAGGACGAAATATTCTATTTTAAAATCTACACTGTCAATGAAAATATCAATATTTCCCAATTCTCTCTGCTAGTAGCGTTCTCAAAAATGAAATCTAAGGGATATGTTCCGAAAAAATCCAAAGTTTTGACAGCATCTATTACATAAAGAAGTTTTAATAATGGGTGTTTCTGGAGAACTAACAAGAGCTGAATTGGTGAAAATGTCTATTAAAGATATAGAAGATAAGGGTTGGCAAAAATACAATAGGAAGTGTGCCTTCGATGATTGCCAAATACCTAAAATTCGATAATGCCAAGGCAAATACAGGACATTGTTTGAGACGGATCTCAGCAACTCTTTTAGCTAAGAACGGTGCATCGTATGAAACCTTAAAAATGCACGGAAGATAGAAGAGTGCATCTGTGGCAGAAGGTTACATAGAGCAGAGAATTTTCTCTAAAAACAAAGTATTGAAGATGATTGCGAGTTCGGTTCAGTGACGGCTCGTGCTCTTCACGTGTGGGTCGGCCAGATTCATATTAATATGAATATGGTTTTTTGATTTTATTGGGAAACCTCGCCTATAATAGCCCTATTATAACCCAAATGAAAACTGAAAATGAAAATAAACTCTCGGAAAAAAACAGAAATGATAAAAGATGCAATTATCAACATTGAAAAGTTATTAAAATATGTAACAAACAAAGGAAAACATTGATTATGAAGAAATAAATATAAAATGGAAGTATTGGATATAAAAAACCCAATAAAAAAAATTCTCAAATGAATAAAAAATGAAAATAAAAATAAACTCTGGGAAAAAAAGAAATGATAAAATATTCGATTATCAACATTCAATAGATATTACAAGATATGGAAAACAGTCCTCATAAATATATGAATATAAAATAAAAGTAAAGGATATAAGAAACAAAACAAATTATATATAGGTATACAAAATTTATCAAATAAATAACAGACAACAAAAAAATATTGTGCAGGTATCCTTCATTCATTTTTATAAATTAAATCAATTAATCGCGAAGTCGTCAATGATTTTATCAAAAAAAATATTCCCCCTTGCTAGCTGTTTAACTAAACCTCTTTCGATTGACAGTAGTGCGAGGTTATTTAAACGGTTTTGCGAAATCGTGTTTCTACTAAAAGATTTTATTCTTTTGAGCGCTGAAAAACTTTCTACGGACGCGGATGTTGGTGGAAGGGACAAAATCATACAAAACAACTTATATAAATCAGGAACATCGGAAACAATATTATTCGCGAAAATGAATTCCGTCACACCATTCAACGTATTTGAATTGCCGAAGATAGCTTTGTCCGAGTACAAAATCTGTTATTCCCGTTTCAGTTGATCTTTATCGAATAAATTTTTATAATTATCGATCAACGAAATTTTCTTCAGACCGATAGCTTCAAGTATCGAAATATCATCCCATTCGTCCAGATTCTCATTAATATAATCAAAAACTTCAATTAAATTTTCCCGCTTATCAAATATCGTTTTTACAGCAACGAGTTTCCGAGCTAGAGGGTAATCTTTTCCTACAAATTTCGTCTAAAATATTAGTACGTTTAGGAGAATTAGTGAAAAAAGATGAAAATCCGGAAAGATTCGAAAAAAACACGCGACATTCATTGATTTTCTTCGTAGAGTCTTGCAAAACTAAATTTAATTTATGTGCATAACAGTGCGTGAAAAGTGCTCGAGGAGCAATTGTTTTTATTCGCGATTGTAAACCATTAATTTCTCCGGCCATCACAGCCGCGCCGTCATAGGTTTGTCCTACCAAATTAGTCGCAATATTGAAATGATTGAAATTATCCAACAAGGTATTGAAAATATCATTTGCGGTTCGACCTTTATTGACGTCGAAGAAACCCCAAAACCGTTCCGATATTTTACCGTCACGAACGAAGCGGAAAATAACGGACATCTGAGAAAAACATCTTATATCTGTTGTTTCGTCTATTTCCCAAGAAAAGCACGATGCACTTTTTATTTCGTCATGAATTTTCTCTCTCAAAATTTTGGTCATCGAATCAATTAAATCGTTTTGTATTGTTTTTGACAAACCACAAAATACGGAGGACACGAAGAATCAATAAACTTTTCGAAATCTTCGTCTAAGGTCGCGGCGGATTTAGCGAGCTCCTTGAAGTTCCCCCAATTGTCGGAATCAACACTTTCATCGTTTACTCTAAATTTGTCGATGAGAAAATGATCATATTCAACAAATGCTTCATCATTTTACGATTTTCCCAAACCTTATCGTTGAAACTCTTTATGAATTCGGGATGTGCACTGTCCAAGCTATTCAAAATATTTTGTTTTCCAAACAACTTAAATTTTAGAGACGAATGAATATGCTCTTTGGACATTTCATGTTTACCCGAAGCGCGATGAATGTCCTTCAAGTTATCGTATCCAGTCGAACAGAAAGGGCTCTTTTGATCAGAAAATAGAAGGCAGTACCAACAGAAAAGTTCATTTCGAGTTTCGCTACCGGTTAACCAAATGAATTTTTCATAAATAGTTTTTGAAAAGGCGCGATTATGACTCGTTGTACGCTGAACCAGATTTGACATAGAAGGTCTAGGAATTGGTAACTCCTTCACGAATTTTTTTTCGTCGTATGAAAATGCGAGAAACTTGTTCTCTAGTAAAAAACTTACCAAGTCGCCGCTATTTGATAATACTTCCCTTACATTCGCCATCACTCATTTGAGTTTAATTCAACAATCTAATAAATTCGTAATTTGATTGCCAAAGAAAACACACTACACCCTCTCAGTTTTAAATACACCCGACTCACCCGATTTCACTCTACGATGCAAGTCTAATTCCACACTCTGGACTCAGGGATAGGTAATGCGGCTGGCCGAGCCTGGCATGAATCCGCATTTATTTCAGAACTTTTGAAATCGGGGTGTTATTTATTGAGAGTTAGGAATAAATTATATTTTCATGAATCAATAAAATACCCTCAAACGGTATAACAACCCTCTTTTCTGAAATAGATATAATATATTTCAATTAGTCTTTCATTTGAAATTTGGAATAAACATAAAGAATATCGCCCGATTGACGCTCTAGCAGGGAGGCAAGCACGGCCGTAGAGACTGGGCCGACCTTGTCTATATATATTGCTACCGAATATCGAGGTTGTTCCGTTCTGCTTTCGTCGTATCTATCTGTAACATAGCGTGCCTAGTACGGCAGGCCGCACCGGGGTAGTTCCAGCTTCCAGCGTAGTATAATTGAAAGATGAGAGAATCGACTATGCAAGTCGCGTTTAATCGAAGTTAGGTATATTTTCCTGTTCTAAGTGGAAATATATACCTATTGAGGGAATTTGAATATCGAAATCGGTCATTCAGAATAAGTTTGAATGAATTGAATTTTTATAATTATTTTTTGGGTCGGCCCGGCCGACCCTGCCTACCCTGACGAGCCGTCACTGGTTCGGTTACAGAGTCTAATGAATTTTCAGGTGGTTCTCTTGTGAGAGAAGTTCCAAGTAGTCAAGATTTCGCTACAGAGGTTTCGAAAAAATCTGAAGATTCACGAGTAATTAATTTTTCCGGGAACTGCATATTTCATCTTAATTAGACTTAATTGTTGTTTTTTGAAGTTTGTTGAGTTGTAACTTGTAGTTGTACTAAAATTCTGAAAAAATAAATAATTGCATTTCCTTCTCGCACAACGAGAGGGCATAATGATCCATAACGCCCGCTAAAAAAGCCCTAGGGCGTTATGAGTGTATTTATAGCAACCGTTTCTAAGGTGAAATAAACAGATTATGTACAAGTGGAGAATAAATTAATTTTTAAACTTCGATGTTTAATTGCCAAGCATCGATGATCATCGAAAGTCAATGATAATCGATCACGACCATTTCTAAGGAAAAACCATATTAAATAACTTGTATTTTCACATTTTCTCACCTCTTAAACCTTTCCTGGAGTTCCACGAATAAGTCAAGAACAAAATTAGCCAAATTGGTTCAGCCGTTTTCAAATTTTAGCATACATCAATTCATTTCTATAGATATAGATAGGTTTCATTCCATTGTCAAGTCGGTGAAGGTTGATGTAGGTTCGGATCTTAGACTACTAGTGCTTTAAATCTATTACCAATACATATATTACGAATCGATCTGAAATATCTATCTGCTGGTCAGTATCTGCTGGTTAGTCTTGTCTTTATTGTTTTTCAAGACTTCTTCATTCGCAAATCGTCCATTTTTCCAAATACTTCTTCTAATGGGTCGAGATACGAGGACTTTTTAAGGTTGATTACATTGCCGATAAATATCATAAAAAAATAATTAAATAAGCTTACATATGTAAAATGCGAAGATCTTGCAACCGATACATTAATTACACCGACATGTATCGATGCAATGAGCTTGCATACGAAATCAATCGATATAAATTAACTGAAATTATCCTAATGAGTTAGGTCATATTCTTCGTTCAGAATTACAAATCCGTCTCAGGATGAGCTGGTACCAATCAGTTGTCGATAATGCGGGGGCAATAAGGCAATTCATATGATTAAAATTACTCATTGCAAACACTCCTGTCTAAGTAGGTATTCCAACAGAAAAATAAAAAAATATGTGAAGGATAGAACGCTGAGTGTGTCTGTGGGTTCAGATGACGAGGAATATTTCTCATTGTAAATGCATGTGAATTGATTAAACTCGATATCAAAAGCTATCATCTAATAAAAATGTTTTTAAAACAATGAGATTTTTAACAAATTCATGGTTGATGGTCATTATTTTTATCCTGAGGAAATTTCAACCAATCATACTCATATAATACGAATCACTTAGCAAGGAACCTATATTTCCGAAGATTACAATGCAAAGTGAACATGTTTGTTGCTTGTGACGTTTTAAACTATCGCAAACATTTGGGATGATTGGCAAAAACAAGATTCCATTACTTAAATCACAGTTATTTAATTTTTTTTATTTGAATGTCTCAAATGTCTACCATCTTGACAGATTTTTTTTGTATAATAAAAAAATATCTCATTATAATTTTTTTGAAACAAATATTATGAAATAATCCATCAGATAATGATGAACAATTACAATGGCTGACGTACAAATAGCTTGCCACTGAATGTGTTCAGTCAGTTTCTCATCCATATAATGTATTAGTATTGAGAAACTCGTATTCTGGTTACGACAACTCATTATAGTAAAAACGATAAATTTTAAATTAAAATAATCTGATCTCCTTTTTCCAACATTCAGTATATATAACTTCGAAGCTTCATCAATCATAATAATTCAAAGGCATTTTCTACAGGCAGAGGTAGCTGGTAGGTAATCGTAGGCGCCATCTAAGTGTTTTAAAATCCATTTCGATGCGAATAAAGAAATTGAATGAAATAAATCATAAATCAGGAGACCACGCAAAAATACAAATGAAACCGATTACTCAAAGCGTTTCTACCATAAAGGTGTCAACCTTGGCTTCGAAATTTGGTCCGTCTTGGGTGTGTCGCAGTTGTTCAAACCAGTTGAAAATCGCCCTCAACCTTTCGAGCCAATATGCGAGCTGTAGCGGATGCCGGATATAAATTTTTTCAAAGAATGACAAATATCTGCATGATTCAGGAACCTGAGATATATACAATATTTGATTATAACTCTCCGATAATTTATTTGAGAACTCGAGTGCGAAAATAGGTATATCTACATACTCTGAACTTTAATAGGGAAATATGAATAATAAATTTATATTTCTCATGTTGTAATCAATAGATTTTCCTGATTGAAACAATATTGTTCTGAGATTGAGAAAAATTAGAATCTTATTTCAAATTTTTGTATTAATTGGATTTTTCACGTTGGGATGAACCGTGCTTGTGAGAATCATCTTGACTAGCCTGAGTTTTAGTCTAAAATCCCATGGCCTTCAGACGTTATAGTAATAGACAGTCTCTAAGAGTGTGTGCATACTCGCTAGCTTGGCTAGGCGGCCTGTTAATAGGTAGTTGCTAGAAAAGGTAGACAAAGACATAACTAACTTTCGTTAAATTCGTAGCACTCATTTTTATTTATGTCACGAGGAATATTATGAAAGAGAAATATTGCCAGACCGTTTCTGTGGGCCGTTATTCCTCCCAGACGCTTTAAATTCAATTTTGAATTTAATCCTTGGGAAATTATTTAAACACCTCTTGTGAAAAACCAGACCTTTCCTAAGGGCAAGACATTCTCCAAGACACAATCAGAATTTTCATTAGGTTCCCAGAAACACTGGACACCAATTATGGTTAGCTAACTGACACTCGATGGTTAACTCATACCTGTCGACTTAGAATAATTTTATTGATAGAGGTTTCGTTGCTATGGGTTCTGCTCAGATTTTCTCAAGGTGGTAGTGAAGAATAGTCGTTTTGATCTAAATAGTAGGTAGGACGAATTAAATACAATTAATTTTTATATTTTCTCAGTTTGTTTATTGTCTATGTATACATGAGGTCATTGAATTCTGCAATTCACAATTTATTAAAATATATGTTAATGGAGGTTTCTCAAGTAGAGGTACTTGCATTATGCCTTTGATCATGAAAATTTTAAAAGATCCACATTAGTAGTGAATTCTACAGCAGCTCCTTCTTCATCATTAATTGGAGGGGTCAATTCTTTCGTGTAATATGAATGACTGTAGCCTCAATCATAACTTGAGCTAATTTTTAACGCATTTCCATGGCAAGAGCTGAAAAGCGACGTTTCCACACACCATACTATGGGCGGGTTTCACAAAGCTTTAATTGTACGATTAAAAAACCTTACGTAAATTCGAACCAATCGAATCACTCGTTTTGAAATTTCAACGAATCGCGGTTGCTCCAATTAATTTAACGGTACAATGAACATTTTGTAAAACCGACCCTATCTCTTAAAGGCATTTCGTGTACCAATGTGTGATTCGTTGAATGAGATAGAAGGTATCCCTCGATTAGCTGAAGGGGTCATTAAATATGGCGTAATTCCATAGCCACTATCTCCTACTTACATGCTGTCAGGAAAATCCCCCCTTTCAAATTATTTGCAAAGCATAGAATTCCAGAAAATATAGCTATCATGTACTGGATCTGGCCATTTTGGAACAATGTTTCTAATTGTTTGGTCATTCTTATAAAAAAACCTTTTAAGGGTTCTTGAAAATCACGGCTTGATCATCTCCTGACCATTAAATGTTTATACAGGGTGGCCATTTGAAAACGAAACAGACGAGATTACAGACGAAATAAATTTTTTCGATAGAAATGCTCGGACATGTCGATTTCTGTTTCGAGGGGGACAACTCAAGATGTAGGTTACGGACGCATAGCGCTTCAACCCTTGATACTACAACCCTCACCCCCAAGTTTTGAATAAGGAAGATGGGGAGAGTGATACCTCATTTGAAAGGTATTTTTATACTGATTTCAGCACAATAATTGTTTTTTCATTTTATGCATTAGTTCTCGAAATACAGGGTGGCCATTTGAAAACGATTCAGAGGAGATTACAGACGAAATAAATTTTTTCGATAGAAATGCTCGGACAGGTCGATTTTTGTTTCGAGGGGGACAACTTAAGATGTAGGTTACGGAAGCATAGCGCTTCAACCCTTGCTACTACAACCCTCACCCCCAATTTTGGAATAGGGAAGATAGGGTGAGTGATACCTCATTTGAAAGGTTTTTCACAAAAAAACACTACAAGTGCCATCAAGACACCACTCCATTTTCAAATGCTTAGTCAAGAATATTTCGAGAACTAATGCATAAAATGAAAAAACAATAACTGTGCTGAAATCAGTATAAAAATACCTTTCAAATGAGGTATCACTCACCCCATCTTACGTATTCAAAAATTGGGGGTAGTAGCAAGGGTTGAAGCACTATGCCTCCGTAACCTACATCTCAAGTTGTCCCCCTCGAAACAGAAATCGACCTGTCCGAGCATTTCTATCGAAAAAATTCATTTCGTCTGTAATCTCGTCTGTTTCGTTTTCAAATGGCCACCCTGTATTTCGAGAACAATGCATAAAATGAAAAAACCATTACTGTGCTGAAATCAGTATGAAAATACCTTTCAAATGAGGTATCACTCACCCCATCTTCCTTATTCAAAAATTGGGGGTGAGGGTTGTAGTAGCAAGGGTTGAAGCGCTATGCGACCGTAACCTACATCTTAAGTTGTCCCCCTCGAAACAGAAATCGACCTGTCCGAGCATTTCTATCGAAAAAATTTATTTCGTATGTAATCTCGTCTGTTTCGTTTTCAAATGGCCACCCTGTATATGTGCAGTCGATACCACATATGGACCTAGGAAACCTGGCATTTCGATTACCTTCTGTTTGGAACAGATGTCCAATGTTCTGTTTGGTTTGAAATATTCAGAGCACATCTTTTCGATAATCTGAATATTAAAAAATAATCATCATCGTCGTAAATTTCGAAAATAATTTGATATAAGACGCATCACCCTAGCTCTACGACATTTCTCCCCATCAGTGTTATAAGCGTTGATATCAAATCCCATGAAATAAATATCAACAAATCCAGAGAGGAAAATAAATAGTTTTGGGGGACCTAATCAAAATTTTGATTGTCTGGCGGAATGTTTGGCCCTTGAAATTGGTCTGGCTTCCCACCAAAGGTATTAAAATAATCTCCAAAGGATTATATTCGAAATTGAAGACTCGGAAAGTAAAAAAAAATTTTCAAGGAATTTAAAGCGTCTAGGAGGAATGATGGCTCACAGAAACGGTCTGGCAATATGAAATATTTATTTCTTAAAATATTCTGCGTGATATATGTCAATCAGTGCTTCAAATTTAACAAAAGTAAGTTATGTTTTTGTCTACTTTTTCTTCCTGCTACCTGTGAACGGGCCGTATAACAGCTAGCGAGCACACACTCATAATCACAGACTGTTCAATACTATAATCGTTGCAAAATGGCTCCTATACCAACACGAATGCAAAATTCGAAAACGAGCGACGAAGGAGAGAGCACCAAATGACGTATTTTAGATGTGTAAGGTGAAAATTTCATAGAAAGAGTGACAGATAATATGAAAAATTCATTTTGATTTCCTCTGTCTGACAGATTTCTGCAGCTGTGATTTTGAAGGTCGCTTTAATTATGGAAAGTTTTGGAGCCTAAAGAACAAACGAATTGGTGAATATGCCGATATCGAAGACCAAGGCTCTGTGATCGTGATTGAAGGGCCAGAAACGAAAAATGATATAAATAGATAATTCAAAATAATTCATAAAGAAAATTTGGGTGTTGCTCGTTTGGAGAGAGAATATCCTCAGGTTCTTCAGTTATCGAAACAAGCAGTGTACTCTTCAGCCTATTGGCAAACGAAACTTTGGCAAGATTCCGAGTGAGGATGCTGAATAGTTGGTTCAGATAACCCTGAAATGTATACAGGTCATTGTGGTAGACGAAACTTTGTCTGTTGTAGAAGACTATCTGTCAGTCAGAATACCAATTACCATTTACCAAATATTGTAAAATCATTGAATATGACTAGGTTTGAAATTTAATAAGTAAAATACCGTTAATAAAAAGTTATTATAGCATTAAAGAATATTTAGATGATGGTAACTTTCTTAAATCTTGATTAAATGTTGTGTAATACTTGTATGTATCATATTCAAGTTTCTTTTGAATATACTTTACTTGACTTGTCCTATACATTTTATATATGTCTAAGGGAACAATAAACTTATTATTATTATCATTAATATTGCAGAAAAACAAGGTAGCGAAAATGAAATCTGGTGTGAAGGGAGAGAAATCTGCAGCATCGCTTACGGTTGCTGGAGTGTTGATGATGGCAACTACAGCTTTAGCTACAGCTGAACGGAATGCTCTTAAGGGTAGTCTAATTGACGAATTGCTAACAAGATATTTCATCTTCTGTGTCTGGTTGAGTGGGAGTAGCGAAAATGAAATCTGGTGTGAAGGGAGAGAAATCTGCAGCATCGCTTACGGTTGCTGGAGTGTCGATGATGGCAACTACAGCTATAGCTACAGCTGAACGGAATGCTCTTAACGGTAGTCTCATTGACGAATTGCAAACAAGATATTTCATCTTCTGTGTCTGGTTGAGTGGGAATTTCTGAGAAATGAAATTTTCACTTCGTTGCTCTGAGAAAGAAATGAAGCCTACTTGTAGTAAAATATTATAATGAAGTGAAAAGGAAAATATGAAATGTAATTTCATAGGAATATATAGGTGTCTAATATAAGTGTGTTATGACATATGGTATTTGAGACGATTATGCTCAATATCGTTTCTATCTTCTAATATATTCAGAGAAGAAAACGGAAATTTTCTACTGTGAAATGAAACATCAGGTTGAATTAATTGACAATTCATTTATTCTAGGGAAAATATTCAGTTAAAACCTGAAAATAAATTAATTTTCAATATCTATGTACAGCATTTCAGAAATCACAAGAAGGAGAAAAGATCTCATAAACTAGAAACCGCTTAATGGTGGTAGTAAGCAGCTGGGGCAGCAGCATAGGAGAGTGCTGGGGCGTAGGCCTTGGTGATGAGTGGAGATGCAGCATAAGCTACTTTGGCAACTGGAGCGGCATAAGCTACTGGGGCGGCGTATTTGGCTACGACTGGAACGGCGGTTTTGACAGCTACGGCAGCTGGCTCCTTGTGTACAACAGCGTTGAAACCGTTGTGGGCATCAGCAGTGTAGTCAACGGTACGTTTGGTTCCATCGGATTCGATGAGGGAGTAGCTTCCTTGGACGGAATCACCACGGCGAGATTCATGTTGGGATTTGCTGTCTCCGGTGTGGGGATCGTTGACTGAGTATCCGAAGTCGTAGTGGGCTGGGGATTCAGGTTCAGCAACGATGGTCTTGGCGACTGGTGCAGCATAAGCTACAGGTGCAGCAGCATAGGTGTGGGCAATTGGGGCAGAGTAGGTCTGGACAACAGGGGCGTAAGAGTAGGTGTGGGCAACTGGAGCTGAGTAGGTGGCAACTTTAGCAACAGCTGGAGCAGCGTAGTGGGCTACTGGTGCAGAGTAGGTCTGGACAGATGGAGCGTATGAGTAGGTGTGGGCAACTGGAGCTGAGTAGGTGGCTACTTTAGCAATGGCTGGGGCAGCGTAGTGAGCTACTGGAGCTGTCAGGCTGGAGTAGGAAACTGCTGGGGAAGCGTAGGTGGCAACTTTAGCCAAAGCTGGGGCAGCATAGTGAGCCACTGGAGCTGAGAGGCTGGAGTAGGAGATAGCAGGAGCTGCGGCATATCCCAAGGGAACACCAGCACGGGCAACAGCCAGAAGGGCGGTGAAAGCTACGAACTGAAAAAAAAATATCATTTCAGTTGTAGGTTTTGTTACATCCTTGCATAGAAATATTTCAGCAGCATCAACGTTGAACGATGATTACAGCAAAATTGTCATAAAGTATGTGAAAAAATGAGTACTTACTTTGAATGCCATGATCGAAATATGAATCAGGTATGATTGTTTCTCGCTCAAGCTTAACTTTATATACTGGTCCTCATACGGTTCTCGCAATAACGAAATCATTCGAGTCCCCGCCCTCTGCAACGGCTCAGCCTTTCACCTGCGGACACATCGCCGAAATTCTTGGCGTTCGTACTTGAACTTGATACGGGTACTGGGTGGTTTTATTCGGGGTTATTTGGTAACAAATTCATTCATTGTGCGCTTGGGAATTTCTCAATTGTGGAGTTCATGAAGCGTTCGACGTTATTAAGACTACATACATCATTATTGAATTTAATTAAAGGAATTGATTTTGTTTGGACAATTCTAGACGTACAAAGTGAATTCGTAGGTTGTACAGAGGTATTATAATCATAAAGATTGATTAAACTTTGATTGGTTCAACATGCCTACCGCTGTGTGCTGAAAGTATTTTCTTGGAATCCAATTTGTCAAACAAGTTTTTTTTTCAATATGATACATTCTGTGTTCTAATTGTACTACCTAATGCTTTCTCATATTTTTTCAGAGCTTTTCAACTGAATTTCTTCTGAATACCCTTCTTGACCACACAAATTTATGTAGCGGCATGATCCCCCTAAGCAAGAATTGACCCAATTCCTAAGTCTCTTCGAATAGTTCAAAAAACAAAACGGATACTCCTCTTAGAATTATCCAGTGTTTGAAATGATCTCTTTGGTAGGGGTAAGATGATCCTAGGAATCATCGCAGAGCATTTTGAATTTGCTCCCATATTTCGAAGAATGAAGTGAATAAAACAAAGTACTATCTGAAGAAATAATGAAATAATTATTTTAAAATATCAAACATATCATAGATTAGAAACTAAAAACTAATATAAAGCATGTAATATCACAAAAAACTTAAACGAACATTTTATATTCTGACTGGTTATTTCAATAAACCACTCAAAACATATTCCAAAAAAATAACAAAATGAGAAGATATGAATATTATTGAGCAAATTTTCATAAAATTTCATTTTTTCAATAAATTCAAATGCTTCTTGGCACCTTTGTGATGCAAATGAATTAACTCCAATCATTACTATCAATGCCAGCACAGGCTTCATGATCCCATTTACCACATGTAATCCATTTTACACACCATTCAACCTTCGTCTCATTGGACAATCTTTCTGTGCAGAATAAGCATCAAGTGCCATCTTTATCAGACGACGCAGATTCCACAAAGTACCTTTCACGAGGCGTTCTTTTGTCTACTCTTTTTCCTATTGTGTTGTTTTTATGAACAGCCTTCCTGTTTTTTATTCGATTTTTCTGTATTTATTTGATTTTTGTTCACTAGTTTTTGCTGTATTAATCCTGTTAGTATGTGAAAAACTCAATGTGTTAGATGATACCCTGGGATCAACTTGTACAGGGTGGGCATATTTCGATGTTTTAGCACTACAACTTTTGAACCAGAGAAGATAGACAAAATCTGATACCCCATTCTCGATCTCTTTTTCGGAGAAACTAGCAAGAGTAGTATTCACTTTTGGCGACTTTCATTTGTTTTCGAGTTATAAGCAAAAATTGGAAAAATGGTGATACCGGAAAAAATTTATATCTCCTCTAAAACTGATGATAGAGCTCTGAAATTAAAACAATATAGAGGCACTTTTTTACGTAGAATCCAGCGACATGCTCGACTTTTTTGCACCATTTTTAATTACGAAGCTATGACCCAAAGTTTTGTTTTTTGAATAGGAATACTAGATTTCTGTGCCATTTCCTGAAAGCTTAATGTTTCCTGATTTCAAAAATACATAAAATCGTATGATTTGTATCAATATGAGTATAGAAATTGGTCAAAAACCTATTTTCATTCAAGTGTCAATACTTTCTATGGTTTCAACTGTTGATGAGCACAGAAAAATGGAGCTTTCTATAACAAGAGCAGTCTCCTTTCGTCAATCTCATCATTTCTATGCTTTCAACTAATTTCTACAAAATTTTAATATGGATATATTTCATGAACTCTTTAATCTCAAAATGGATTACGAAATAACGAAAAGAACCACATGATCCACCGTTTCAATCGATACACTTAGTTTTAATGAGACTAATGCAGGGGAATATTTTTATTGGTCTCCAGAATAAATACACAAAAGTACCAGTCTAAATATAGAGATATAAATTTTTTCCGATATCGCCATTTTTCCAATTTTCCCTTATAACTCGAAAACAAAAGAAGGTAGCCAAAAATGAATACAACTCTTGTTAGTTTCTCCGAAAAAGAGATCGAGAATGGGGTATCAGATTTTGTATCTCCTCTGGTTCAAATGTTGTAGTGCAAAAACATCGAAATATGCCCACCCTGTACATAAGTTAGACGATTATCGTGACCCAAGTTCAGCTCTTTCATTCAATATTTGCTACAAAGGTCACTTTCTACAAGTCGAGAAATAATCCAAAAAAAAACAAATTAGTAAGAAACAAATAAAAAAATTATTGTTATCAACAATTCATAATAAAAGAAGCATAATCTCAAAGTTTACCATATTTTAGATCAAGCGGTCCCAATATTTTAGACTGTGTATTTACTTAGACTTTTCATTTACACTGAAACAAATTATTGACAAAGGTGCACGGGTATTGAGTGCTTCGTAATGCCATAGAATTAATTCATAGGATGACATTTTTCATGAGGTGGTAATCGAAAAGGATCATCTTACCCGACAGGCTCAACTAATTTCTTCTGGTTGTTTATATAATTATAATAAAAATATCATATAATTTACAGCACCATAAAGATAGCTCTCCAAAGTTCTATCCATCACCCATTTTGGCAAAATATGTATAAATTGATGGATGTCTGCATTTCCAAGTTACGGTTTCATAATAATAAGCTTTATTAACTCACCAAATATAACGAGCCAACAAAGAATATCAGTGTAAACAATTTTTTTTAATGTATCACATCGTCAGAATAAAAAATTAACACTTGATAGTTTAAGACGAGTACAAGTAATCTATAACAAACAACATGTCTTAAATTCATTGATAAAATTCTTTGACTTTATAGATGGTATTCCTCAGTAAAATATCTACGACTTTTCTTGTAAAGAGACTTCCACTTTCACAAGTCTTCATTTCTTGTGGTAGTTTGTTGAATAATTTAACACACTCGTGATTTGTACCATGCTTACTAGCTCCTACTCTATGTTTGATTTTCATCAATTCTTCTCTTTAGCGTGTGATGTAATCATGGTAATGATTATTTTTTCGATATTTACTCCTATTATCAAAGACGTAGAGGTCGCAGGTAAGCGTATACAATGAACAGACTGTGAAAACCCACCGAAGACCAACACACCGGTTGGTTCTGGCTGGGTCGGTTCGTCGTTAAACTCACTAATACTTATTTTTTCCAAACTTTTATTCACCTAAAGCACATACAAACGGTTTCTCTTGCAGATTTTTTTTGACACTTCATTCGCTCTCTTTGATATTTTAAAATTACTCAATTCTCAGAACATAGAATAGACTAGATATTTCTAGTGTCCGCTAGATGGAGTCACAACATGCTCCCACTCGAGAAATTAATTTAAACAATAAAAGTAATTTCTCGCATTCAAATTCATAATCCAATAATACAATTCCTATTCTAAGAGTCTTTGGGGAACTTTTATTTTTCGTCCACTTCGCGAAATTCTTATCGGATCGGTTTCGGGTACTCTGCTTACAGGCACTCCCGCACTACCCGAATCGCACTGTCCTGGATCTTCGTTGTTTGCAGGTGAATTCTTGCAAGCATCTTCCGCTGCTTCTACTCCAACTCCTTCCTGGGTTGGGGAAGCATCTCCGTCGCATTCTAAAATATAAAGGCGTTGCACCGGTCGAAGCAGTTCACCGCGGCACGTTTTTACTCGAGCTAGTCTTATGAGTTTGTCTCTACCACGGATCACCTCTACTACACGACCGAGGGGCCAATCCAACCGTTTGCTGTGGTCGTTCCCGACGAGCACTACCTGACCCAGCTTTATAGATGTATTTGTTCTTTTGTCACTAAGTAATTTTAATTGTCCTAGATACTCCAACCGGAATCTTTTACGCAAATCGTCTCTTAGTTTTTGTCTATTCCGGATGCTTCGCGATAAACACTGCCTTTCGATGACGTCACAATCAGGTAAAAAAGTTTCTACTTGCTCCCTTAAAAACATGGCAGGAGTCAACGCCGATACGTCTTCGGAATCGCACGACACGTATGTAAGGGGTCTGGCGTTAACCGTCGCCTCACAATCGCAAATTATAGTCAGTAGCTCCTCATAATTGAGACATGCAGACCCTAAGACCCTTCTGAGTAAACCTTTCACTACGCCAATGAGTCTCTCGAAAAATCCTCCCCACCAAGAGGCTGAAGGGGGGTTGAAGCGCCAATCAATTTTCTGTATGGCCGCTTCTCGCGTTATTTTTTCCCAATCCAAACTTCCGAAAAAATTATCTGTACCACGGAAATTTGTTCCATTATCACTGTAGATGACTTTTGGTCTACCTCTCCTCGCGACAAAACGCCGAAAAACTTGTAAAAATCCCTTTGTGGAAAGGGTCGATGCCAGTTCCAAATGTACCGCCCTGTACACTGCACATGTAAAAAGACACACCCACACCTTCTCACCTGTCTTTAAATATAATGGTCCCGCGAAGTCAACCCCAGTCACTTCGAAACACATTGCGTCTAGAACTCTGTCGACAGGTAGGGGCGGTGCTTCTACCACAAGTGGTCTTGCATTGAACCTTCTGCAAACTACACAGCTTCTCACAATGGTCTTGATGGCACGGCGACCTCCAATCACCCAGTAATTTTCCCGGAGTAATGACATGAGTCCTTGAACACCTACATGGCATGACCTTTTATGTGTGTGTAGTATGAGACTTCGGATCACAGGATGTTTAGCAGGTAGGATAACTGGAAATCTGAAGTTTTTGGTATCATGTCTATTTGCTACACTTGTCTTCAATCGTAATAGACCATCTTCATCATAGAACGACTTCAAGTACCTCATCTCTCCTGGACTAGAAAACTAGTTTTTTGCGTCAATTTGAAAACGAATTTTTCGGCAAAGTTCATTTCCTGGACTGAAATATCTCCAATTCTTCGCGGTTTTGAACAATTAATATTGTTGACAAATCGGAAGATCCATGCCACCATCCTTACCGTCTTTGGGTAATCACTGAAATGATCAAGGTGAAAATCAACATCATATACCTCTTTATCTAGCAATGCTTTGACTGTCTTTCTCTTTTCTTTAAGAATTTCCCCCTCATCGATGGTCATTTGTTTCGTAACAGGCCAGTCATTTTTCTGCCAATATAACCAGTCAGGACCCTCCCACCATTTTGACTTCAGTAAATGAATAGGAGAACATCCACGTGAGGGTAGATCAGCTGGGTTTCTGTTTCCTGGTATATGACGCCAGCTGCCAGAGTGTGTCAATCGTCTTATTTCCTCAACTCTATTATGAACAAATGTACCCCACTCTTCATTTCTTTGAATCCATGATAGGACTGTTGTGGAGTCGCTCCAAAAATAAGTTTCATAATGTTGTGACAAATTCTCAGCCACTTGTGAAAACAGTCTGGATCCTATAGTTGCAGCAAGCAATTCCAAACGGGGAATTGTTAACGTCTTACTGGCCTTTTCTATTGGTGCTACCCTCAATTTGGCTGCCATTAAGTAAACCGATACTTTGTCGACCTTCTGGATCCTACAGAAAATTGCAGTTGCGTATGCATATTTCGACGCATAAACAAAGATGTGAAGGCTCACATCCTCAGGATTCATTCCGCCAATGTTTGTCCACCGTGGCAATTCGATGAGTAACAAGCTCGGAATTTCCTGGACCCATTCCTTGAACAGAATGGCCATATCATCATCATCATCCAATGTAGTATCCCAATTTATATTTCTTGACCACAATTCTTGCAACCATAATTTCGGTCGAAGTGTAGCAGGGCTGGTGAATCCAATCGGATCGAATACTTTCTGAGCCACTGACAACAACTTTCTTTTTGTGACAAGCATATCCTCGGTTCCTATGTTTAACAAGTCCTTATTGAGTGTTAAAACGTCTTTCGTTGGATACCATCGAAGCCCAAGTACGGGTACTCCATTCGTCTGAGAAGCTCCACTTCCAGAAAACTCCCACCCTCGGAGATCGAAGCCTGCCTCGGCCATCACTCGTACTGATTGTGTGATAAAATGGTTCAAGACTTCCTCATCTGGCACACTGGTTACACAGTTATCTACATAAAAGCTTCTTTTGAGTCTCTGTATGTTTTCCCTTGAAAAGCAGTTCCCACTCTCAGAAGACGTGTTTAGATATTTCGACAAATGATATTCTATTGTGGCTCCAAGCAAGAAAGGGCTGCAGTTAACTCCAAACACAACTCTGTTATGTTGGTACACGATTTCTTTTCCCTGTTCGTCAACCCACAGAAATTTCAGGTAATGACGGTCTCTAGTGTTGACACTTATCTGCAAAAATGCCTTTTTTATGTCGGATATCACGCCAAACTTATTCTCACGAAATCTGGTAAGAAGTGAAGGTATCAGTTCAATTAAGTTCTGCCCCTTCTCCAAACACTGGTTAAGAGAAGGATTATTTTTGTCACGTGCTGATGCGTCGAATACTGGTCGAACTGCAGTCGTTGATCCCTCTTTAACAACTGGTCTATGAGGAAGGAAATGACCTCGTTCATCATCTGCACTAACCTTCTTGATAATACCTGCAGATTCCCATTCTTTGAATACTTCATCATACCTAGAAGAAAGCTGGTCCTTCGCTAATTTCTTCAAAGCACCTGTAAGTCGTTTTCTAGCAATTTGAAGGTTGCTGGGAAGCACAGGATGGTCCTCCAGCCATGGTAACCTCACTTCATATCTTCCATCTTCATCAATCTTGACAGTCTCCTCGAACATTTTTCTAGCTGCAAATGCAAGTTCTTCTTTAGACTTTATCTCCTTCGGATCGGATATACCCAAAATATCCAACTGCCAAAGTTCAGTTATCGTGGGGTTAGACAGCATGGAAACTGTCGTCAGCATACTAAAAGTATTTGAAGTTGGTACCTTGCCTTCTACTGTCCAGCCAAAATGTGTTTCGTATGCCACCAGTCCACTCTTCAGCTTGTGCCTCTTTCCAGTATAGAATAACCCAGCCACATCTGCTCCAATTAACATTTCTATCGGACCTGAATCACCTACATCAGAGACATCAATATCAGCGAGCTTCAGTTCCTGTATCCAAGGACCATAAAATACTGTCGACACATCGTTACAAATACACAGTTGATCTAGAACCTCGAATGTGAGGCTATAGTTGCCTCTACTGATGGTAACGTCATAGCAAAAGTGAGTATTTTCAACTTGTGTACCTCCAAAAAGGCAGTGTGTCATTTTCTCCGTCCTTTTCGGTTTCAAATTGAGCGCAGCAGCTGTGGACTTCAGAATGTAACTCCTTTGAGACCCTGAATCGATTAATCCTCTCACGGATCTAACACCTTTGTTCCCCTTCAACGAAATTCGCAGAGTCTGAAGAAAGACATAATTACTGAAACTTTGATTAGTCAGGATTTGATCGGTTTTCCGCTCAACTTTTTCATCTGATAATTTTCCCTCCTGATGCTTATGAGGAATGTCTTGGCACATGAGAGGTACATGCGAATATCCACAAACAATACATTTCAAACGCATTCTACATCTACGTGATACATGACCGATTTTCAAACATTCGAAGCACGCTTTTTTCTCTAAAAGAATACGTTTTCGTTCATCTAAACTCATTTTCTGCGCCTTAAAACAAGAGTTACTTTCATGGCTTCCAATACAAAAAATACATTTTTGGACATCTCCATGTAGAAGTACAGCTGCGGTCTTTTTCGTTTCGAAACTCCGCACATTTTTCTTCTCAGAATTAGTTTGTTTCCTCATATTCTCTGCCAAACCGAATCCTTCGCTCGCCAAATCAACTCGCAGTTCATTTTCAACTTCCGTACGCAAGAAACGCATTAAGTTTTTCAGGCGAACTTCCAAAGAAGATTCGTCATACTGTGAAATATTTAAATTCGAATTTGACCCTGAAACTTGCGTGTTCTGGCTTGTATTGAATGTAGATCGTTGCCAAATTCTCAGAAGGTCTTGAGGTAGGCACGACTCAATCAGAGGAAATAATAGAGCAGCGTATTTATCACTCGTTATCCCGAGAGTATCTAGGGCGCGTAATTGTGTTTCTATCCGATCGTATAACTGAGTTAGGTCATATTTACCCTGTAAAAGCACGTTGTTGAGGACCAATTTTAGCAATTCACTCACATAAACTTCGATCTGCAAATCTTCCCGACCGAATCTGGACTTCAAACAATCAATTATTTTTTCGTAATTTTCGCCGACACAAGGAAAGCTTTCTACAATTTTACGCGCGCGACTGCCATCAACGGTAGCTTGAATTAAATACTCGATTTTGTCACAAGCGTTAATGTCTGCATCTTCGTGAATCTTGCTGAATTGTGACCAAAAACCGAGCCACTCGCGGATATTACCATCGTACATTTTAAATTGTATGGTAGGTAGTTGGAACTTTTGTTTACCTTTAGATGGGCAATCGTTAACTCACCCCTTGTTCCATCACTCGAACGAGCATCTACTGAATTAGGTGGTTGATCCAACAACTTCTCCACTTGAAACTTCATCTCGTAGAATCTTTTGCTGTAACCATCATTCTGGTCCATCTCGGCGAGAAGTTCCTCTTCTGCAGCGTCCGCTTCCAACAGATGATTATAGACGGAACATTCCACTGCATGCATCTCCTCATATTTCCGTTTGAATAACTCCCACAGCACAGCCACTTGGTTGAGTTGCACCGGCACTGCTTTCAGCGAATTTTCTAATTCACCAGCCGATTTTGTGAAACTACACCTGAGCACCTTGCGTGTTTTCCTCTTGACTTCAATTGTGTCAGCCATTTCAAAACGATTCACACAAAAATCCACAAAGTCCGTACTATATTGCGATGTGAAAATCCAAGTCCTGTCACGGTCGCCAGAAAATGTGAAAACCCACCGAAGACCAACACACCGGTTGGTTCTGGCTGGGTCGGTTCGTCGTTAAACTCACTAATACTTATTTTTTCCAAACTTTTATTCACCTAAACGCACATACAAACGGTTTCTCTTGCAGATTTTTTTTGACACTTCATTCGCTCTCTTTGATATTTTAAAATTACTCAATTCTCAGAACATAGAATAGACTAGATATTTCTAGTGTCCGCTAGATGGAGTCACAACACAGACCGTAAGTATTCCCAGTTTTTTAAACAAATCTCTGCACCTTGTCACGGTTTAAAAATAAATCGGTTCTTCAACTTCACCCTTTTGCCACCCTGTGCAGACGCCGCTGGAATTTGAGGTCGAGTAACCTGATAATTCGCGATGTTTTTAAATTCACGTTCATATGTCGAATTTCCCGATAATAATCAGATGGTTTAGCTTCGCTGTGAGATGAGCATATTCGTTTTTACCGGAGTATTTTCACAAGGAGTATAGCAGAAAATCAGATTTTTTTTTCGAATATCGTTACCTTTTTCTTACCTGAAAGACAATTTGTAATCGACTTTGTCGGATTTATCTGTTACAAACCACAACAAGAAGCCGCACAACATCCAGTGAGTTATTTAAGAATAGTGAATTTCATTAGCTAATCAAAATTCCATCAAAAATTTTAGGAGGCTGTTTGGTACGGGCGATTTGCACCTTTTTTATGAGATCCTGCTGTAAGTCACAACTGCACAGTGATTTTCGGAAGTATTGGGGAAATCGAGATCAAATTCTACGTTTCCTGAGCTCTTCAGAGACCGTAAGATCCAGGGACAACCGTGGACGATAGAACCCAGAGTTCATGAGGTCAGATCGTCACCATTTCTTTATATTTTCTTTTCATTTTTTCTGAGAGAAAAAAAATCGTATTTGGAGTACCAATAACACCGTATAAATTTCGAATTCCTCAGTTATTTCTATATTGACATAAGTATTATCTAGTAAAATCTGAATGAAAACTGAGTGTAACGTTACACAAAGGTACCTTGATTTTTGTCTACTCTCCTTTACTGATTTTATATATATATTTTTTTGTTCACTTTTCAACTTTCTCAATACCCTTTGCATATTTCGTAATTTCGAGCAAAGCGGAAACAAATTGTTAATATTATAAATTACGTGGCGCCCTGATTAAACATTAAATTCAAGGAATTTTCTTTTGTTGTTCGACCCACCCCTACTCTCTGACTGAGGGGCATATTTTTTTTTCTTTCAGTTATTATCAGGGGTTAAGATTAGACTTGATAAATATCCTTAACCACCGTGATAACCTTTGTCTTTTATTGCACTCACAGATTATTCTCATGCATTTCTTCTGTTGTTTCAGAACTTCTTGAATCTCAGAACATCCCCCCCCAGATCAGAATTTCGTAGGGCCATTCTACTATGCAAACGGCTACAGTAAGCCGTTAGTGCAGTCTCTTCATTGCTCAGATCCATCATTCTTCTGACCAAAAACAAAGAACTGGACAACTTCCTGGTGAGTACTTCGACATGCATGTATCATCTGAGGTGGCTCTGAGAGGTAACACCTAGGAATTTAATTGTTTGGTGTTCCTTACTTTATATACTCAGGGCCGTCGCCAGGGGGTAGGCAGGGTAGGCGGTCGCCTAGGGCGCCAAGATTTTGGGGCGGAATTTCAAGCCAGGTTAATAAAAAATATCACGAGTTTTCGCCTGATTCCCCTTACAACTCGCCTCTGGTGCCCCTTTTTAATTGACGCTATATCTCAATGAAACTTGTCGAAATTCTCTTTGATATATGCTGCCAAATGTTCATGTTATTACTATTTTCAATTGGCCAATCAGCATGTTAATTTTTAACGAAAGCAAAGTACTGAATAAATAAATCCATTTCATTTCATTATTTCGATAAAAGAATTTTGAGGTTTG
This sequence comes from Hippodamia convergens, assembly GCA_038502775.1. Classification (NCBI taxonomy): domain Eukaryota; kingdom Metazoa; phylum Arthropoda; class Insecta; order Coleoptera; family Coccinellidae; genus Hippodamia; species Hippodamia convergens. Next base: position 50,715,460 of record CM076607.1, on the reverse strand, counting down.
TAAAGTTATAAGAACTGTTTTTTTCATATCTTATAAGTATACCATAATCAATATACTTGAATATTTTTATATTGTTGAGTATATATGTGCAAAGTGAGTGTTTACCTCTATAATCTAGATTTTTCTCTTTTCCTCTAGGGTGAAAAAAATATTGTAATTTTTGAAGGAGAGTATTTTCTTGTTGTCGACTTCATTCAATATTTTCGGATGTTAAAATACCTTGATTGAAAATCAATAATTGATGTCACTTATGAGGATGTGTTCTAGCGAATTAGCAAGAGGTAAGATGGGGGAACCAAAGGGGGTGTCAATTAAGCTGTTATTATATGTAGAAGCTTATTCCACAAAAACTTGAATATATGTCTTCTTGTAAACTCAGATATATCACTTGAATAGTAATTTGATTGTTGTCACTATTTTGAGAATTTCATACTTCTCTGAGAGAACTATTTTTTTGTAGTTGTTTTTTTTTATACATGAACGACAAATTTTCTAATGTGGTCTTGTGTTCTACCTAGGGCTGATATAGGTCTGTTTTTTATGTGCTCATTAAATGTTATAATCTCTGAGTGAGTTGTCATGCCCATATAGAAGGAGCGACAATCACTACAAGAAAACCTGTGTATACCGCTACAACGATCATTGCTAATCTTAGGCTGATTGCAGAATTTTATCTTCTTGGAAGAACTTATTCTGTCATCAAATCCTTCGGAATTTGGGATTAACAATTTTGTTTAATTGCATTTTAATTTGTTTATTAAGAAGCATTTTTTTTTAAACCGTGAATTACTTTCGCAGAATCAGGCAAGTGATGTGAACCTTGAATAACTGATAAAATGAAGATATTTAGAACTTCCCAGGCGTATAAACTGGCTAAGCCAGAGTATCTGTACTTATTGTTCAATATCAATGAAAATTATGGCTGATTTATTCATTGTCTCTCATATTTAATGAACATTTTCACATATTAAGGACGAGTCAATAGTCCTTATTTCATGCTAGGAGAATGATTCAAATTATGAAGAAATCGACAGTTACAGGTGTTAAAAAAGTGGTGAAAAACCATACCATTGTTTTTTTCAAAAATTTCACCCAAGTTTTTAATTATACTCATAATCTCTATGAAGAATTTTTAAGTCCTCTGCAAATTTACGGATCATTCTGGATTATATAAAATGCCCGTTAAAGCCCATAAAGTAATAAGTTCATTCATTCAAAAGACATGCCCTGCATTTTTTGTCTGTGGATTACCCTAGTGCCTAAAATTGATAGTTTTAAAAATTTTGCGCATTTCACATGCTGTGTTCCGAGGCATGACACTATACATTACGTAGGTAAACAGTTTCAGAGGATAACCGTTCAGGTTCAACTTGATAATATCATCAAATACTACAATACTTCCTGTTTTATTCTAATTTTCTGATGATTTGAGAGATTGCTTTGAAGATTTAAGAAGCAAATTATAGTGAGCTTTGGCTGGGTATTTAATATATCCTCGAAAACTGGTCGAAGTGAATAAAAAACATTTATCGAATACTGCACAATGACAACAGCAGAACTCAAAGACTCATCCATATCAGATGCAATGTCGATTTTATAAAAATTGATATGAGAAATCTCCATAACAAGATTTATCATTAGGTATATTATCAGTTATTGCTTGGAAAAATATCGATTTAATTCGAAACCATGATTGGATGAATGAATCTATTTCGTGAATTCAACCTGATGTATAATACCAGAAATAATAATGAATATTCTTGTTTTCAACATTTATTCATAAGAAAGACTAGTCATGCAATAAATTAAATTTCAACACTCATATGTACAATTCGGAATGATGCTAGAAGCAGCTATCACTCAGTGATGGTAGTAAGCTGGAGCAGCTCCATAAGAGATGGACTTGGTGATGAGAGGAGATGCAGCGTAAGCTACTTTGGCTACAGGGGCAGCATAGGCCACAGGTGTAGCGTATTTGGCTACGACAGGTACGGCGGCTTTGACAGCTACAGCAGCTGGTTCTTTGTGTACAACAGCGTTGAAACCGTTGTGGGCATCAGCAGTGTACTCAACGGTACGTTTGGTTCCATCAGATTCGATGAGGGAGTAGCTTCCTTGAACAGCATCACCACGGCGGGATTCCTGTTGAGATTTGATATCTCCGGTGTGGGGGTCGTTGACTGAGTATCCGAAATCGTAGTTGGCTGGTGCCTCTGGTTCAGCAATGATGGTTTTGGCTACTGGAGTGGCATAAGCCAAAGGTGCGGAGTACTTAGTGATGGTTGGAGCGGCAGCATAAGAAATTGGAGCGGCAGCGTAGGTGTGAGCAATTGGGGCAGAGTAGGTTTGGACAGATGGGGCATAAGAGTAGGTGTGGGCAACTGGAGCTGAGTAGGTGGCTACTTTAGCCACGGCTGGGGCAGCGTAGTGAGCTACTGGGGCTGAGAGGCTGGAGTAGGAGACAGCTGGGGAAGCGTAGGTAGCTACTTTAGCAATAGCTGGGGCAGCATAGTGTGCTACTGGAGCTGAAAGGCTAGAGTAGGACACAGCTGGGGATGCATAGGTGGCAACCTTGGCAATAGCTGGGGCAGCATAGTGGGCCACTGGTGAAGAAATGCTTGAGTAGGAGACAGCAGGAGCTGCAGCGTATCCCAGAGGAACACCAGCATTAGCCACAGCCAAGAGAGCGGCAAAAGATATGAACTGAAAAAAAAAATGTGTTCTCAATTTCCATCCTTTCAAAAAAAATGTATACGAAAAGATTTAGGTATGTTTAATTTTTCTTTTGTTTTGATGACAGTGACGAAATTATGACAAATACTAGTCAGAAAGTATTATCTATTGAATACTCTGATGAAATTTCAGATATTACGTATAATGTTAATATTGATGATAGAATTCAACCGATTTGAGACTTACTTTGAATGCCATGATCGGAGTTGTATCAGGTATGATTGTTCTTACCTGCACACTTACTTTATATACCAAAATCGAATCGGTAGGCGATACATGGTAACGAAATTATTGTCCCCGCCCAGTACACTCATGTTGCCTTTCACTGACAAATGCAGTGCCAAATTCTTCTTCGAGTGTACTTGCACTCGACCGACTGTTCATAGTTAAGGGCAATGAGGCAAGGCTATTCTGTATTTTTCTTCTTGATAATCATGTCACTGTGATTTCTAATTGTGAGTCAGAAAAGTTTTTAATCCATTAGGAAATATCACCGATAGTCCGTTCAGGATTTATTGCCATCAAGGGCGGCTGCGAAAAATCGAAATTAATTGGTAATATCAGTAACAATTTAGTTGTAGGATTTGGGTTAGTGTTGAGAAAAAATACATTAAGTAATATTCAATTAGCCATCGAAAAATTTTCTGCATTATTTTTTTGATTTAATGGAACAGTTAATTTTGGATTTGGGTATTTCTTCAGTCTTGGCCAATGAAAACTGGCGAGAATTTATCGCCGGTAAAGTTAAAATATATAGAAATTCATCCGATTGATTCTTCTTTTTGTATTTTGGTAATTAGGTTTGTTTTTTTGTGAATGAAAATGGATGTATTTTGAAACTTGGAACAATGTTCTTTCACAAGGTTCAGATTTTAATTAATTGTTGTGTGATGTTCCTACTCTTTTTCAGAAAAATTCATTCATGCCGATGATATTGCTGTGATATCATTCTAATCTTCAGAACATAGAAAAAACCTTTTCAGCAGATTCAGAAATCTGGGGTTTGAAGCATAGAAATCGAAATAAATTAGCCTTCAGAAACTATATTGCTGATGCCGTGATTTCTAGATCCGTTTGGTTGAACACTGTTCATGTGAAAAAAAAATTATGTCCAACTAAAATTTTGTATGAGGATTATCACTGGTTCTGTTAGATCTGTACTCACTTCTAAGTCAGCAGTCCTATGAAATATTGTACCTACCCATATTGGCAGAGACAACAACTTTGAATTTCAGGAACAAATTTTATTTCTTTTCGAGTCCATTTTTCATACTTCCTCCTCAGATTGAAGTCGCGTGAACCATTTTGCCCAAATTACTCAATAAAAAGAGATAAGAAAGTTTGGCAGTTTGAATGCAATCTTTTCAACAAAAATGTATTTACTGATCCTCTATTGGGGTTCCTGGTTTTTCAGCAGAATATGGTCTGTTCTAAGTCATTTAAGAATATCATTGAAGTTGTCGGCAGACTTTCCAGATGGAATTTGGTTGAAATCCCTGGTTATAAGTGTGGGGAAATTGAGGAGACAATATAGAACATCTCATAACTAATTTGCGTCATTTATAAATTTCAAGGCTATACATGTAGTTTTGAATGCATTCCTGAAGTGGATGGTTGACTCGGAAAAATTCTAATTCATTATAAAGAATTGTTTTTTTTTGCTTTTGCCTATTTTCATTTCAGATTGAGAGTTTGGGAATGGTGGGTGAGAACTGTTTCTTTCTCTTCCTATAGAAAAATTACATCGATTTGTCCTTCAAGATCATCTAGATGTCCTTCCAATTCTTCGTTATAAAATGTTTCAAGTATTTTCTGTTTCAAACTTTGTGGAGGCTGATGTGTTTTGCTGAGCATAATTGTATGATTCCCCGTTGCACTGACCTCAGCCCCCACCTTTCCCCCCATATTTTCCCCACTCTGACCGTATAAGATTTCTGGCTGCCTCTGGAAATCGCTGATCAACTTTCAATTTTTAAGATGCTCATTTTTTTTCTCCAGTAAAATTTGAAATGCCTTTTTGTTTTTCTTTTTTTTTTCTCTGCATGCTCATTTCCAAAATGTAATAATTAAGATAACCTTTTAAGTGAACTACCTTCGAGGTTTCTATTTATGTTTGGGAAATAAGGACATTATCATTATATTATATATTATATATATATATATCATAACTTTTTGTTTGAATGTGTACATATGTATATTTTAGCCTTCTCAATCACTATATGTTTGTTTAAAATAGATCACAAGAAATAAGAACTGAAGAAGGGAAGTAGGAACTAGATCGAAGAAGTGAAGCACACTAACATTTTCTATGTGAGTGGATTTGAGTTTGCATGTAACATACTGTTTCTGAATCATATTCAACATAATCTAAAAATAGTTAAATTGTATTTTTGCACTATGATATATAGTCTCATTTTTATATCGAACAACAATTTTGTTATAGATAGATATTTTATTTTCAGAATCATTATCTAACGACAAATATGAAAACAAGTGTAAGGGTCGATTTCACAAAACTTTAATTGTGCGATTAAAAAATCTTACGTAAATTCGAATCACTCGTTTTGACATTTCAACAAATTGCGGTGGCTCAAATTGATTAAACGGTACAAACAAAGTTTTGTGAAACCCCTCTTAGTATTATACATGAATCAAAATCATCACAAGTGCCTTCCTACAATATGGAATCTGAAGTACGAAAGATCTCGAATCCAACCAACGAATTCGTTTCACAGTTGTTGTGTTATAAGTTTTCTCATGTTTAGCAATTCAAAAGGGGGAAATTGATTGGGTTTTTTCATTTCTTTCAAACATTGTGACATTTCTGTCATAACTAATTTATGAAGAAAGAATTTCTGCAATGGGTGGTTAAATCGAAAATCATTTAATTTATCATAAATAGCTAGTTTTTTCTGCTCCTGTCTTTTTTTAATTCAGATCTAAAATTGCAGGTAGATTGATGAAGAGTCTGTTTTCTCTGCTGCTCATAGAAGAACTACATGAAAATGTTCTTCTGATCACGTAGATGTCCTCTAAGATCCTCTGATATGATATTTTTATTAATTTTGGGGTGAGGTCGGGTTTTTTTTTTCTGGGGTTTTTCCCTTTCCTCAATTTATCATTCTACAGACCTGTATGGTTTTCCTGTCTTGTACTTAGCCCAGCTAGGAACTTTGTTTCAATATGTATTGTATTATTTTAGCTCTCTCAATCAAAAGAAAGAAGAAGAAGAATCAGAAATAAACTTTTTCTTCTAATAACCCTTATGAAAAATGTTTAAAATGAAAACATTCCTCAAAATTGTTTTAATTTATTAAACTAAAAAAACCAGTATCAAGCTAAACACTTTAGAAATCATTAGGTGATTTTTCTTCAAAAAATAATGAATGGTTTTTTACGTAATATTTATTCAGAATTTGATAGGTGAGAAAAAATAAGAGAGCGATGTTTCGCAACTCTGTCTGATGCATCTTCAAGCTCTATGATGAAAAACACATGATAGGATAAAAACATAACATTAGCTTGTCAACTCGGAAGTTTCCATGTAGGTACTATCATTGAAATCGAAAATCAGGGATATTGCGGTTACCCAATATAAGAGGCAAATGGCCAAACAAGGATATAAATAAAGAGATCGATGTGTTCCAAATTCATAGAATTTTAATGTTTTTCCATTTTCACTTTGCGTGATTTATGTGTTTTAATATAACCTTATCGGCAGTAAGGGCGAAAAAACAGAATCGCACTCCATGTGTACGACTGACAGATGTTGTCAGACAAGAGTTTTCCGAATTTTCTCAGTTTTGAATCTCAGGACAAGTAGTTCTGTTGATTTTATGGAACTTTTGGATCATACCCCCACAGTTGGCGGTTGCCACGCTACGTAGGTCGTCCGAAAGTAAGTGCGCTTCTTTTAGTTTATTTATTGCTCCCGACTTATGGTTCTAATCATTGTTCAATATCGTATATAGACCACGGACTTGTAGAAGTCCTAGAAAAGCAATATACGTCCGGTTTTTCTCCCCGCCCGCTATAGAAGAAGGGTAAACAGGTTATTGGTTATAGATGTACGCGCAATCTCGCTCAGTGTGTATCGTCGGAGTATATTTGAATGCCAATCTGTTAATCAGTATCTAGATAAATAACTTTCACAAGACTGGACACCACAAACCAAAAAAAAAATTTAAGAACCAAACAAAATGCGCAAAACATAATACATATATACAACTCGAAGAGTAAAAATTGGAGAATTATGTTTCACCGATGAGGGGTTTCAACCTCGAAACCGGTATGCATCTATTCTCTTCTCGACGGCTACACTATTTCGGTGGTTTATTCTCAATCCATGGTCACCTTTCGGAACTAATGTTCCTGAATAAAATAAACTGCGCAAACTGGTTCGAATAACGACATGTATATCTCTGAATTTATATGCTCTTATAATTTCTTGATTTTTTTTTTATATATATACATGTGTAAATACTTATAAAGATTCTATCTCCTCGTAATTATTTGTAAACTAGTTAATAATGACTGTACAATTCTGTATATGAATTTGTGACTCGATGCATGACCACCGGTCTAAAGCCAAGTAATAAACCAAAAAAAAATATTCATGGCATGGACAAACAAACACCAACCTAACCGTAGTCATACATCATATATGATATTCCTATATCCTCGTATTGAGGCTTTTGTCGAGAATTCGATAATATTATGGTAAATGGTGTTCAAACCCAAACAAGCCCTCCTTATAATTATGTTTTCTTTTAAATAGATCTGGTATCATTTTCCCCACATTAAGATTTGAGATCCAGAGCCAGTCGTAGATAAATGTTGTCTGTTCTCACCTCCAACCCTAAATATACGATATACTGTGTTTCTTTAGTAGAACGTTTACTCTTGTAGGCTCTTGTTGTAATCTTGTGGCCTAGGGTAAGTCTTGCTATTTGGCAACCCCCGAAAACTTGTGAATCATTCTACTCGGTATCAATGACAATGCTTTTTTTCAAAACATTGTTCTGAGTATTCACCTTTTTGATACTACATAAAGTACTGTTTTGAAAAATTCGAAATAGTTTCGATAAACATCTTCAACATATGATATGGACATTGGATTCATTTTTAGGCCTCGCTTTCTGAAACATGAAACACTCTTAATTATGCTCTTAAACGTTTTTCAGAAATCTTCAGAGAAAAAATTCAGACGCAGCATTTGGTGCTTCTTGAATTTTATATTCCAAGGAATTCATTATGAAGAAGAAAATGTTGTTCTGACAAACACTGTGTTTGTCGGATAAAATCCCTAGTAATCCAAGGCAATCCGAAAGGCACCTTTTGGTAACGACCGCTTTTCGAAGAAGCCGCCTTTAAAGGGTGCTTGAAAGTGTCATAAAGAGCCACTATCTCAAAATACTTAAATTACTTTATGGAACCGTACCGGTTTCATTTGTTAAGGAGGCTTCTCACAGAAAAGAAGACTTTACTTCCGTTTATGGAACTGGCCGTTAATGACATAATAAACTCATCAAGAGAAAAGTAATTGAAAATCGTTTTTGTGAAAAAACTATCATACACAACTCAGCAGGAAGCGACTCGTCCTAGCCTGGTGTCACTATCTCCCTTATCATTTTGACGCTCAAGAAAAACATTATTTAACATAGGCAACAGAAGGGGGTTGACATTCATCAACTCAAATAGTTAAACGGGTTTTGATTCACTTGTAAATTGATTTACTTTCAAATTGAAATACTTTCAATTAACTTTGAAAATTTGTATCTCCCCTATTAACACAAAATGATGCTCCAACAAATTTGAGGGTTTGTTTATTGAACATGATCATTTGATGCAAGAAAACGGTCACAATTCGGAAAAATTAATTTCCGAAGTGCGATCGTTTACAAGCGGAGATCCATGTTGAAAGTAAACCACACCTTGATCATTATCATTGATGTTTATCGTTCAAGATGATTCTATTCTCGGTAGCCATAAATACCTTGATTTATTAAGGATTAAAGTTTGGAAGTACCATTCAATTATGTGTTTTTTTTGGATGAAGGTGGTTTCAGAGTAATAGGAAAAACTCATTGTTCGAATCAACGTATACAAGACGTAGCTTCACTACTGTTGGTAACTTTATGAGAAACTGCGAATTTTTCTCATGTTTCTTGTTTACTTCATTTAGTGCATTTTTTCGTTTTCCTGAAAACTTAATATGGGTTTTCTCCCCCAGTCTCTGAAACAAGAAAGAATTAGAAATTTTTTTTTAATAATATAATATGAGAAAGGCCTTTCTTATATTATTAAAAAAAATTTTCTTATATTATATATTATATTATTAAAAAAATTTTTCTAATTCTTTCTTGTTTCAGAGACTGGGAGAGAAAACCCATATTAAGTTTTCAGGATAATGCAGAGACCTCCCAGAAAATATTTCAATAGATACATTTTTTCGTTCATTCAACACAGCCACTCAGAGCCTAAAATAACAATAATAATAAATGAAATGTGATCTTTCATTATTCGGCTCAATATGGTTATATAAGGAAAGCTCCGAAGTACATAGCCTGATGTGATGAGGTCTGAAACTTACGCTTCAATTTTTTCAGTTCATAGTTACATACTCTGTGTATTTGAACATGTACGGAATAGGTTAATTCCTAAATATAAAATCACGTAACAGGACCAAAATGAATGGGGTAAAAGCCAGCTACTAGAATACTAGGAGGTGGCGGATTTCCAAGTTGGGAAAAACAAGTATTAAACTAATAGATAAATATAAGAAAATATATTCATGAGTTGGTCAGGCATATTTGCCCAATGGAATAAATAAAATAATTTATGTACACAGCATTCTTCCATTCAGTCAATTAGTGGTGGTAGATAGCTGGGGCAGCGGCGTAGGAAAGGGCTGGTGCAGCAGCGTAAGCTACTTTGGCAACTGGGGCAGCATAGGCAACAGGTGTGGCTACTTTAGCAACTACTGGTACAGCGGTTTTGACAGCAACGGCAGCTGCTTCTTTGTGTACTACAGCATTGAATCCGTTGTGGGAATCAGCGGTGTATTCCACAGTACGTTTGGTTCCATCGGAGTCGATGAGGGAGTAGCTTCCTTGGACAAGATCGCCATGACGAGATTCTTGTTGAGATTTAACATCTCCAGTGCTGGGGTCGTTGACGGAGTATCCGAAATCGTAGTTGGCTGGAGCTTCTTGTTCGGCAACGATGGCTTTGGCAACAGGGGCGGCGTATGCTACAGGTGCAGCGGCGTAGGTGTGAGCAATTGGGGCAGAGTAGGTCTGGACAGATGGGGCATAAGAGTAGGTGTGGGCAACTGGTGCTGAGTAGGTGGCTACTTTAGCAACGGCTGGAGCAGCGTAGTGAGCTACTGGAGCTGAGAGGCTGGAATAAGATACAGCTGGAGAAGCGTAGGTGGCTACTTTAGCAATAGCTGGGGCAGCATAGTGAGCCACTGGAGCTGAAAGGCTGGAGTAGGATACAGCTGGGGAAGCGTAGGTGGCTACTTTGGCAATAGCTGGAGCAGCATAGTGAGCCACTGGAGCTGAAAGGCTGGAGTAAGAGACAGCAGGAGCTGCGGCATATCCCAAGGGAACACCAGCGCGGGCGACAGCCAAAAGGGCAGCGAAGGAAACAAACTGTAACAAAAAATCTCATTACATCTCGTCCTCATTATTCTGGAACTATTGGATTATCTTTGATATAAAACTCACTTTGAATGCCATGATGGAAACGAACCAGATGGAATGATTTTCGTTCGATCCATGCAAAGTATTTATACCGAAATTTGGCGTGGCCAGATTATGAAATTCAGATGTACCCAGCCCTCTCGATTGGAGGAGACCTTTCACCGATACTCTGTCTGCTGAATTTCGTATCGTGTGTGGCTGAACTTGACCCAGTGTTTCGATTGATCGTACCTATTATAGAAGGATTCATTAATTGATGATTTATTGGCAGACTGCTCATGCAGCCTTTTAAAGTGTAACGATTAACAAACAATTGGCGTAACTGGACGCAGAAAAATTTCGCATTATTCAGTGCAAAAAAAATCAAAAAGTTGCAAATTTTTTTCATTTTGTTTGATAAATGCTACTATAGTTTTATATATGAAAATAACTTCGATTTTACAGAATCCATTTACGCATGAAGCATTGATGAATATTATAAAATTTTCATGCGCTGAATTCATACAAACGATACTTTTTTCCTTAGATAATGTCATATGATTTTTTTTCTGGATCTAATTATTTATACAAAAATTTGATTATTCTCCGGAGCAAATTCACAGTAATCCTAAGAACAAGCAGATTGAGGCATAATCGTTCAAGTATTGGACCCAAAAAGTATTGTCTGCATTTTTTATCTTCCAATTCAGAATTTCGTTTTAAATAACGGATCCTAAGAGTTGAAATGACGAAATAGTATTTCTGTAAATTTTCAAATCTACAAAATATAACTGTTTACTGCAAGGACTATGAAAAAATTCATATCTGTGGATTCATTAGATTTCTGCATATCGATTAAAGAGCGAATACAGCAGCATATAAACGCTATCTCACTCGGAGAAAAGATATGGAGCGGTTTCAGAAAAGTGCACGACTCTGATAAATAAAAGTTTATTATTTTTTTTAAGACATAATAAAAATGTATGAGATAAATCAAGATAATAGGAGAAAATAAATATATAACTATATATAACTATTAAATCAGAAATCTGCCCTCAGCCAAATATTCTTCAATGCTCTAACGGCCAGTTTCATAATGAACCCCTTAAGTACACTTTAGTTAAAGTGCACTTTAAGCAAAAACCCACTCTAAAAGTCCACCCAACTTCATGATGAAATTTAATGGAACTTTACGTAAAGGAGACTTTAGGTGAAATGTTGTATGTTGGCATAACTGAAATCGTTTCATTAGACCTGAAATAGACAAGTGCAGTTGTATTTAACCACAGCCATCTTAAAATTGAAGGAGGTTATGTTATTTTCATGTCCTGTGGATATAACGTTCAGGTTCAAATTTAAAATATACATCTAGAAATTATGGGAAAAGAAAAGATCAATCCCAAACTGAATATTACAAAAAAAAAATGGAATGATGATTGCCGCTGACAAAGACAAAAGCGCAATAAGGGAGCGTTGCCTCAGATTAACATCATTAGATTTAGATATCGAAATAATGAAAAAAAATTTGAATAAACATAATCTTTGAATAAGCATTTATTTTCAGCAATTACATCAGCCTAATATAGCAAAATGACCTGTTATCTCGCCTGTTATGATTGAATTTCTAACATGTTTCCCAGTAATGCATCAGCAAAAATTTTTTGATTATCACCTAATTCCTTTTCGAAATAATTGATAGGAAACATGTCATTGATGTCAATTGCAACACCGCAGTTGCAACCATAATGAGCGAATGAGCCGTATGATGTCTTATTGTAGTCCCATTACGAATTTCGAAATCGGAAATCTACGTTTCCATACTCCGTATTCTCATTCCACAATGTTTCTGGTTCTTATGATTGGTTCATGTCATGGATCTTCTTCATTTGATGAATTCGAACTAGTTTTCTGGAAATTTTCCATTTTTATTATTCAAATACTAAACTATATTCTTGTGCTCGCCGCATTATCTCTTATTGTGAAAGTTGATTTCGAAATCGAACTCAACATCACTAACCTCAAATGAGTTGACAGTTTGGATACGGGAGGTTAGGAATTTATTTATAAATTCAGGGCTAAAGGATACTTTAGCTGCTAGAGTCCTGAAATTGGGCCTTTAAATATAAAGTGGCTTCAAGAACCTGAAATGTGTTATGAAACCGAAATGCTGAACTTGAAGGAGCTTTAAAATTAAGGGGACTTTAAAATTAAAGGGACTTCAAAGCTTCAAAGATTATGAAACTGGTCCTAAGGGCCATTTGCACCAACTTCTCTTCAAATAATGCCTCAACTAAGCGTCTTTTAAAATAAAGGGTCGCTTGAATTTATTGACAGTTGCACGATTGACACTCAACAGAATCTTACTCTTAAATATTTCTATCTGGTGATATTTCAGCTTTTCATGTTGTCAAAATTTACCCTAGAAAAATTAAGCCATTTCATTGGCTGGCCGGCTACAGATGATAGTGGTCATTTTATTAACCCTCAACCTAACTTCATTGTCATTTTGACGATTTCATCCTTGTTGAAATTCCAATTTTTTGGTTCATATATGGTAGATGATTTTACTTCAATAATTATCTGTAGCAATCTTCGAAGTTGAAAAAAATTATCACTTGGTTGGCTGAACCTGGTCCAATTAAACTCTCTCGACTCCAAAGGAATTTTTTTTTTGAGATGAATGTTTTCAAATGTTAAGTAAATTACGTTATTTAAGTTGAGTGTTCATTTTGAGGGGAGCTTATAAATTATACTTGAAGAGATGAAAAAAATTTATAGAATTTTGGGTGGGCAAATTCAAACTGATATTTCAAAAAAAAGCATTTTGAATGTTCACCAATTCAGTCAACTTCATATGGCAAAAGTAATTTTGCTCACATCTGTGGAAATGTGGAGTCTCGTGCATTATGATTGTAAGCATAATTTTTGTCTTGAAACTGACATAATCTATAATTTTTGAGCGTTCGGTGCATAGACGCATGATCGAATTCTATGTTTCCACTAGGATGTAGAAAATTTAAGGCTTAGGCTGACTTTCAGGAACGTTCATTCAAATTGGAGATCCATTGAAAGTTTAAACTTCCATTGTTAAAATACAGGATAAATATTTTTGATAACTTTCATTAAAATGAGACTAATAGGAAAAGAAATATTCAAATTCATTTTCCGACCTTAATTGAGGAAATCATTATGGATTCCATTTTCTTTAATATTTCGAAACTGTCCAAATATCGCAAGAAATGAAAAGTTCTATTCATATTTCATAAACAGTAATGACACTGAATTCATCGAATAAATATTTACTAGATCAACAATGAGAAGATGAAATAATAACTACATCTGCTGATGTTGGTTCATTTGGAAATAATTCCAATTTTTTAATCCAAGAAGCAAAGTGTTTGAGTATATTCATTTGAATAAAATTTTGGTTTTTCAACAGATCCAAATTTGCAATGCGAAATTCTACTATTTTTTATGTGATCATTCAGAAACATTTTTTGTATTTTACTTGAAAATTTTTCTTGTCCAGTTGATTCCGGATTGACCTACTCAATTTTTGAATCAGAAAATTCCGATGATACTTTCATGAATATATTCAATAAAATAAATACTTTATGTACAGAGACTTAGACACATATCACTTTCGAGATGAACTACTCATTGATGGTAAAGAGCAGGGGCAGCATAAGCCAAAGGAGCGGCTACTTTAGCTACAACTGGTACTGCAGTTTTGACGGCAACAGTTGCTGGTTCTTTGTGTACAACAGCGTTGAAACCATTGTGAGCATCGGCGGTGTATTCAACAGTACGTTTGGTTCCATCGGATTCGATGAGGGAGTAGCTTCCTTGGACAACATCACCATGGCGGGATTCTTGTTGGGATTTGCTGTCTCCGGTGTGGGGGTCGTTGACTGAGTATCCGAAATCGTAGTTGGCTGGAGCTTCTGGTTCGGCAACGATGGTTTTGGCAACAGGGGCGGCGTAAGCTACAGGTGCAGCGGCGTAGGTGTGAGCAATTGGGGCAGAGTAGGTCTGGACAGATGGGGCATAAGAGTAGGTGTGGGCTACTGGTGCTGAGTAGGTGGCTACTTTAGCAACTGCTGGGGCGGCGTAGTGAGCTACTGGAGCTGAGAGGCTTGAGTAAGATACAGCTGGAGAAGCGTAGGTGGCTACTTTAGCAACTGCTGGGGTGGCGTAGTGAGCTACTGGAGCTGAGAGGCTTGAGTAAGATACAGCTGGAGAAGCGTAGGTGGCTACTTTAGCAATAGCTGGGGCGGCATAGTGAGCTACTGGAGCTGAGAGGCTGGAGTAGGAGACAGCTGGGGAAGCATAGGTGGCTACTTTGGCAATAGCTGGAGCAGCGTAGTGAGCTACTGGAGCAGAAATGCTGGAGTAGGAGACAGCAGGAGCTGCGGCGTATCCCAAGGGAACACCAGCACGGGCAACAGCCAGGACAGCGGCGAAAGCTACGAACTGTAAACAAAATATTAGGTATAATTAAGTCACTGAAATGAAAGATTTGAAAAGAAAACGAATATAAGCGAGTCCTAAAAGCATAATCACTAGCACAAATAATCTTCGTTAAGGAAACTCGATTCCCGTTTTAATTCGTTATTCTGAAACTATTGGGTTATCTTTGATATAAAACTTACTTTGAATGCCATGATGGAAACGAACCAGATGGAATGATTTTCGTTCGCTCCATGCAAGGTATTTATACCGAAATTTGGCGTGGTCAGATTAGGATATTCAGATGTACTCAGCCCTCTCGATTGGTGGAGACCTTTCACCGACAGTCTGTCTGCCGAATTTCGTATCGTGTGTGGCTGAACTTGACCCAGTGTTTCGATTGATCTTACCTATTATTAAAGGATTCAATAATTTATGATTTCTTGGCAGACTAAAGTGTAACGATTAACAAATTTTCTCGTTACTGGAAGCAGAAAAATTTCGCATGATTCAGTGTAAGAAAATCAACAGGGTTCGAATTACGGAGGCTTTTCAGCTAGTGACGGTGGAATGCGAGTAGCCTGAGAACAGCTGCTTAGATTTCAGTCTCCTAAATGCCTATCATTGTCAGTTACTCGGACTCTGAGTTCGTTCTAACTACCACATAGGGCTGTTTCACATTAGCCTGATTGTCCTCTAATAGCCCGGTCAAGTTTCGCATAAGAATGGTGCTCAAATAACAAAAATTGACGGAGAGCCAATTTTTCAATGAAAAAAAGCTTCAAACAAAGGTTGTAGATGATTAAATTATCTATGAAAACAGTACGATTTTCTTTCCAAGAGTTACCATCTCTAAGATATCGCGATTCTAAGAGGAACGTTATTTATGATATATACATATATAAGCCACTAATCAGGCATTTACAGCCAA
This sequence comes from Hippodamia convergens, assembly GCA_038502775.1. NCBI lineage: Eukaryota > Metazoa > Arthropoda > Insecta > Coleoptera > Coccinellidae > Hippodamia > Hippodamia convergens. The sequence goes on along the minus strand of CM076607.1, from coordinate 50,699,662 downwards.
TTTGTCTCTCTTTTAGTCTTTTATATATACTTAACTATTCTGAAAACACAGGGACGCGCCGAAGCCAAATTTTTGTGGGGGGGAATACATCGAAAATTTTCCAACTCTACATTGAATTAACAGAAAATTGTTGTACATAAAATGGTATGATATTTGTTTCGGTAAAAAAATCCACAGAGTGCGGAGTAATTCACTTTTATTCCTTCTACCGAACATTCAATTAAGTAGATTCTATCTAGTTTGTTTTTTTCGTGAAGAGTATCTTGATGTTACTTGAAACTTTGAGAAATACTACTTGTTTGTTTCTTCTGTTTTGTAGCTTTTCGTTATTTCGTGCAATCTGGGAGCGAAGGCAAGGCTCATTTTCATCAGATTGAATAGTTTTTCTGAAAAATCTATCCCTTTTAATCTGTGAAAAGAGTAAATATTGGGAATGAGCAGCTTCAATACGATGAATCTCATCAAAGTGGTGAGAAATAAACGTTGATTTTCTAATTACCCAATATTCAATTATGTGATTTTTTTTATTTTATGAAACAATTTTTTTTAAGAGAAGTACTTTGGGACACACTTTCTGTTCCATTCTTCAGAGAATGAAACTTCATTTCTCTGGTCCTTTGTTGTATCTCAAATTTTCAAGCATCATAAAACCAGATATTTTTCATGAAAAAATCAAATTTCATAAAATGAAGAAATAAACATGATTGAATGTTGGTAGATGGAAAATCAAAGTTGATTACTTACCACTTTGAGGAGTTTCTTAATATTGAAACTGCTCATCCCTAACAAGGGCCCATTTCACAGAATAGTAGGAACAAAATGTTCAGAAAATATATTTCGTTTGATAAAAAATGAGCCTTCCTTCTGCTGACAGATTCCATGAAATGAAGAAAAGCAACATAACTAAGGAATGAAACAGAAATTGTGTGTCAAATTTGCAAAAATCAAGAAAACAGATTCCCAATTTAGAAGGGAAACGGTTTCGACCTGAATCAGTTATATTGAAGAAACAATTTTGACCATAATTTCCTAATTTGAGTTGGCGATTTCGAACCTTTTGCAGAGTTTATTGCAATGAGTGTTTGAAATTGAGGATATATTTAGTATTTTGAACAATTTTTGTTATGTTGGATATGTGTTTCGTAGATAATTTCAGTTTCTATAGTTGAGAAAAATAAAACAAATGAATTGCGTTTCCGATATTCTATATTCTACGGTCACAACCTATAATTTTCTCTCACACTTGTTGTCCTTTGTGCATTTTCTGTTCACGAATTTTCTTTCAGTAATTTTTCATAAGATACCAGCACAAACCACATAACTCAAACTTCACTTTGAATCTTTTTCGGTTCATTTTTTTAATTTATTTACACATATTGTTCATTCGCAATATTATAATACAATGTACAAAGAGCGGACCTAATGATGACTCTGCCTATCTGATAGAAACAGCTTAAATTTTTTACCAGATGGTTTATTCATGACACAGTCCATGCGACATAACAGAAAAATTTACAACTACTGAGAACCTACTCCTGGAAGCCGCATTTCTTTAAACACTTGATGGTAAAAATATTGGGTTGAATACCATTTATTGCCGGCTATACATATATTGTTATGTACTGATTGAAAACTTGTTTTTTCTAATTCAGATTTCTTCGAATTTCATAACTCTAACGGAACTATGTATTTCAACTGCTTTGAAATTTTTCCAATTGCTTTGAAATTTTTACACCCCTCTTGAAATTTTTTCCAACTGCTCTGAAATTTTTCCAACTCCTTTGAAAATCTTCCGACCGCTTTGAAAATTTGCCAACTTCATTCAACCTTGAGGGGGGGATCATTCTCCACCATCCCCTTTCTTGGGCCCGTCCTTGTGAAAACATTTATTCAAAAGATAGCCCCTCCCTTACTGATTTTTTCAAATTATTTTCGTTTACTTCTTTTTGTACATAACATACAGTTCTTTCATCTTTTTTAAATAATTTCAATTTCTATGAAACATCACTCTTTGCAATTGATGAGTCATCACTTCTTATTTATGGTATCAGAGTCCCTTCCAAGTCTTTACCAAAAGGGGCTTTTTCACTTGGATTATGAATGCTAAACATTCAGTTCTAGTGAATATACGTCATTGTTACAATCGTCTTTTATTTAAGGTATTTGTGCTTTCTTGGAACTCAAAAAAGAAATGTCTCAGTTTTGCTCTATTTGCAGGAAACTTTTAACTGAAGATGAAACAGTTGTGGTTGATCGTGGAATGCCAACTTGAATCGAGGCTAGTGTCTCGAGAGTTGATGAGTTTACCGAGTATTTGAGAAATCAAATGGCAAGGGAATCAGAGGAACCCAGAAGACTGGGTTTGGAAATTGATGAATAATACTCCAGCGTGTACCCATTGCCAAGGTCATTCTTGCTGAAATCTCGATTTGAGTTTCATGGAGGAAGACTCCTATTACTTCAATGAAGAAAACAATGACTCATTTGAATAGTTTATGAAAAGAGAGACGAGGAGGAAGAACAAATCGACAAAGATATGACTGTTGAAGTAGACTTTCAAGAGTATGAATCTGATTGAAATATTCAAATGAATCAAAACGATAGTAATCAATAGCAATATCTATAATCAATAAAGAGGCAATATCTAGAACTTGACGAGTATTGTTTCCCTTAAATTATCCTAAAATTGTCAACATAATTTTCCTACCAAGGAAACCACGGTAAAAAAACCTTTGGGCATAAGTTCAATTTTTGAATCCAAGGAGTAAAGTGTTGGTGTATACTACTTTGAAAAAACTTTGTTTTTTCAACGTAGCTGAATTTGCAATACCAAATTCTTTCTTTTTTATCTGATGATTTCAGAACAATTTTTTGAATTCGACTGGTAACATTATTTGAAAAGAAATAAAAGAAAATAAGGTTGTACTCATGGATTGCTTTAATCTTCAAAATCTACTCGACATGTTTCACCTCATCGGTATCCTCAGGAGCTCTAAGAGATACAATATAGGTTTCATATAAACACTTGAACAAAAACAATAAACATACTCGTCAAAAGTTATCTCAAATTGTCAAGCATGGGTTGGATATATAATTTAGTGAATAGTTTTCGGTAGTCTTCGCTTTACTTATCACTTTGATGTTTTCTGTTAATTACTTATTTGTAGATTATGTCAGCTATTGTTCTGTGATGTCCGTCAATTTTCACTCTATGCTTGTAGGCGTTTTTTAGTCACAGCCAAATGATTATATAGTCCGTTTCGAAATGATGGCATCTCGGGCGGCTGTGGAATCTCGAAAATATGTTGGTAATATCACATCAGTAACTTTTGAGTTCTAGGATTTAGGTTGGTGTAGATTGAAAACACTAAGTTTTGACATTTCAGAGTCTGAATTAACCTCCTGAATGTATTTCGAATTTATTTCTGTATGCTTATGTTCTTGATTAAGGTACGGTTTCGCTTGTGCGTCGGACGCATGCAGCGACCGCCGAAAGTGGCTGCTGCGATTGTTGTATAGACTGTTCATAGGGAACAGCGAAGAAGCGGTTCCGCTTCTGCAGTCAACGCAGCAGTGACTGCAGCAGCCAAACGGCCCACTGCTTGCGGTACCAGTCTGTGCGACGTCGCTGCAGCGTGAATTCGTTTATATAAAGGTTAAAATTGTTATTATTTATTGAAATTATAGGAAACAAGTGTTGAAAAGTTTTCGAGGGATGAAGAAATGAAACTAATTGAATTAGTTTCCACAAATAGATGCTTGTATGATGCATCTCATGCTGAATATAAAAATATTTTGATGAAAGACAGTGTATGGAGAAAGATCGCGACAGGAATAGAAGGAAAAACAGGTAAAAGGAAATTTTTTCTTTATCATTTTAATTTGAACTCTTTATGTGAATACAAAACAGTTTCATATAATTGAATATCAATTATTCCGAACCCTACGTTCCTGCTTCCCTCGGAAACAAAATATTCCTTAAATCCATCTCGGACTGAGAATCCATCTGCTTTGGCAAATCCTCCTTTTCTTGTAAGTGGTATAAAATGTTTTTTTCCTTCCGAAATCATTAGATTTTCGTCTAAATGTTTATTAGTTACCCTTCCAGGGTTGTTTCTGATGAGGTTGTGTAAACATACAGCCACTGAAATTATGAGATCCACTCTAGATGGTTCAAATGCAATTGGTGAAAAAAAATCCTGAAAGTATTACTCAATATACCAAAAGCATTTTCTGACACTCTCCTGGCTCGACTCAGTCTATAGTTAAAAATGGCCTTTTGAATATCTTCTTCAGCTTGGTCTCTGCTGTAAGGTTTCATAATATTTTTATGCAAATGGAATGCTTCGTCACCGACAATAACATGAATTTGGTAATTCATTGTCCGACGGAAAACCAAATGTGCCCTGATAAATCTTTACATACTCCATCTCCGAATTCTCACTGTCGACTGTCGGCCGAGTAGTTTGGCTGCAGATAAGGAAACCACTTCGACGTAACAGCGGACGCGAGCAGTAGCTGCTCGCATTCACTGCATGCGTCCGACGCACAAGCGAAACCGTACCTTTAAATCGACAAATTAGCTTTGGATTTGAATATTTCCCAAGTATTACCGAATTGAAAATGGCTGAAATTCATCAAGATACCTCTCGCCAAACTACAAGAGAACGTGAAGCAGTTTATCGTCGGTACTACGAGTTTTTCAACAATTCAGCAGGTTTCTGCGAGTATTAATCGCGTTTTGCTAGTTATTCAGATAACAATCATTTACTTTTTCGAGGTGTTTTCTGATAAATAAATGAGTCTCACAATTTCAGGTCTCACCTTAAATCTGTCAGATGAATTTGGAGAAAGAAGAAGGCAAGACAAGTCATTACAGTCAGGGGTGAGCAGTGGATGGAACCCTATTCCACATGATTATACCTTCAAAGAGACATTATACGACGTTATTTTTTTCTAAAATCAAAAACAACGAATGAATATGTTTGTACATCTTTTTGGAACTGATTGAAAAGTAAATGAATTTTAATCAAAATCAACTTGTGGTAAATATTATTTAATGAATCATGAAATGAACAGTATTAATAAATACAAATAATAGTGATCTATTTTATAGCATTTCACACTTCGAATGATACAGAACAAATATTTTCTATTTGCTTCAACAACTTGGCTATGAAATAGTAAATTTATGTCAGCTTCATACTTCTTGTCCCTCAATGAGTATTGATCTGAGAAGAAAAAATAACACAGGGCGAGAACTTGGCTGAATTTTCGATCGTCATCAAGAATGCAAAGATTGCTGAAGAGTCTTTATAGAGAACGAACTTTTAGTCATCTTTAATGAAGTTTTAATTATTTAATGAATAATATCTCTACATTGTACATTGGAGTTCTTCGAAAGTCCGCTAGATTCCATGTTGCAACATTCCTCGCTATTTTTATTGTCAATCCTGAATTTCCAATTCCCATGCTTGATCTACAGTGGAATAGTGTGGGTGTATATATTTTAGTCATCATCTCAGCTTCTTTCTCTTCTGCAATTGAAGCTAAGTTTGAAAATTTGTCAATATAACAATGACGGAAATAATATAATTTCACAAAAAATTCTTCAAATTTATTTGCCTTGAAAAATATATTAAATCGTTTTATAGGTTATATCGAAATTTTCAACACAGTACTTTTTAGTAACTTTTTGTAACTAGAAGTAAAGCCCCGGCTGGAATTTCATGGCTTGCTCTGATGACAATCATTTTGAAACGGACTATATCAAACTCTCGTATATTCGGTGGTATGATAAATGCAGTTCCGTTTGGGTATTTAAACACTTTTCTCTTTCGCTTTTGATAGCTTTCGCGATTTCATTAATTTCGAACAGGTCGAGTTTCTTCTTTTTCCTGAGTTGAAGAGCAGTTTACGTCGGTGTTCTTATAAAACTCATGACCCCTCTGGGTAAGATGGTTACCGAAGGCACTCTTTCCCCCATAGTTTTTGATGTGTTCTGAAATACAAATGTTCAGCGATCTGAAGGTTTTTCCAATGTAAAACTTGTCACAAGTTCCGCATTTTAATTGATATACCCTTTCTTTTCTAATATGGGGGTTTTGTCTTTGTAGTTGCATATATTTTGGTGCAGGCAATTGACTGCCTTCATAGGGATTTCAATGTTGTTTTTTTGAAATATTCCCCTTAATTTATATGAATGTCACCTTGGAACGACATTGCTGAAGTGTACTTTGTGTTTCCCTCGTTTGTAACTTGTTCATCTCTGTCCTGGTGCATTCTCATGGTCGAGATATAATGAACTTGACTATTGGAACATATGAAAACAGTCAAGCTTGAAAGATTTTCTTGTCCAGTTGATTCCATATTGACCAACTTAATTTCCCAATCGAAAAATTTCAATGATACTTTCATGAATATATTCAGTAAAATAAATACTTTATGTACAAAGATTTAGACATTTATCACATCAAAGATGAATTACTCAATGATGGTAAAGAGCAGGGGCAGCATAAGCCAAAGGAGCTGCTACTTTAGCTACAACTGGTACGGCAGTTTTGACGGCAACAGTTGCTGGTTCTTTGTGTACAACAGCGTTGAAACCATTGTGAGCATCGGCGGTGTATTCGACAGTACGTTTGGTTCCATCGGATTCGATGAGGGAGTAGCTTCCTTGGACAACATCACCATGGCGGGATTCTTGTTGGGATTTGCTGTCTCCGGTGTGGGGGTCGTTGACGGAGTATCCGAAATCGTAGTTGGCTGGAGCTTCTGGTTCGGCAACGATGGTTTTGGCAACAGGGGCGGCGTATGCTACTGGTGCAGCGGCGTAGGTGTGAGCAATTGGGGCAGAGTAGGTCTGGACAGATGGGGCATAAGAGTAGGTGTGGGCAACTGGTGCTGAGTAGGTGGCTACTTTAGCTACGGCTGGGGCAGCGTAGTGAGCTACTGGGGCTGAGAGGCTGGAGTAAGATACAGCTGGTGAAGCGTAGGTGGCTACCTTAGCAATAGCTGGGGCAGCATAGTGAGCTACTGGAGCTGAGAGGCTGGAGTAGGAGACTGCTGGGGAAGCATAGGTAGCTACTTTGGCAATAGCTGGAGCAGCATAATGAGCTACTGGAGCGGAAATGCTGGAGTAGGAGACAGCAGGAGCTGCGGCGTATCCTAAGGGAACACCAGCACGGGCAACAGCCAGGACAGCGGCGAAAGCTACGAACTGTAAAGAAAATATTAGATATAATTAATTCATCGAAATGATAGATTTGAAAAGAAAACGAATATAAGCGAGTCCTAAAAGCATAATCCTCAGCACAAATAATCTTTATTCAGGAAACTCGATTGCCGTTTTAATTCATTATTCTGAAACTATTGGGTTATCTTTGATATAAAACTTACTTTGAATGCCATGATGGAAACGTACCAGATGGAATGATTTTCGTTCGCTCCATGCAAGGTTTTTATACCGAAATTTGGCGTGGTCAGATTAGGATATTCAGATGTACTCAGCCCTCTCGATTGGTGGAGACCTTTCACCGACAGTCTGTCTGCCGAATTTCGTATCGTTTGTGGCTGAACTTGACCCAGTGTATCGATCGATCGTACCTAAGGATTCGATATTATTATTTATTGGCAGACTGCTCATTCAGCATTTTAATGTGTAACGATTAACAAATCTTTTTTGAAACAATTTTGGATTATTTAGTGCACAAAATAATTTTTTTTCAATTTGTTCTCATTTTGTTCAGGTAGATACTCTACCGCCTATCAAAAAATTACAAGGAATGTATTATTTAAAATTCCCGGACTGAATGGATTTCGAAAATTTTTTTCTACTTAGGTAATTAGGACTGTCTTTCATTATTATGCCAAGTGTGAGCACGATCTTCCAACCAGTTTCTTCAAGGCAGGTTGTTAAGTGAGTCAACCTGATTAGTGATTGCCGATTTTTAACATGAACGGAATTATTGAATAATGAGTTTTGCCTCAAATAGAAAACAAAATTTCTTGTTCCAACCAGTAAAAAATGTTGCAAAAGGCTTATAGTGATTCAGTGTTATTCATAACCAGTGCATATGAGTAATACACAGCGTCAAATAGGGCCGTGAATTCGTCGAAGACATGCCTCCTCCTGGGTCCTGGACTTTGTCGAAAACACAGAAGAAAAATAATTTTATATCCCTCTTGAAAAGTGTCAATCTAAGAATAAAAGTACAAGAACCAACAAGGTGGGGAATAACCTCGGCTACTTGCTAAGACAACATAGTAACAAATATACTGGACTGAACTCAGGTAGTTCAGCCAAGTGAGAACATCTCCTGAAATATAACTCCTGAAGATGCCAGATACTCGAACTGGCGAAAAGTCGAGAACTTATCCACGACGAGGGCCGAAATGCTCGAAAGAACAGGTTACACTACCAAATATTACTGAATAGTGAGTGGTGAAATATGATAAATTGATAATATTTGTGGATTCAATAGATTCCTGTATTTTATTTTGCCCTCCCTGAGAAAAATTTCTGATGGGCGCCCATGATGTCATGTGACATTTCCTGACTTTTTGAAGGCCCAAAAATTATACTTTCTTGACCATTCGCTTACTGCACTGCGCAATGAATGAAAATCATTCACTGCACCGAATTTTGACGATGCTTCCTAAGATAATTTTTTGAGTTGGGACACAACATTGCGACGTTGGTCGGGATTGGAAATTTTGCCAACACCAATAGAACGTTTTTCTAGCACTTTCTTTATTAGGAGAATCGAAGAAAGAATCGGATAGTTGGAAAAAAATAGTTCACCAACCTCGATGTAAAGTTTGATTACTTTTTATCTCGATAATGTACTATTTTCCTACTCAACTAAACGAAACATATTCAAGCATAGTTTTTGTCTTGGAACTAACATTACCGATACTTTTTGGGCATTCGGTGCATGGTCGAATTTTATATTCCCACTAAGATGTAGATAGTTACAAGCTTGCCCTTAATTTCAGAAACTTCCATTTACATTGCCCAAAACAATTAACGCACATTATGGAAATCTGAAATTTATTCTACAACTGAAGGTGTTCTCAATGATAATTATTTTTATCAGAATTATGCATGCATATATTATACACTTTCAACGTTTTTCTTAAATACAGATGTTTTTTCCCAGAAGGAATAAAAAAAGATGATATTATCAGATTTTGAATGTATTGGCTCCATTCTAAAATCAGTTGCTCTCGATCAATTCTAGTGATCAATAGTTTTTCTTTCGTTTGATTTTCTACACTCATCGCAGATGCCCTTCTGCGATTCATATCGATTCATATTGGTAATTCCTTCTCTGAGTGAACTGATATGGATATCCATAATCGGCGAGAAGAGAACTGTGCCTTTTAATTAGTCGATATTTGGAAGTTTTATGAATGTGTCAATTCCGGATGGAAAGAAATTCCTACACACTTCACCGTAGACTTGAAATAAAGTACATAAATTAATACAATTTTAAACTGTAATCAAGACAAAGTCCGGCTAATCTACATTATTGGCAATTGAGTCTGGCGGCATTTATCAAAATGGGAAAAAAAGGAACTTTTTGCTGTTATTTTTCGGAGTATCAAATTTGGTACATGATGAATTATACTATGATTTCATATAAGAATCCCTAAATCTGTCAGTTACTTGAGCTCTGAGTTTATTCTAACTTCCACATGGGGCTGTTTCACATATAACCCAGATTGTCTCCCAATCTTATAATTAGTGCGATTCTGTTTGCTCATAACAATATAGCTTAAATAAAGATATTGCTTATGTTGCATAAAATACAGTTTGTCAGATCTTAAATCGCCGATTCTTGAAGCCCTTCATAGCAACATTGCTATAACAAAATTCATAATCAACATTGCAATATCGCTCGGAATAAAATACGTAATATTATAGCCATATGACTATTCAGTGTTAAGGACATTGGCATTAAACAATGGTTTCTCTCCCAATATAATAGATAAATTAATTGACAAAAAACAATATAAAAAACTATTATCAAGTATATACCCCACCGAAATTAATAACTGTATTGATGAATTTGCTTATATAAACTATATCCCACAAATAAGCGACAATATTTGTAGTAGATTAAGACGGAATAAAATTGACATTGTATGTACCAACAAGAAAAACTTAAAATCAATGTTTTATAATGGAAAGGATAGTTTAACAACTTTTGAAAAAAGTGGTGTCTATAAAATTTTTTGTGACGAATGCCCAGCTTTTTACATAGGTCAGACTGGTCGTTCTCTTAAGATAAGGGTTGATGAACATAGAAAGTCAATTCTTCAAAACAAATTGACAATTGGTTTTTCTGATCATTGTATCACTTGTAACCATTTCATAGATTTTAATAAAACAAGATTATTGCATGAAGGGGAAAAAAGCAGACGCCTAGATCTTTTAGAAATTTTGGAAATATCTTCTGCTTCAAAATATAAACAACCAATTGTGAACGATCAATTAGATTTCCGCTTATCTCCGGTTTTAACATCTGTTGTTTGATGTTTATTTCTTTGACTTGTGCGTTTACTTTTCAGTCTTGAGAATGGGATAAAACCCGAAACATGTCGACTTGTTAGATGTTTAATTTATTAAATATTGTGAACGTAGTCTTGTGTTCTTTTATTTTTCAATTGACCAAAGATGTTTCACCAAGTGTTGAGCGAGGAATCAATTTCATATGACTATTCATTTTACTCAACTTCATATACTACTAGTACTTTCTCTATTACTGGAATAAAGAAGGAATGTTTTGTTAACAAAAAAAATAAAAAACGACTATCATTGAGATTATAGGGAAAAGTATATCGAAATTCCTTTTTCGGCCTTAATTGAGGAAATTGTTATTACACATAGATTCTTTGGTCTTCCATATTTTTAAACTTTGCAAAAAAAATTTTAAACTATACAAAAATGAATTCTATTCGAAAAAAAATTTGCATATCTCGAAAACTATAAGGCCACTGAATTCAAAGATGAACTATACGTGATCAACTATTTCAATATTTATGAGCTGATGAAATACGAGATCTGATAATGTTGAGTCTTTCGGGAATTAGTCAAATTTAGTGAGACTAAAAGCAAATTGTTGGAGAATCTTCCCTTGAATTAAATTTTGTGTTTTTAACGTAGCCAAATCTGCAAAACCAAATCCTCTCGATTTAATCATTTATTTCACTAATCATTTATTTCTTCAATAATTGTTTATGTGATTCTTGAGAAGAATATTTTTGTATTGGACTTTAATATTAGGTACCAATCAGTTTGAAAGTTCTTCTTGTCCAGTTGATTCCATGTTGACTTACTCAATTTTTGAATCAGAAAATTCCAATGATACTTTCATAAATATATTCAATAAAATAAATACTTTATGTACAGAGACTTAGACACATATCACTTTCGAGATGAACTACTCAATGATGGTAAAGAGCAGGGGCAGCATAAGCCAAAGGAGCGGCTACTTTAGCTACAACTGGTACGGCAGTTTTGACGGCAACAGTTGCTGGTTCTTTGTGTACAACAGCGTTGAAACCATTGTGAGCATCGGCGGTGTATTCAACAGTACGTTTGGTTCCATCGGATTCGATGAGGGAGTAGCTTCCTTGGACAACATCACCATGGCGGGATTCTTGTTGGGATTTGCTGTCTCCGGTTGAGGGGTCGTTGACTGAGTATCCGAAATCGTAGTTGGCTGGAGCTTCTGGTTCGGCAACGATGGTTTTGGCAACAGGGGCGGCGTATGCTACAGGTGCAGCGGCGTAGGTGTGAGCAATTGGGGCAGAGTAGGTCTGGACAGATGGGGCATAAGAGTAGGTGTGGGCAACTGGTGCTGAGTAGGTGGCTACTTTAGCAACGGCTGGGGCAGCGTAGTGAGCTACTGGGGCTGAGAGGCTGGAGTAAGATACAGCTGGAGAAGCGTAGGTGGCTACTTTAGCAATAGCTGGGGCGGCATAGTGAGCTACTGGAGCTGAGAGGCTGGAGTAGGAGACTGCTGGGGAAGCATAGGTAGCTACTTTGGCAATAGCTGGAGCAGCATAATGAGCTACTGGAGCGGAAATGCTGGAGTAGGAGACAGCAGGAGCTGCGGCGTATCCCAAGGGAACACCAGCACGGGCAACAGCCAGGACAGCGGCGAAAGCTACGAACTGTAAAGAAAATATTAGATATGATTAATTCATTGAAATGAAAGATTTGAAAAGAAAACGAATATAAGCGAGTCCTAAAAGCATAATCCTCAGCACAAATAATCTTTATTCAGGAAACTCGATTGCCGTTTTAATTCATTATTCTGAAACTATTGGGTTATCTTTGATATAAAACTTACTTTGAATGCCATGATGGAAACGTACCAGATGGAATGATTTTCGTTCGCTCCATGCAAGGTTTTTATACCGAAATTTGGCGTGGTCAGATTAGGATATTCAGATGTACTCAGCCCTCTCGATTGGTGGAGACCTTTCACCGACAGTCTGTCTGCCGAATTTCGTATCGTTTGTGGCTGAACTTGACCCAGTGTATCGATCGATCGTACCTAAAGATTCGATATTATTATTTATTGGCAGACTGCTCATTCAGCCTTTTAATGTGTAACGATTAACAAATCTTTTTTGAAACAATTTTGGATTATTTAGTGCACAGAATAATTTTTTTTCAATTTGTTCTCATTTTGTTCAAGGAGATACTCTACCTTCTATCGAAAAATTTGTTATATAAAATTCCAGCACTGAATGGATTTTGAAATTTTTTTCTACTTAGGTAATTAGAACTGTCTTTCATTATTATGCCAAGTGTGAGCACGATCTTCCAACCAGTTTTTTCAAGGCAGGTTGTTAAGTGAGTCAACCTAATTAGTGATTGCCGATTTTTAGCATAAACGAAATTATTGAATAATGAGTTTTGCCTTAAATTTTGAATTGAAAACGAAATTTCGTGTTCCAACCAGTAAAAAATGTTGCAAAAGGCTTATAGTGATTCAGTGTAATTCATAACCAGTGCATATGAGTAGTACAAAGCGTCAAATAGGGCCGTGAAATCGTCGAAGACATGCCTTCTTCTGGACGACATTCGATCTCTGTAACCGAAATCAATATCGATGCATCGTGAGAAATTGTGATCGAAATCGTCCTACCAACTCAAATCGTCTCTCAAGAGTCTTTTAGTACCATTCTGATTGAGTAATTTGGCAAACAACAAATACCAGCCAAAAAACTCCATAAACACCATCGATCAACTACTGTTTTTGCTTGATTTAGTTCCATGGGACAATTTTCCATTCCTGAAACTAAAATTTCACCTCCGTGGAACAAGTTCATCAACAGAATTCGGCGCGTGAGTTAAATATGCCATCTCAGAAAGTGCTTACAAAGTATACTTCGAAGAATAGAAAAAACTATGGTGGGGAATACTTTAAAGGCGACAATATAAATTGCGAAGATTCAATGTATAATGTGTGTTTCTTCCACTTGCCTATTCATTTCATTTGAGCATAGGTGAATATTATGAAGTTCCCACAAAGGTTTCGACAACAGGCAAAGGGCTGAGTTCAGACAAAAGCTTTTTTTCCCATAGAAAATGCCGTATTAATTTTTTATCTCTGGATTAGGAAATTATGTTCAGAATGCGAAAATATTACTTGGCATATATTGAAAATAATTATAAATCATTGAGCGATGCAAAAATATCAACATCCTCTGAAATTCACTCTCAATAATACCAAATAACAAGAAATGGTCGGAATTGGAAATTTGGCCAACACCAACAGACTGTTTTTTTTTTTGGATTTCCTCAATCAGTCAAATCTAAGAAAGAATTAGATAGTTGGAAATAAAATACTTCACCAACCAGGATGGAAAGTTTCATTGCCTTTCATCTCGATAATGTACTATTTTTCTACAAAACTAAAAGAAACAGATTCAAGCATATTTTTTGTCTTGAAACTAACATTACCAATAATTTTTGGGCATGGTCGAATTCTATATTCTCACTTAGATGTAGATAGTTATAGGCTTGCCCCTAGTTTCAGAAAATTCCATTCATATTTAAGATGTATTGAAACCTGCATTGCTGAGAATATTTCTAGTATATGTTAATGACCTAGGACTAGCACTACCTGAAAATTGTGACCTCGTGAATTTTGCTGATGATACAAACATTTTGTTAAGGGGTAACAACCTCCAAACATCAGTTGATCTGTTCAGTTCAGTGTTGAATGAGATAGGCAGCTGGTGTTGTGAAAATAAACTCATCTTAAATATGCAGAAGACCGTTTGCACTTTTTTCTGTACAGATCGATCTACACAAGTGTTTCCTAATGCTCTGAGAAGCAAAGATGGTGACGTCAACGTCAAGGAGGTGGTGTCTTTCTTGGGGGTGGCAGTAGATAGAAATCTGAAATGGAATGATCATGTGGACCAGCTAGGAAAAAAGTTGAACTCGGTTGTGTATACGTTAAATGTTTTGAAAAGACAGGTTAACGAGGATGTGTTGAGAACAATATACTTTGCAAATTTTCAGTCTTCAACAACTTACAGTATCTTATTCTGGGGTAGTAGTTCCACACTCATGAATAGAGTCTTTTTGAAACAAAAATGGGCGATTAGAGTAATATCTGGTAAAAAAATATCGAGAGAGTTGTAGATCTCTTTTCAAGAAGAACAAAATCTTAACAATTCCAGGTCTATATATATACCGATTAATGCTGTTCTTTTTTAAGCATAATAACTATTATTCAAAATTATAAATCTAAATAATACAAGACGTATGTGTCCTTGGTTTTTTCCTGTACACAAATTAACTTGTTTTGAGAAGCACCCATTATATATGGCAATAAAGGTTTTCAATGTGCTACCAAGAAAATTGCAAGAAATTCGGACTATAAAGCATTCAGGAGAGAAATATTTGATATTTTAGTAAATTGTGAACCCTATGATATAGGAGAATTTTTTGATTATTGTAATAATTAAATTTGACTGGTTTCAACTATGTAACATGTAAATGTTATCATATATTGAAATAAACTATATATCTATCTATCTATCTATCTATCATCACCAACTCCAATTCAAATAACACACAACGAGGTGAGATATGCCTAACCCAAATATTGTGAATATTCATAGAGGGCATAAATTTAGAACCTTTTTTTCAATGATAATATTTCATTGAAATTTCATTATGTTGTTGATTCATCGAGACCGCGACAGATATAAATTTCTGATTGATTCATATTGCTAATTCCTTCTCTGAGTGAACTGATATTCATATCCATAATCGGCGAGAACTGTGCCTTTTAATTAGTCGATATTTGGAAGTTTTATGAATACATCAATTCAGGATGGATAAAAATCCCTACACACTTCACCCTACACCGCCTCTTTTTTTAGTTGAGAAATAATCAAATTGGATAGTTCAGAAAGCAGTGGATTTTTTCCTACTTATTTTTTTAGTCCCTTAAAATGACACAATCCTTGCTCTTCGTGGAAAAAGAACAAAAAATTCTGAGGCTGACTGAAATTTTTTGATGTATTCAAAAAATTTGAATAAAATATGTGTCTACTTATGTTACCGGTCATGAATTTTTCACACGGAACTCGAAGTTTAGGAAAATTGCTTATTTCAGATAGCGGAAATTGACTCTGGCGAAATATTTATGTATCAAAAAATTTGACCACCATTTTCACAGACTTGAAAGCAAGTACATGGCGGCATTTATCCAAATGGAGAAAAAAGGAAATTTTTGCTCCTATTTTTCGGGGTTTTAAACTTGATGAATTATACTATGTTTTCATATGAAAATCCCTAAATCTGTCGGTTATTTGGGCTCTGAGTCCATTCTAACTGCTATATGGGGCTGTCTCAGATATAAGCCAGATTGTCTCCCAAGCTAATCATGCAGTGCGATTCTGTTTGCTCATAACAATATTGCTAAAATAAAGATATTGCTAATGTTTCATAAAATACAGTTTGTCAGATCTTAAATCGCCGATTCTTGAAGCCCCTCATAGCAAAATTGCTATAACAAAATTCATAACCAACATTGCAATACGCTCGGAACAAAATACTTTATATCATAGCCATATTTTTTTAAATTAGAAGATTAAAGAGACTATTCACTTTACTTAACTTCATATACTACTAGTACTACTTCTATCACTGGAATAAAAAAGAAATGTTTTATTAACAAAAAATAAAAACATTCTATTCGAACAAAAACAGGTGAATATATTGAAAATTTTAAAGCTTATCAGCCCGATGAAGCAACGAGGATAGAACACCATATACCACGCTATCATTGAGACTATAGGAAAAAGTATATCGAAATTCCTATTTCGACCTTGAAAAAATTCTATTCGAAAAAGAAACATTGCATATTTCGAAAACTATAAGGCCGTTGAATTCAATGATAAACTATATACGAGATCAACTCTTTCAATATGAGCTGATGAAATACTAGATCTGATAATGTTGAGTCTTTCGCGAATAAGTAGAATTTAGTGAGACAAAAAGCAAAGTGTTGGAGAATCTTCCTTTGAATGAAATTTTTTGTTTTCAAAATGCCCAAATCTGCCAACCCAAATCCTTTCGACATTTACTCATTTATTTCACTAATCATTTATTTCTTCAATTGTTTATGTGATTCTTGAGAAGAATATTTTTATATTGGACAGGTAATATTACCAATCAGTTTGGAAGTTTTTCTTGTCCAGTTGATTCCATGTTGACTTACTCAATTTTTGAATTAGAAAATTCCAATGAAACTTTCATAAATATATTCAATAAAATAAATACTTTATGTACAGAGACTTAGACACATATCACTTTCAAGATGAACTACTCAATGATGGTAAAGAGCAGGGGCAGCATAAGCCAAAGGAGCGGCTACTTTAGCTACAACTGGTACGGCAGTTTTGACGGCAACAGTTGCTGGTTCTTTGTGTACAACAGCGTTGAAACCATTGTGAGCATCGGCGGTGTATTCGACAGTACGTTTGGTTCCATCGGATTCGATGAGGGAGTAGCTTCCTTGGACAACATCACCATGGCGGGATTCTTGTTGGGATTTGCTGTCTCCGGTTGAGGGGTCGTTGACTGAGTATCCAAAATCGTAGTTGGCTGGAGCTTCTGGTTCGGCAACGATGGTTTTGGCAACAGGGGCGGCGTATGCTACAGGTGCAGCGGCGTAGGTGTGAGCAATTGGGGCAGAGTAGGTCTGGACAGATGGGGCATAAGAGTAGGTGTGGGCAACTGGTGCTGAGTAGGTGGCTACTTTAGCAACGGCTGGGGCAGCGTAGTGGGCTACTGGGGCTGAGAGGCTGGAGTAGGATACAGCTGGAGAAGCGTAGGTAGCTACTTTAGCAATAGCTGGGGCAGCATAGTGTGCTACTGGAGCTGAGAGGCTGGAGTATGATACAGCTGGGGAAGCGTAGGTGGCTACTTTGGCAATAGCTGGAGCAGCATAGTGAGCTACAGGAGCTGAAATGCTGGAGTAGGAGACAGCAGGAGCTGCGGCGTATCCCAAGGGAACACCAGCACGGGCAACAGCCAGAACAGCGGCGAAAGCTACGAACTGTAAACAAAATATTAGGTATCATAAATTCATTAAAATAAAACATTGGAAAAGAAAATGAATATAAGCGAGTCCTAAAAACATAATCAGTATCTATTCCCGTTTTAATTTCCAATTATAAAAAAAATTCAACTAATAATTGGAAATACCCTGTCTCAATTTCGTTCGATAAATAATTATATTAACGTTATTTTTTCTGAACTAATTCTCATCGACGTTTTTTCTAGAATGTCGGATAGAAACCAAATATTGTGTTTGTATATTTTAGAAGGCTCGTACACCAAAGTAATCGATTGCTCTTAACTATTCAACTTACTTTGAAAGCCATGATTGGAATGAATCGAATGGAATGAATTAACTCCGTTCGGATCGATCTTTATATACGAAAATATCATGGGGCAATTTGTTTTAAATCATCAATGTCTTACCCTTCGGTGTGATAAGACCTTTCACTGTCAGCAAGAATATCTATCGAATTTCATATTTAATCTGAACTTGACCTAGTGTTGCATGCAAACTCGTTTCATTAATATCGACTGTGCCACTCCCTCGTTTGTTGATGGTTCTTCGACTTCTTGCATTAAACGTGATATTGCATATAAAATGTTGTTACCTTTTCGGTTATTTCGACCACTTGGTTGTATATATCATTTCAAGAGTCCGAAATCAAAATGGAATCCTGCTCTTATATGCATTCTGAAAAATTCAAAATCTGAACTTGTTGGAAGTAACCCAATGATTTATAATAAATAGATATATGGCACTTAAAGTACTGCTTAGTTTTCTTCTTTCGAGTTCCATGAACCTAAAAAATGACTTTCAATATAATATTTTGTTTTTTCTTACGATTGATTTGAAGTGCCTGATCATTATCCTAATTTTGGTTGTTCTAATTTGATATTGCTTTCTCGATAAAATCGACTGTGTATTTTTCATCGTGAAAAAGTTGTCAATAAAATCAATTCCGTTATTTCTTTATTCGGGTTCAGTGAAATTGAAAAGCCCTATCATGAAACGTTTTTAAAATAATGTTTAACACTCACATGCTGATGGAAACTAAATATTCATATGTCTATCAGGATTCGTTTTTTTTTTTCAAATATACTTTCATTTCTGAATTATTTGCATTTTCTCCAATGAAACATAGAAAAAAAGATTATTTTTCTTGTCTACTTCCATTGTTAATTTTTTTGAAGGTAGTTTGTTATCAATATTAATATATTATCACCAGTTGAATGCAAGTAATAGACCTGTACCGAAGGCATTGAAACTGAAAGTCCTATGCCTTAGATGGCAAAGTAGTAGGTTGTTGTTGTGGGTTGACTTTTTTCAGATATCAAAATTTATAAGAAAATTGTAAATAGCCTTATTTTTGATTTTTCATTTTCATCATTCACAAAAATTAATAGTTCATCCCGAAATTTACCTTTTCATGGCTCGAACACACTCTTGTTTTGTTCATTGAAAAATTTTGTTTTTCACCTCATTTCGACATAATATCGAAAATACAGCCTGATGTGCAATAGATAACTCTCACGTCGACATATCTGCTTTTTCAACAAAGCATTCGTGTAAAATAATAATGAAATACCTTCAGATCCTATCTTTAATATTTGGAACAACCATTTGCATGTCTTTTGTATGTTCTATTTTTATATTTATTTATTTTTATTCATCCATGTTCCATTTGATCCCACCTTCTTCGAGTAATTAAAGTCTATATTTTGTACAATTTATATTATGGATTTGGCAGCTACATTTTAAACCATGACATGTATATCTTCAGCTGCAAAAAGGCCTTTTGTAGTTTCTGGGAATTATTACTTTAGTATTTTGTCATCAGAAAGTGCATATTCCACGAATTAAAAAATCACTGAAGCAGGTATTTTGATGTGAGAGTTTTCTATTGACAACTGTGCAGTTTTTTTAGAAATTGAGGCAGAATAAGGTAGAAAAATAATTATTTGGAATCAAAAAACTTTCTGTGTGTTTTTGACACAGCACATTTTCACTAAATTCGAAATGAAATTCTTTTTGTGGAAGATATATATATATATTCTTATGAAAAAGAGAGCTAAAATAATACAATAAATGTTGAAACAAAAAGTACCTAAGCTGATGTAAAAAAAACGGGGTATCATAACATTCTTTGTATGATACTATAGAATCATACGATACTATCAACACTAGTATCATACGATACTATACAGCCTGAACTATAACTTTTTTACCGTAAGAGATCGAGAAAAATGAATGACACATTCTGGATCTCTTCAAGAAACGTATAATGTCATCACCTGCATTTCTCTATCCCTTTTTGTTTTCAAGTTATAGACCAAAATTAAAATTTGGCGATTTTAAGATTGTTCATCGTCTCTGTTTCTGTTTATCCTATACTTCTGAAATAAATACATAATAAACTCTTTTTTTGATATCAATCAAGTGGTGTACTCCGATTTTTTCCAAGATGTTTATTTCCTGGGACACATCACATTGTGTTGTATCTTCTTGTGGGAAAAAAAGTTTATTATGACTTACATAGAATCATACTTTTTTTCAAAGTTTCAAAAATATATAACACATTATAAAGGGTTACCCACCTCGAACATTCCAGTCCATGATCATTCTCCTAATCGAGGTGGCAACCCCTTCAAGATTCTTCAATTGCCATTGAGTTCGAGTGACAAATCATTTGGAAGGTTTTGCAATTATATTTATGAATATGCTAAAAAAATTCTATTTGCCACCCTGATTAGGGGTATGACCATACACACCTGACTTCACTGTCAATGAAAGCGTCCAAAGGTGAACCTTTTTCAGCATTTTCTCCAGATACTATTACTTATACCACATGAAGTCAAACGGAATCGCCAATAGGTATTACTAGTGAAAAATGAAATTGACTTGCATTGAATGAATTATTATGAAAATGAATGTGACCCATCATCTGCGGTATTCATTCTCACATCATAGTTTTCGGATAGTTATTCCCGAGATATGTCAGGTGGAAGAAATACGAATTTCGGCATAAAATATAATCTACCTAACGAGAGTGATTCAGTATACTTAGGTATAAATCGCCGGTGGGGTATGTTCCGACAGTCCATTTATTTTGGGACATACCATGCATAAATTTAAAATCAAAAAGTTGTTCAATGAGTCACAATGAAAATTTTATGTGCTCCAATTTTTTAAAATTTTTTTATAACATTTTTAAACTGTCTTCATTTTGCATTTTTTCTTGTATTTGTTTTTTTATAATGTTTAATGATACTGGTGAAGAAGTTTAAGAAAGAAAATGATTGAAAACCCAATACTACAGGTGATTTTTCACGAGTTTGAATTGAAATGGAACATCATCAATTCGGGTCCTAATTTAAGTTGAGTTCCCATTTTTTTTATTGGAGCTGTTTTTCCCAATATAAATTTTGAGTGGTATAGGTCGAAAAGTTGGAGCTATGAAGAAGTATGATAAATTTCAGAAAACCCCCATTATTCCGACAACTCCATATGGGGGCAGTTTTTGGGGCTGTTTTGAATTTAGCCATCTGGCTAAATTCCATGTTGATTCCATGGGATTCCATGTTGAATATGAAAGACTATCTAAGTATCGTTAGGTATTATAACTCTTCGTTGCAATTATTATATCGCTCAATACCGAATACCACGACATATTCATTTCCATAATTTCACGTGATCTCATTTCCCTATGAATTTGAAAAATTCACTATAGAAAAAGGTAAACTTTTCTATCAAAATATTCAAAACTCAAAATTTGTTAGCAAAGTTAATTGACTCGGTTTTTCATATTGGGATTAAAATTGTTATTATATGTGGTGGGAGAATTTGTTCTGAAGACTCGATCAGGTGAGAATAGACTGAGAATGATTAGTCAATAAAAAATATATTGATCGGATTTTGGTAACTCAAACATTCGCAATCAAAAAACACATATTTACAAAACAATCACTTAGGCGAATATTCACTTCAGGCATTCCATAACTTAATGGTGGTAGTAGGCAGCTGGGGCAGCAGCATAGGAGAGTGTTGGGGCATAGGCCTTGGTGATGAGTGGAGATGCGGCATAAGCTACTGGGGCGGCGTATTTGGCTACGACTGGAACGGCGGTTTTGACAGCTACGGCAGCTGGTTCCTTGTGTACGACAGCGTTGAAACCGTTGTGGGCATCAGCGGTGTATTCGACAGTACGTTTGGTTCCATCAGATTCGATGAGGGAGTAGCTTCCTTTAACAACATCACCGTGACGAGATTCTTGTTGGGATTTGCTGTCTCCGGTGTGGGGGTCGCTTACGGAGTATCCGAAATCGTAGTTGGCTGGGGCAGAGGGTTCAGCGATGATGGTTTTGGCAACAGGGGCGGCATAAGCTACTGGTGCAGCGGCGTAGGTGTGAGCAATTGGGGCAGAGTAGGTCTGGACAGATGGGGCATAAGAGTAGGTGTGGGCAACTGGTGCTGAGTAGGTGGCTACTTTAGCAACGGCTGGGGTGGCGTAGTGAGCTACTGGAGCAGAGTAGGTCTGGACAGATGGAGCATATGAGTAGGTGTGGGCAACTGGAGCTGAGTAGGTGGCTACTTTAGCGATAGCTGGAGCGGCGTAGTGAGCTACTGGAGCTGAAAGGCTGGAGTAGGACACAGCTGGAGATGCGTATGTGGCAACCTTAGCAATAGCTGGGGCAGCATAGTGAGCCACTGGAGCTGAAATGCTAGAGTAGGAGACAGCTGGACCTGCAGCGTATCCCAAGGGAACGCCAGCTTGGGCAACGGCCAAGAGAGCGGTGAAAGCCACGAACTGAAAAAAAAACAAAAAATTAATATACAATACAAAAGTATTGCTCCCAACAAACCAATTAAGGTATGTTTTCAACTCACTTTGAATGCCATGTTGGAAGTGAACAAGATGGAATGAATAATCTCCGCCACTATCAAACTATATATACCAAATTTCTGTCGATGAGTGACGAAACCGACAGATCCCTGCCCTCTCAGGTTCCATGGACCTTTCACCGGTAGCCAGACAGCCGAAATATGAACTGCACTTGGACTTGACCTGAAGCCCCGAGTGATATTGTTTCATGGTTACCGAGCCGAACAATTATTTATTGTAAGATAATAACAATTACGCTATAATTGCACGTAACACTTCGAGTGTTGTGAGGTAGGCGGATGGTATCGTGCAGGTTGAGTGATTTTCTTCCTCGAGCACTATTCGTCATATATCGACTTCCAGTTAATTGAAGCTTCCGGTCCAGTTGCTTCATTTTGATTATGCGTTTTGCATATTCAAGATGATCATTTTAATTCACCTTTGAGATTCATTAAATTCGACTATTCTCGGGGGCTACACAATTATCAGAGATGATATTATATCAATTTGTCCATGAGATGATATTTGCCTCCAAGAAGAAACCGGAAACCGGATGCATATGAATAAATCAACAGATATCAAGTCAAAAATATCAAATATTACAATTTGAAGAACCATCTTATTTTCCACAGAATGAATACTATATTTTTTTCGCTTCGCATATGATATGATGTAATGAATGTTCAATTTGGCGGAGAATATCACAATTTTGATCTCTGATTTTTTCCAATCTTATTGTTTCGTTTCGAAATTTCAGAAAATCTACTATTTTGAGTTCAGGATGCCCTAAGAAAAACGAATGAGTTCATTACAGTACTGAAATTAGTGATGTAATGAACTCATGACAGCATTGTTCTCAGTCATATTTTTCATTTTGTGTTTGTTAGTTCTGACCTCCAATCCTATCAATTTTCAAATCAAATTATTCCAAATTCTGTAAGTCACACGAACTGCCAAGATAATATACAGAAGTCACTAATCTGAATTTTCATCTGAATTCCGAGAGCATTTCACAAACCTTGACTGAAAAAGAGGAAATATAGTCTAATACTTAATACTAGTTGCAGAAGGCAATTCCAACATTCAATTTCGCATTCGTGTTAGAATAGGAGCCCATTAGTCCAGTCAATGGGGATATTTGTTACGAATTCTTTCAAGAAGCATCAATTTACTTAAAATTTTCACAGTAGGTAGGAATAGCTCAAGAAACAAAGTCTACCCTATGCCAAAGTATGCTTTCACCTTAGGGGTGGTTCCCACAACTTCTCGGAGGTGGACATTTTTTTTTGTCAAAATAACACCGGAATTCGATGAGTTATCAGTGATTGAAAACGTGACATTTTCATTTACGAATTAGTCAAAAGCATGTTGCTCGGAATAAAGTGTAGGGAGGATATTTGTAGTTTTCAGAAAAACTAAGCAATTATGTTTCATAGAATTATTCTAGGTGCCACACTAGGCAAGATATCCTGAGAAGAAGGCAACATTTTTTTCGTGAATGCTTGAATCGAAACATTCAACTTGAAATTACGGAAAGACTAATAATGTAGCGGGAATAATGGTGGAAACATTTTTTGTAGTGCTTCAAAAGAGCTTTAAAATGAGCGGTGTTAAAAGTCAATTGCATATAAACTGAGCGAAATACAATGCAAAAAAATTTTTTTTAAAATCTGCCTTTTTCTCCATGTGAGTCAAAACTGAAAAGCGATAAAAACAAAATGATTCAATTTAAAAATATAGGGTTTTTTCAACAAAAATACTGTTTCTTATCGTCTTGCTTGCGCCCTTCAACCCTTAACCGTTCGAAAACTAGAAAGAGATTTTGAATTGTTGTGATCGATATGGTTCATAGTCCTTCAAATTTTTTTTGAAATGATTTATGAATGGAAATGGTATCTTCAAAATGAGGGGAGTTGTTGTAAAAAAACCGAACAAGATTTTTCAATTTTGGAGCAAATACGAATTTCGGCGCAGATGTGAATGTGATCTTCCGTCAATTTGTCTCTTTCTCTATCTCAATGTATGTAAGTTTAGAATAAAAAAATTTTAATACAGTCGAACGTCTATAACTCAAACTCATACATACATCAGCATAGAAAAGCACATAAAAAGAGCTCATTACCAAATTCAAATTTGGCTAGGTAATGAAGCACCCAATTCAATTGATTGGAGATGGAAAAATACAAATGCAAAAATTACCTGCGCCACAAGAATTGCTAAAAATGATATTTTGCAACTGCAAAAAAAGATGCCATGTGTCATGCACTTGCGGAAAACTCAGTCTTTTTTGTAACGCTACTTGTGGGGAATGTGCAGGTGTTAACTACCAAAACAGTGGGCCAATCTTCAGCAAAGATGATGAAGAAACGATTGACAGTGGCGAAAGTGTCTTAGCATTAAATTTAATTATTGACAAAAAAGTATCAATTTGACCTGAATAAAGTTATAAATGAGTTAAATGTTTTGATGTAATTTTTATTTTGTTACTTTATACAGATGAGGGTTTTTTTCAGGGGTTGAAAAATAAAACAACGGAAGATAACGTTGACAAAATACTCTGATGAGGTTTATTTAGAATAAATATTAATGGAACCCCATTTTTACACATTTTATGCTGAGAGGGGGTGGTTCATACGGTCTTAAAGTATATGAAGACCTTGATAAAACTTCATAAAACAAATATTTTTTTATTCAGATTGTTCTATTAATTGTAGTATCTGAGGCATGCAGATGCGACGAAATGGTGGAAATGGCAACTCATGATATAGAAGATTTAGGAAATTTAATTGTTATAAAAATTCCAAACTCAAAAACCACGAAAGTTAGTTGTTTCACCATTATCGGAGAAACATATTAAAAAATATATCGAAGTTACGCTTTATTGATACCCAAAAATATGGAGGAAAAAAGATTTTTTTTTCAAATATCCATATGGGAAAATGCTTTAGAAATGTAATATAAATTCTCACTATATCAGGGACATCTAGGAAAGTGGCATAATTTCTAGGATTGAGCAGCCCCGAAGAATACGCTGGGAATCGCTTAAGTCATACGTCAGCAACATTATTGATTGATGGTGGAGGAAATATTGAATCTTTGAAGAAACATGGGGATTGAAATTCAACTGGAATAGCTGGGGCTAAATAGAAGAATCTCTTCGAAATAAAATGACACAGCTAGTAAAGTATTGAACCTGAGACAGAATATCGATGGAATTGACAGAAGTTGCACTGAATCCTAATCATTACAATCCTCGGTAACAGTTGTAAACACTTCTCTGAATTCACAACAAAAAGCTTCAACGGTATTGAGCGGTTTGATTTTCAAAATGCAACAATTTCGCATTATACATTCAATATTCATGCGAATTATAAATAGACGTTTTAGTTTTGTTTTTAGTTTGATAAATCTTGAGTTGTTGACGCTTGTTCAAATTGTTTCCATCTATGTTGCTATGAAGCTCTGGCGAAAGAAAAATGAACCTATACGGTCGCCTCCACAGTCTAAAAATGAAGAAAAAAGAATGTTCACCTACTTGCTACAGGCATTCAAAATTTGAAATTCTCATTGTCTTCTCTTCAGTATACTACTAACTGTTATCGACCCAATAATTATGAATATTTTCAGAAAATATTTTTTCATCAATAATGAAAAACTCTAAACAAAAGCATTTTTGAGACAGTCATCAAAATCGAGCATGTGATGTTGAATACATTCATAACACTCACTATCGCAAATATTCTCAATCTGATACAAAATATTGATTCGCCTCATATTCCAAGTTGTCGCTTTCATTCTAGAATTTTCCCATTTAGGATTAGTTATCGATCTAATAGTGTCATTATTATCTCCACTATGCAATTCCTACAGTTAATGAGAAGAAGTTGCGACATGAATCTAAAGAATGCGATAACCATCTTCATACCTATAAGGATAACTTTCTTAGTCAAATAAAGAATATTGACTAATCAGGAAGCATCTAGGTATTACACAGATTGGAAATAGTACTTTCTTTTCACATTTTCATCCAATCTTGCAAATATGATAATTTCATTCAATGTATTGCGGTTTCAATAATTTAATGGTAACTGAATTTGATTTGAAAGCTGACCAATCAGAGTGAATGAAGTATAACTAAGTATACTCGTCCAAAATTTAGTCCTAGGAATAATACAGTTCTTATTTTAGCGAATACTGCATACAGAACAACCAAAACATAGAATTTTATCATATCTAAAAGTTGTATGGCATGGTGCATAAGATTCATTTGTTCATTTGAAGGAGGAAACTATTCACTTCAGTATTGAGAAATTTTTTTCAAAAAAATGCAAGTATGTTGCAAATTTTTGGTTGAACTCAGTGAGTATCAAGATTATCCAATATAACCCAAGAGTATCAAGATCCTCCTGCCTTTTTTTTTGTTTATTCTGGTTATTAGTTGACGCGAATGATGATTGATGCTCTTTACAAGTATTTCATTAATTTTGAGGAGTGTGTTGGGTGTGTGCTTTTTATATTTTTCCTATATTTCTTTAGGTGGGAACAGATTGATGGTTTTTATTGAAAACAGAATTTGAATCAAGTATTTTATTTATGGCATTTATACAGCCTAACTATAAAAATAAATAATGGACCTACAACTATAAACGAGTCAACGATATAAAAATCAAAATGGTAACATCAGTTTCGTCACATCCAGTGGTTTACCAATCAGTGGTGGTAGGTGAGAGCTGGAGCGGCAGCATAAGAGTAAGCGGGGGCAGCAATTTTAGCGTAAGCTGGGGCAGCATAAGTCAATGGAGTTGCGATTTTAGCAGCGTATGCTACAGGAGCGGCGTATTTGGCAACAACTGGTACAGCAGCTTTTACAGCTACTGCAGCTGGTTCTTTGTGTACAACAGCGTTGAAACCGTTGTGGTCATCAGCGGTGTACTCCACAATACGTTTGGTACCATCAGCTTCGATGAGGGAGTAGCTTCCTTGGACGACATCACCACGGCGGGATTCTTGCTGGGACTTGCTGTCTCCGGTGTGGGGGTCGTTGACGGAGTATCCAAAGTCGTAGTGGGCTGGGGCAGATGGTTCGGCAACAATAGCCTTGGCTACTGGTACGACAGCTTTGGCGATTGGGGCAGCGTAGGCTACTGGGGCATGTGAAACAGAGTAAGTTGGAGCAGCGTAGTGGTAGGTTGGTGCAGATAAGGTGGCGTATTTGGCAACTGGTGCAGCGTAGGAGATGGCAGGTGCAGAGTAGGTGTGGGCAACAGGGGTGGCGTAAGATGCAATTTTAGCGTATGCTGGTGCAGCGTACGCAGGTTGTGCGTAGTGAGCCACTGGGGCGGAAATGCTTGAGTATGAGTAGGCTGGGGCAGCTAGAGGTACTCCAGCACGGGCTACAGCCAGGAGAGCTGCGAAGCTTAAGAACTGAAAACAGAAAAAATTCGATTAGAAATTTCATGTATCGATTGATGTATCAATTATCTATCGAGCTACATGATAATTGTATATGTGATATCTTGAGGTTTGTTCCCAGGAATATTTCAAAGTTGATTGTTATCTCATTTTTACGGAAATGGATTTCAAAAATTCATTTCAAATCTGGAACCGAAATTTGAAAGATAAACTTTGTTCATCATGAGTTTGCTTTCAGAGGTAAATGAAATAATCTTGTACCGTATGCTACAAGAATAAAAATTGGTAATTTCTGAGATACAAAGAATAGTTCTAACATGAAAGAAATACATAAAATAATTTTTTTTTTCATTTGAGAATAAATTTTTCCTTATCATTTCTTCACTCTACTCAACGACAAGCAACTCAAAATAAATGGGAATCAAAGGCTAGGATGACAGTGTGAAAAAGGTAAATTATAAGAATATTCACTCGATATGAAACGGAATTTCTTCGAATATCTTCAGATGCATCATTTTAGAAATGATGATAGATCAAATCGTTTTTGTTGAGGGGAAAGGTATATTCTTCATTACCCGATAGATTGAAAATTATTCAGTCGCAAGTTTTTTTGTCCTTTTTTCTCGATTTTGCTATAATGAATTTTCATGGATCCTCAATCAAATCCTACCCCCACCTTTTCTTTGATTCTTAACTATTTATATTTACTCATTGATTCCGAAAATACTTGAGCTATCAAGAAAACATCAAACAAAAATAAGTGAAAAACGAATGTTATAAAAGTTTTCATCAAATTTTCGGTATTTTTCAACTTAATGATGGAAAAGTTTGGCGACAAAAAATTTGTTTAGAAGAAAGAAGAATCTTGGGAATGTAATAATATTTCAAAAGCGTGACGATATTAAAAATAATTAATGGCTTTTTTTCTAATTTTTTCAGGGTTTCTTCTCTCAGTTCCTGAAACAAAAATCAGTTTATATTTTTTCAAATAATCGGAGAAAGGACCCTGCATGAGACTTGCACACTAATTTGTCAGGAGCCAATTCAATTGAAAAAAATGTTGGCTAACAATGACAAAATAAATAATACTTTAAACTTTCAGAGTTCGAAGAAAGTATTACTAAATTCAAAAATGATAAGTAATATTTTTTTATTTCATATTAAGGCGACAATTTTTTCAGCGCAATTGGCTCCTGACAATGCCAATATTCAAAAATGTTTCTAATTGATTTTTGTATCAAGGACTGGAGAGAGATCCCTAAAAAAATCGGAAAATGCAGAAACCTCTCATGAAATATTTCAATAGATGTATTTTACATTTCTTTCGCGGGTTTTCGAGAAAACTTATGATTTTCATACAAAATATAATCAGCTTCATACGCCCAACTTAATATGAAACCTCTAATTGAAAATTCTTATGGCATTTTATTTCCAGGGGAAAAAGAAATGTAAAACAAAAATTTGGAAAGGTTCGAATTTTGTCGAACAATTCTTCTTGAAGAAATTTACAATTAATAAGAATCCTTCGCGAAAAGTTAGCAAGGATAGTTGAAGAATCACTTTAACTCAACCGAAATGGACCAAAAATCACTGCACTTACTTTGAATGCCATGTTTGCTCGTTGTGACTTTCTGTGACATAACAGCATTCGTCGGATGTTTATATAGTCGCAACGCAGTGGGGCGCGGTATTGCCCCCGCCCGTGGTGGGACACTTAAGGGACCTTTCACCCGTCCCCCGAGTGGTGACGAACCTTCGAGACACTTCTTGAGATGGCCAAAACGATATCCTCAAACTTGGAATTGATTATCGCATCGATAGTGAAGAATGATAAATAATAAAATTATTCATGTTTAATTAAGTATTCTTACTCAGGTATAATTGGATGGTTAAAATTATATTTCGATCGTAACAAGGGTCGATATCTAGATCAAGTTCATATAAAGACATTTCTCCCCAAATCACCTTAAGATAGGGAAAATAGTGGATAAATCAATAATTTATGAAATGAAAAGTAAATTCCGTTCATCTATTATAGTCTATAAGCAACTGGTGAAATCAATGTTCGTCATATAGAATTCTAGATTTGAAATACAGTCTACCGAGAAGGTGATTCTATATATCTTTCGGTGATTCCCGAAAAAGTTTGCACTTCATGGAAATGATTTTTTTATTCACAGCAATTTTCAGGAACTCATACATCAAGAATAGGCATGCAAACTGAAGAAAACCCAGATAGAAGCTCTCCTAAATGTTCTCAAATCTAAGGAAAAACATTTCAAATGTCATTCGAGAACTTCAAATGCCTATCCAAAACTTTTGAAAATTCTATTCAAATTCGATCTAATATAGTTTTGAAAATTCCCTATTTCGTTTATCCCACAAAAATGAAGATGAATTAATGACCTATGTTCCTTATTGAATTTTTGAAACATAGATGAATTCAAAATAGTAATCATCGAAATGAATACCATTTTCAATTCCCAGGCTCAGAGATCTTTTATCATGAGGTTGGAGAAATGATATTAGATTTTGTCACTGAGATGAGAGATATACCGGTTTCGGCCTTGTTGGACCTCATCAGTATCCCGCACATCTCAGGACAAAATCTTCATAAAAAACTTCGAAATTTGAAGCGATTGGTTGTGAAGTAATGAGTAAAATATTACAAGGTACTAAGGTGGTGATATCCAATTGCGTCAAAATGAAGTTTCACATCTCCAATCAAATGCAAAAAAAAAATGTCACCACCTTAGTACAAATTTTTAAAATATTTTGGTGATTTTCAACAAGCTGTACCTTAGTGAAAAATGATCTTATAGAAGATGAAAAGACCAACTTTTTAAGCTTGAAGATTTTTGTTTCTGAATTTAGTACCGGTAGTTTTGAAAATTTTTCAAATTTTTTTTTCCTCTACGCGCATGGACCGATGCAAATGTCACATAACCTATTTGTTCAGCTCTAGTTTGCTTTTCATGCCTTTCATATATAACCATTTGTCTTCGAGATATCATGTTTTGAATGCAAAATGATCCTTTTTCACCCAACTGCCGATATCTCCGGAACTACTGATCGCCTAGCGAGCCGAACGGCAATTTTTTTTCTACAGAAAATTTCCTACAAAAATCTGTTGTGTTTAATTTGAAAGAAACTTTTTTTCACCTGTCTCATAATGCCATTTTCCCATTTTTTGTTTAATGGACTGTATCTTCGTCAATATTGGCGGAAAAGCTTAGGTTGTGAAAAAAAAATTACAGCCTGATGTTCCCCGAAGTCCCCCCTGAATCGGTAAATCGATCAGTTCAGCAGTTTTCTTGAACCGATTGATTGAAATTTCGAAAAAATTCAGGGAACAAGGTTTTTGTTCCTCAAACTCCTAATTTTCTCAATCAATCGATAATTACGTTATTTCTTTACTTTTCACTTAATTTTTTTCAAATAAATCATTAAAAATATTTTTTTTATTTTCAAAAATTCATGAAATTAAAAAAAAAAATTAACATCCGAAAAATTTCGTTAAATTTTGTTTTGAGAGTAAAATAAGAATAAAAAAATTTTAATTTAAAAAAATCAAGCTAGCCATTTCTGACTCACCTCCACTGGAGCGCTGGCGCCTGGATACATTTAAACCCTCATATTCTTCAGAAAAAAATCATGGAATGAATTTAAAGTTGATATCCCTAACTTGCTCACCGTACTCGTTAAGCGAAATTCTGAGCTGAGCGACAGAATTTTTCCGTTTTCTAACACCACTTTTTAAAAAACAGTTTTTTTGAAAACCTTTCGACTCATTCTGTGAAAAAAACCAATTTAAAAAGATTAGGTCAAGTTTAAGGAGAAAACCTTTTTCCCTCAATTTTTTTAAATGTTCAATCAATCGGTCCAAGAAAACCGCTGAACTGATCGATCTACCGATTTGGGGGGGACTGTGGGGAACATCAGGCTGCCAAATTTTTTCATAACCTAAGCTTTCCCCCTCACATTGAAGATGATACAGTCAATTAACCAAAAAATGGCAAAATGACATTTTTGTGCTCTTTTCCACGTTTTATGTGACTGGTGAAAAAAAATTTCTTTTCAATTGAACAAAACAGATTTTTGTGGAAAATTTTCTGTACAAAAAGAATCTTCGGAGATATCGGCAGTTGAGTGGAAAGGGATCCTTTTGCATTCAAAACTGAATATGTCGAAAGTCGTAAAAAGCAAATTAGAGCTGAATGAACAGATTATGCATCGGTAAAGCTGTAAAGCTTTATCCGGGGGCACAATAGACCATCAGGTCGCAGTGGACTGTAACCCCTTTTCAACTATTAACTATTATTAACTATCGGTCTAGCTAGAAAAAATGCGCCGTGAGCGTAGAGCAAAAAATCAAAATTGGAAAAATTTTCGAAATTTTTTCTCCGTGATTTATCCGATGTTTGCATGGCCACCGGTACTCTGAAAAATTGTTAACCAATAATTTCAGAAACTAGAGACTTCAAGGTTCAGAAGTGGATTTTCATATTCTATACGACCATTTTTCACTGATATACAGCACTGATAATATCTCATCATAACTGTGCTCTTCGCCACTTTTTCGGAGTTGACCTCAGCGAGTTGAGGACACGTATTTTTATATATTTTTTGTGAGATTACAGACTCAACTCTTGACTCTTATATAATAATAACATAAATTTTCTTGAATTTATTCACATTTAAATCAAAAGGAAATTCGGTTTTCCGCATGGTTCTCAATTTGAAAACCTCAAAACAGAGCTTTTCCCGAATTCTTCATAGCTACATTGAAGCAGAAGTGAGCCATTTTATTGAATCTCGAAAGGTCAAATCGTTAATTTAAAACAAAAATATTCGAAATACGAAAAAAAATTGTCTCGAAGGTAACTGGGAACAGGTTGAACTTCTTCGGCGTGAAATTCAAAAATAGCGCATCGGAATCTTTCATGCATATTCTATTGGCAGCAATTGACGAATATACCTTCTTTATTTTGCGATTTTGCGATCAAAACCAAACGAATCACTTGATTTGAAATTTCAACGAATCTCGGAGGCTTCAATCAATGTGACAGTGCTTGATCAGGTCGATTAAAGCTTTGTGCAACCCACCTTGAATCTTTCAAATAAGTGATAAGATTTAAATTTTTCCAAAGGATGAATAATTTCGAAGAAATTTTAGACTTCTATAAAACCCATCTTTACTAAAATATGCCAAATTCGTTGTCTAGTGAAAAGATCTCAGAATCCCGATGAGCTAGAACGAAATAAATTTTACCTTTTTGAACTCAATTTTGGAAAAAATCAATTTAGTGAAAACCGCACCCTCGTGCATTCAACCGTTCTCTAGCTATAATAGAAAAACGGACGAAGGCGAGAAATGAAAACTTTTTTGAGTCGAATTTTTAATGCAATTATTTTTGAAGTCAGAAAACAAACTTGTGTCTTTTGAATTAATAGACCATAATAATTTCTATATTTTCCTTCTCAAAAATACAATTCGCGCAACGATTAAAGGAACATTAAAAATTTTTTGGTGTGCCTCAGTAAGAAAAATGATCGTATGGGAAATAGGAAAATAACTTTTGAGCTTGAAGACTCTATTTTCTTCATTCATAGATTAGCTATTTTTCGAAGTACCGAATACCGGTATTCATGCAATCTTCGGATGAATTAGAGAAAAAAATTTCAAAATTTTTCAATACCATAGAAAAATTTTTCGAGCTAGACCGATGCAAAAGTCGCATAGCCTGTTTATTCAGCTCAAATTTGCTTTTGCATTCAAAATTGGATGTCTCGAAGACAAATAATCATATTCGAAGCTCGTAAAAAGCAAATTAGAGTTGAATGAACAGGCTATGCGACCTTTGCATCGATTTAGCTCGAAAAAATTTTTTCATGCGCGCAGCGCAGAATAATTCAGCAACAAACATCAACAACAAAAAATAATTAAAACATGTTGAAAATTTTTTCTTCATGATTTATCCGAGGATTGCATGGCTATGGGTAATCCCAAAAATTTTTAACCAATAAATTAAGAAACTAGAGTTTTCAAGCTTCAAAAGTAAGTTTTTTTTTTATTTTCAATACGACCATTCTTCACTGAGATACAGCTTTTTGGAAATCACCAAAAAATTTTGAGAATTTTTTTTTCATTTAATTGTTGCGCGATGTATATATAACATATAAATTCCTTATCAAACCTTGAAAATCATCAAAAATTTTGTCTTCACACGATAATATGTGAATGTCAAGTAAATAATAATCTTAGTTGGTTAAGTTAAGAATTCGCTTTTCTAATGGTTTCATATTCTGTAGTTCATGCAGTCATAGAAGATTATCATAAAAATTTGTTATCGAAAAATAGAAATCATTTATTGCAGTTTTCATGATCCATCATTATAATTATTAGAGTTTTTGGTTTATCAATATTTTTTATTGATACAATGTGTTTCTGATGAAAAATCCGACATGCCCAAGTGTAATTTGCTTCCCAATGAACACTAGCAAGCATTGGCGTAGATAGGGTTCAGAAGTTCAGATATGGGAGAGGGTTAACCCTTATTACTCAAAAAAAATTTCAAGTCAATATGTTTCAACTGATGCTCAAAATTTGCTCAAAATTCTTCAAATCGATGGTAGGAGGATTACATCCCCAAAAATCTCCCCTCGTCTCTGCTAGCAAGATGTGTCAGATATCTATTTGGCAGTGTATCCAGAAAGACACTTACCCAACCCTATAAAATTTGAACGTTTGGTCCACAATTTGATTTATTATGGTGCATTCGACAAACCTCTTCCGAGAAATATGAAATTGCTGGACAGGAAGAAAATAACCTGAATGAATAAATAAAGGTCCCGGGCCCGATAATATTCCCGTGTTGTTTTTAAAGAAATGTAAGGAATTTATTGCTCTGCCGCTTCAAATTTTGTTCAACAAATCCTTGGAACAAGGGATTTTCCCAAGTTTTTGGAAATCTGGTTTCATCAAGCCTATTCACAAAGCTGGATCTAGGGAAGATATTTCTAATTATAGGCCAATTACTATACTAAGTGTCATTCCTAAGTTGTTCGAATCACTTATTCATGAGCAAATAAAGTCTCGAGTATATGACAAAATCATTCCTGAACAACATGGATTTTTTCAGGGTAGAAGTGTTGAGACTAACCTACTTGTTTTTGTTCAATATGTTCTCAGGGCCTTGGAGAATCATAATCAGGTCGAGGTTATTCATACCGATTTTGCTAAGGCATTCGATAGTGTTTCGCACTCGATTCTGGGAAGAAAACTCGAGGCGTTTGGTTTTCACGGAGTATTTTACCGATGGTTGATTTCTTATCTCTCGGGAAGACTCCAATTTGTAAGGTTAGGTAATACACTCTCATTTCCTGTTTCTGTAACTTCGGGAGTTCCCAGGGAAGTCACCTTGGGCCATTATTATTTTTAATTTTCATCAACGATATAAAACTCGTTATCCGTTATGTCAAATTCTTACTATTTGCTGATGATCTGAAGCTTTTCACTTTCGTGAGGTCGTTGACTGACATTGAGAGATTGGAGTCGGATTTGCGTGCGGTGGAGAAGTGGTGTACTCGTAATGGTATAACCATTAATGTCAATAAATGTCAGTTCATGACTATTTCCCGATCAGAATTACCTATGACAGCTCACTATTCTATTGGGGGTAAACCCATTGTGAGAGCATCGGTTATAAGGGACTTGGGTGTGTCATATGACGACAGATTATCTTTCAGACCACATATCCAGGCAATTTCCACATCTGCTCTGAAGACTTTGGGTTTTGTGCTGAGAAACACTAGGGACTTCCGCGGCGAGACACTACAGTTCCTTTATACTGCTCTCGTTAGACCAATCTTGGAGTTCTCCTCCGTCGTTTGGTCCCCTTACACATCTGTGGAAAGTCTCCTTATTGAGAGGGTGCAAAACAGATTCCTCAAATATATAGCCATTCGAATAGGCATATTCTCTTATGAGTCTTTCTCTGCGAGTCTTATGCGGAACGGCTTGGACTGTCTTCGTTGCGGACGAGAAGGTTCCATGCTGATGTCATCTTTGTCTCTAGACTCTTTCAGGGGCTTTTGTTTTGTCCTGAACTGTTATCTCAGTTCAACTTATGTGTTCCCCCACGATCTGTTCGAAATTTTGATCTGTTCAGGCCTGCCTTTTCAAGAACAAACTATTCTTTTCATTCTCCGGTCTCACGAATGATGCGTAATACCAACGTCGTTAATTCTTTGGGTGTCGATATATTTTATCAGTCCATTTCTCGATTGAGAGTCGATTTGAGGCGTCTTATTACGCTTTAATATTTTTGTATCTTTATATATATTTAGCATTTATATATTTGATTTGCTTATCTATGATGAGCGATCTGTGGTTGATGATTTATTTTACTTTTTCTTTTATTGTAAAAAGGTTTTGTACCGTTTATTTAATAAATAAATAAATAAATAAATAAATAAATGTTATTGTACAAATTAGAGTAGATTGGACCATATAGGAAAATACAATATGGGACAGAACACCTCAACCATTTCAAATTTTTTGATTCTTCAATGAAATGAAACTAACAAATATATGATACTCATTATGATTAAAAAAAAATTTAATAACAAGAAAATAAATTAAACATTTTCAACAAGTGACTTTTTGTCACATATCCCATAAGCCTTTCATTTTGGAGGGCAAGAGGTATTTTTAGTAGTAATTCTTTTAACTTTTTTTATTTTAAAAGTTATACATCAAATTGGTGCTATGACGAAGGAGTCTGATTTAGACTCCGAAACGTTACGCTTCAGCGTTCAAATTGTTTTCTTTTTGTTCATTGTTAGGCAACAATTTCTTCTTGTAAAGCTTTGGCCCCTCACAAATTAGTGCTCAAGTTTTAGGCAGGGGCCTTCATCTATTATTAACAAAAAAGTTTTCTCATTATTTCTTGTTTCAGAGACTGGGAGAGAAAACCCAAATAAAATTTTCATTAATACGCAAAGACCTCCCACAAAATATTTCAATCGCTAAGCAAAATAGTACACAGGGACTAAGAAATGGAACACACATGAACGGGAAAAAAATGGCAAGGTTTATAAAGAGAAAATTACCATTCTTTGATGAGGTAGACAGATATCTACTCAACTTGAGTCAACGTGGTATCGAAAAACCTAAATCATACTTTTCGAAAAGCAGCATTGTGTCCACTCACAAATTAATCAGACTCGCTGATAATTCGCCAATTAACATAAGCATCAAAATGAAATCTCATGGGTGCTAAATCAATAACGGCGAACTGGTTGATAGCCTGTAGCGTAGACAGTAGCCTACATTTTTGTTGAAACGGAAAGTACTCAATGAAATCGTGATCTAATACGACCACAGTTTGATACAATTGTTGAATAATGCATCTTAGACGTCAAGATTGATACGTACGTATTTGGGCGTTACCTTTCGATTACCTCTATTGTTGCTATTTGAGTAATCAATGAGTCATCACGAAATTAGATCCCATTCCGTAATTATTTCAAGCGATGGTCATTTGGAATTTCTTGAGAAAGAATATGTTAGGTATGTGGAGGTCCAAGACTCCCGTATTTGATGGAGCAACCAGAATTTCGAGGAAACCGAGGCGATGATTTGAAATGAATTAATGAATTTTAAAGGGAGAACTCAACAATTTCAGGATGTGAATTTCAGTTCCCTATCTAATGCGGAATTATATTTCAGCCTGATTGGGACTTCTTGACTCACTACTATTGCAATGATGATTGCCGATATTTAAACAGCTTCCATGTTCATATTATATTTTATTAAATTATATTATACCATATTATATTATATTATAATATACACTTCGTGCAACAATTTAAGGACAAATAAAATTTTCAAAATTTTCTGATGATTTTCAATAGACCGTATCTCAGTGAAAAATGGTCGTATGGAAAATAAAAAAACTTACTTTTGAAGCTTGAAGACTCTAGTTTTCTAATTTATTGGTTAACAATTTTTCAGAGTACCGATAGCCATGCAATCTTCGGATAAATCTGGAAAAAACAATTTCTAAATTTTTTGA
Organism: Hippodamia convergens; assembly: GCA_038502775.1. Taxonomy (NCBI): domain Eukaryota; kingdom Metazoa; phylum Arthropoda; class Insecta; order Coleoptera; family Coccinellidae; genus Hippodamia; species Hippodamia convergens. The sequence continues at coordinate 50,661,683 of CM076607.1, read as the reverse complement.
ATTATAATTTTGCTCTACGCGCATAGAAAAATTTTTTCGAGCTTAACTGCATGCAAAGGTCGCATAGCCTTTTTATTCATCTCTAATTTGCTTTTCACCCCCCTTTGATATGACCATTTGTCTTCAAGATATCTGAGGTGGTTTCTTTTTCTGCAGAAAATTTCCTACAAAAATCTATCTTAGTTAATTAAAAAAAAAATTCGCCTATACCGTTAACGTGAAAAAATGCCATTTTTCAATTTATCTTCGGAGGAGACACTAGAGGATATAAAATCACTCTGAAAGTAGGAAAAATAAAATGAAATGTTCATAAAGAACATGCCTTGTTTATCATTTTCATAATAATTCACCCAGAAACCGGTTTGAGCAGCTATCAAAACGCTGTTAGTCCACTGAAGACATGCAAATAGAGAAGACATACAAATGGAGAACACCTCATTCAATTTTTTTGCTGTTTTATGGTACAAATCGCAATTCGGTAACTCAACCCGTTTCTGAGCATCAGTTTTTTGCCTTTTCTGAAAATTTACAATTTTGGACAAACCACGTTTTGCAATTTTGCTCCTAAATTAATCTGGCAGAAATATTTGCTGAATCCTCCGTATCTTCGTCAATATTGTCGGGAAAGCTTGGGTTATAAGGAAATTTTACAGCCTGATGTTACCCAAAGTCCCCTTTTGAATCGGAGATCGATCGGTTCAGCGGTTTTCTTGGACCGATTGATTGAAATTTTAGAAAATTTAGGGAACAACATTTTTGTTCCCTTTATTCACTTTACCGTTTCTGGCGAAAAAAAAATTTTTGTAGGAAATATTCTAGATGACCGGTAGTTCCGGAAATATTGTCAGTTGAGTGAAATAGGATCTTTTTGCATTCAAAATAAGATATCTCTAAGCAAAATGATCATATTCAATGGTCGTAAAAAGCAAATTTTCAATACGCATAGAGCACAAATAATAATTTGAAAAATTTAGAAAATTTTTTCTTCCTGATTTATCCGAGGATTGCATGAATTTTTTAGCCAATAAATTAAGAAACTAGAGTCTTCAGGCTTCAAAATTATGTTTTTTGATTTCTGATTCGACCATTTTCCATTGGGATACAGCTTGTTGAAAATCACCGGAAAAATTTTGTTCCTTTAATTGTTGCGCGAAGTATATTATAATATATTATATTATAATATAATATAATATATTATATTATATTACATTATATTATGTTATATTATATAATATTATATTATATAACATCATATTATACAGGGTGTACCAAGTTCGACGGCCTATTAGGCCGTCTGGAGAACGTTTCTGGAGAACTGAACCTGTTTGAAATCTGAAAATTGTTTGACATTATCTACCTATCTAAGATATTCTTCAGTTATACAGGGAGTAAAAACAAATTTTCAAAAATTTTTTTTCTGTTTTTTTGTTTTCGAATTTGATGGAGTATGCAATTCTGAATACATTCGTTTTCAAATCGTTACATTCGTCAAAATACTTTCCAAAAAATCTAGAAAAAAATTGAAGAAAAAAGGGAGAAAAGAGTATTCGGTATTATGTTTGTTATTCCTAACCTAGATATTGTAAGCACAAACTGTTTTCACATGAAGGCGAAGATTGTGGAAATATTGTACATTTTCAGAATTTTGAGTAACAAGTCACATGTTGTTCCAAATGTTGGTTCAAAAATTGGGATCAGAATTGGCTCATAACTTTCGTTTTCCAAATTAGAACCCTATTTTTTATGATTGCGTTAGATTCTGCGCAGAAAAATGATGATAATGTTTTAACTTGTTGATGCTCCTAAAATTAATTATGCTTGAGTTATTTAGGATTTTCTGATTTTATGTAGTATGTAGCGTCAAATTCATGAAATTCGTTCCATATCAACAATGATGAATAAATTCAGGAAAGAGGAAGTCACTAGTGAGTTATTTGAATAATTTATCTTCTATGACCAAGGTCATTGATGATATGAAACAGATTCTATGAATTTGACGGTACGTAAAACATGAAATCAGGAAATCCTGAATAACTCAAGAATTATTAATTTTAGGAGCATTATTATGTTGGAACATTATCATCATTTTTCTTCGCACAATCCAACGCAATCATGAAAAAATAGGGTTCTTATTTGAAAAACGAAAGTTATGGGACAATCTTGATCCCAATTTTTGAACCAACATTTGGAACACCCTGTGACGGGTTTTTCAAAATTCTCAAAATGTACGATATTTCCACATTATATTATATTATATTATATTATATTATATTATATTATATTATATTATATTATATTATATTATATTATATCATATTATATTATATCATATTATATTATATAATACAGTTTTGCCGATTCTCATACATGTTCACAGTTCTAGATGAAAATTTGTTTTTAGAATTCATATCTCAATATCAGTACCTCCTTGATATTATAAAAAAAAATAGAGTTTAGTGAAGAGTATGGCCTTCTCGAACATCGACTACAGCTTGACAGGGCCCTTGTATTCTTTCAGATTATTGAAAAAGCCCTGATCAATTTCTCCCAAAGAGTTGTGGTAAAAGCCGCCTTTAAATTTGTTCTGGCCTAGGATATAATATCGAATTTTCCATTCACTTCAAGGAAAGTCAAAAGAAAACGAAAAAGTGGATCAGAACGTGCTTCACGCGATGTAAAAAATTCGTTATTTGCTGAAAATAACGTTTGAAAGTTGAGTATTCTGTAAAGATTTCGAAAAGGTAAAATACAGGTGATAACTTTCCTCAGAAAAGATATATTCAAATCTCTTGCGAAAATGGAACATTTTTGTGAAACACTTGTTTTGTCACCTTTTCCAAAAAACTTTTCATTTTTGGACATTCTGCTCTTATTGAAAAATTCTATTGAATAATGTTCGTTGTTCCTTGAATTGTATATAAAGTAAAATTATTTACCAATTGCAATGGTATGCGCACAGGAGCTTGAATATCAGTCTATTATTAATAAAAATGAGAACCATGAACATTGGGTAAGAAAGAAAATTCACAATTATTATTACCGCAAATGTTGAAAATGACCTCCCCCTTTGCGAATACATCCCCTCCATTGATTGAGAGTTGATGGTTTTGAAGTATCCGCTATTTTGGCTGCAGAAATCAGTTTTGCACGGAAATGTTCCATTTTCGCTATACATTTGAATTTTTTTTTTCTAAAAAGAGCTATCACCTTTTCGAAATTCTCACAGAATAGAAAACTTTTTTTTTACTTGTAGAAAAGGTCCAGCCCTTATTTTTGCACCACCCCAGATTGAATTCGGTACAAAACAACATTTTATCCAAAACTTGAATAAAAAATTTTTTTTTTCGGAATCTCTACATGGGAATTCTCGCTACTTTGCAGTGCACGAATCCAGCAATACTCACGGAAAAAACTGATTCGAAAAGTATCTAAGTAATTCAACATTTTCATAAAAAATCAAATATGTCGAAAACTGTGAGACATTCATATGAACAATTTTTTTTGGGACACGATGTATGTGTAGACAAAAAATTTATTCTCTATATTTGAAAAATTTCTGAGAAGGTATGTTCTTGTGTGAGTTTTTTTATTTTTTCAGTTTGACATTTCTCAGAAGATTTCACTGAAATTTTCAAACTTAAAATTGAGTATCCGATAGCTAGTCAGAATAAAAAAAATTAGATGGCAGTATCACCTACTCCTCTGTTCAATTTCACCCAGTGAAGCAAATTAGCCATTCAAACCTCAAACGAATTTCAAAAACTTTTCCCCTTTTTCGAAGTTGTTTTACACAAATGGTAGGCTAGTGTGAGCATTGGTCAAATCTAATCGCTTCAGACTATCCTCTCCATAAAAATATAATTCTTTCGACAGGATGATATGCCCCTATAGGAACAAGCTTGCAAAACGCTCTCATTTCTCTCAAGAACTTCACTGTCAAATATTAATAACTTATTAATCACGTATGAGTTTCATAATTGGGTAGGTCTAGAACGCTGAAGGTTGAAGAAATTATTCTTTATCTTTTTCCATATCTTTTCAAGTCTGCCTTGCAAAATATTTCAGAAAGGTGGTTGCCACAGCCACTTAGGTTGGAACCGGACCTAGCAAGATGGAATTTGTGATACCAGCAAATAACCGACATTGCTTTTTTTTTAAATAAAAAATTGTCCAGATTCCAACCAAAGTACGCATAATGGCATATCAAAAAGGTTTATGTATACTTAATATATATGCAGAGTGTATAAGAATAACACCGAAAAATGTAAGGGATGATTCTTTGAGAAAATCAAGGTGGGTATTTGGTATGAATTTTTTTTTCGAAAACGTCCGGAGAAGTTACACCTTTCCGGAGATAAATATAAGAAATGTTTTCCTTTTTAATTTTTGTTGATGTCAATTAAACTTCTTTAGGAATTTTTCTCCCTTGAAAAATGTTGAGAAGGGTTTGAAATAGTTAGCCTCTAAGATGTTTTTTTCGAAATCTTGAAAACTAAACCACCAAAAAAAATTGTAAGAAAAAATTCCAAAAACAAATTGTATAATGTGTAGCTCAACATACACGAAAAGTTTGAAAAAAAATATTATTTTTTGTTTATCTTCGGAAGCGTGTACCTTTTTCAGGGCAAGGTTTTTCAAAAAATTTTATACCAAATACCTCCTTTGATTCTGATCACAGTCAGGAGCTAGTATCATTAAATTTATTCATCTATTTGAATTGTTTGAAGGGTCATAAGTTTGTTTGTCCAACTTTTCGACAGTTTTCAACACATTTCGTTTAACAATTAATTATATTCATGTTGTGCTCGGCCCACCGATTACATGGAAGTGGATCTTAATGTTCTTCACGCACGTTTTTCGATAAAAACCTTTTTTACGGTTTCAATAGTTCAATTTAGTATAAAATTAACTGATGTTTTAGAATATTTACTGAGAATTTTTTGAAAAATAGTGAAACTATCAAAATCAGGAAATCTCAACCAATCTGAGGTAACCATTCAAATTATAAGGGATACAAATCCTATTGACGGATACATCGAAGAAATGATATGCGAAAAAATATAAACCGCATTTCAACATTAAAAGTGCCTATTCATTGCAATAAATCGAATTTAGCAGAGATAATGGATCGTTCGCATCTTGTGAGCCAAAAAAAATTTATGTAATTTCAACATTGGGTCAGAACGATTCATGATAATGAAGGTACGTTCACCAAAACTCGTTCATGATAATATAGTATTATTAGGAGTGTTATGGTGTGAAATCCAATAATAATAATTCAATGAACTCAACATCTCTCGACTTCGTTGGTTAGGTGGGCGTACAAGGAAATCTTATACCGAGAATTCTTTCTACACAACTACCGAAATATATGCTTTTTTTTGAAGGAACTGATATATCCTGCTTCAAATTAACTGTATTGAGCATGTTTAAAATGACTCACCTTTCACCTTCTCTGAAAATAAGGGAAGAATTATTTTTCTGGTTTAATATTTTTTATTTTGTTATATATAGGATTTTCCAAGTTGATTTCTACTTCAACAAGATTCAAAAAGAGTTGAACCTCAAATTTCAAAATTGAACTTGCAAGTATAAATATTCAATTCAAGATTCCGACTTTGAAGAACCAATTGATTTAATGAGACAAAAGTTTAACGCTTTATAGATATTGTCACAATCCAGAATAATTTAGTTCATAAAACAGCAGAGTATCTATAAAAAAAAACTTCACATTTTCAAAACAACGTTTCGGCTGTTGTTTTCACTCTTTCCCTTCATATTGGAAGTGTTTCAGTCTTCAATTTTTTATAACGTTCTATTAATCACTTAAACCATAACATACCTATATTTATATACATAATTCCCCCATAAATCATGAGACCATCCTCTAGATTCTTTGAATACTAATTCGATTTCATCTCCGGATGTGCTTCTTATTAGCGTCTGAATATCTCAATCTCGATGACTTATGGATTATTGACACATTCTGTTTCATAACACCAGATTCTCATGTAAATATGGGGCAAGTGTTTTAGTTAAAATAAGAATATTAACGACTACTGAACATTTTAAGTTTCCCAGACATTCTTCACTACTGAAATTATTACATTTTTCGCAACTTTGTCATCGTTGGGAAACTTTGACAAATTTCTTCCTTGCATTGCGAGACGGTCGAATTCTTTTTCAATTCCAGTTTTGCGTGGATGGCAATAAAAATTTCAAGTATCAGCTGGGAATTGAAGAGAGTTAATGGCAAGAGTTTATATGAGTTAATCTATAATAAACCAAATTTATCAGTCGATATAAATAACGTAATAACGATGACCCAATTCTGACGCATTTCGAATTTTGTATCTCAAAGTAAGAGATAGAACATTTCTAGGTGAAACTCCACCAAGTTATATTTCTAAATTTTCAGTGTTTCAAGGTTTTTTTCGCTTGAAATTAACCCTCGGTATGCTGTACTCTGGTATGTCAATATTTGCTGACAATTATGTTGTGGAAAGTGTTGATATCAAATCGAAACAAAGAAGCTACTTGGGTCCTTAGCAGTTCCTAATGTATTCGACATTATTGTTGCAGAATTTCGGCTTCATTATCAATTCTCCCATTTCAGTCCTTCAACACATTGAATTAATGGTAATTTTTGCATCTGGTGCGCGAAATGCTACTTTGGTGATCGAGAACTGATTTTATTTAACGAAGCGCAGTCGAGTTTAAACAAATAGTCGAGATCACGCATGAGATGCAACCAAAATTTTTTCTACAAACGTCAAAAATATTGTTCTAAATTAAGTAACATGCTTAGCTCAATATGAAAAATAGTATTGAACTGGGTTGAATTGTTTTTCCAAAACAAGTAATTTTTGTAACTATGGAAATAAAATGGCATTTGTTGACAATTATTTCAAAGTGACAGTTCTTGATGATTATTTTGGAGTGACTTCTTATTCGCGTTAATTTTGTGCGTGATATTTATAACTGTAAAATAATGGAAATTTCGAGCTTCCATGAAGTTAGCAGTACCCCACCTAACTTGACAGATGCGGCCAATTCAGTAATTTCAAATTTTTTTCCGGAGAAATCGAGGCGCCAGTATGAAAATGCATATCAGCAATTTAAAGAAAATTTAAAGAAGCAAATAAAGTCAGAAAAATATCCGAAAATTTGCTGTTGGCATATTTTGCAAAGAAGTCAAAGAAGCTGCAGTCTTCCACGTTATTGGCAATCTATGTTGAAAGCAACACTCAATGTTAAAGAAAACGTGGATTTTAAGAAATTTATCAAGTTGGTTCCATATTTGAAAAAATTGTCACTTGGAAACCATCTTGAGAAATCTAAGATATTGACTAGAGAGGAAGTGGAACAATTCATAAGAAAGGCAGATGATGAAACCAATTTATTGGTTAAGGTAGATTTTTGATGATTGATGTTTTTTACACTACTGATTTCCTTTTGGGTTGTTTTAATACTGGGTATTTCGTATGCTTGCCGCCATCAGGAACTCGCTAAAATGACGGTCGATGACATAAACGATAAAAATTCCATTTTGATTGTTGAAGTACTCGATCAAAAACGAATATAAAACGAATTTTTACAGTTTCAAATTTAGATTATATTGACATTTACCGAAAATATGGGGCTCTTCGTCCAAGTTAAGCTACCATTCGCCGATTGTTTTTGAAGTATCAAAATAAGAGATGTTTTAACCAAGTTGTTCGAATAAATAGTATCGGAAAGATGCCTAGCTAAATAGCAAAACACCTTAAATTACCAAATTCTGATGCTGCTCTCTGCTAATACGGGGGCCGATAAATGTGTTTTGAAGCGACATGGAGGATGGAAATCTTCGACTGTGGCCGAAGGATACAACAATCAAATTCAAATATCAAATTAAATTTATGACTGTGAAATTTCAGGATCAAGTGATGTCACCTCTACGGCAGTTGCTTGCAAATCAAAAATGGATAGTCTTCCAACTCCCAAAACTACGATATCAGGAACTGAATTTGAGTTATCTGGTTTAGGAATAAATATTGATTCGTGCACTGGCTGCTCCCTTAATGTTAACAATGTAAATAATGAATAAAATGAGGTAGTGTTAAATTTTCTCACAATTTGAAAGCCTTAATTATTGTTATACATTAATAAATAAATGATTTCTTGGATTTTTGCTTGATTGAAGAACATAAAGGTTAAAATATAAAAATCCCATATAGTTTACATGCAGTGTGTGGAGTAAGTATTTCGCACACTAAGGAAAATGAAAAAAGGGTCACTTCGCATATTGTTGTCAATGCGCCAATCTAGTCATTTTTTATATTTGTAGAAAAAAATTATTAAATATACAGCTTTGCCAAAAAGTAACTCAACTCAATAGTTCTTGTACGAAGAATTATCGAGAAGAATTCCCGCACTCGTTGTTTTTCAAATTCCAAATGCAATTTGTTGTATGCTTTTTTGAAGTTGATATTTCTCACCCCCTGCGGCTCGCACCCTACTATTTTATTTTTTCAAACGATAATAAATAGAATAAAAAAAATTATAAACAAGTTGAAAAATGTTGCGATTTGATGTACAAGGTCTCAAATAAAACAACAAACAGATAAACATGAGCCATATATTCTAATTAACAAAAAAGGAGGGTGTGGAGCGTAAAGGGTGAAAGATTACAAATTCATAAAAGCATAGGAGGACCTGCTTTAGACCTTCCAAATTCATGGATTCGTGGATTTTTCTCAATAATAATTAGTAAAAGAATAATGGTCCGATTGGAATACTCTTCAATCGCAAATTGTTAATTATTTCCTGATTTTTGAAAAAAAAAACGCACAGCTAATTTTTCTTTCCACATGGCTGATTAGTCAAATTACCTTTCACTTGAAGTATCACAATCTATATATCATCATTTGAAAAAATAAACAAGAGGGGGCTTTGGAGGGTGAGAAATATCAAATGCAAAAATAGATAAATGAATTGCTTTTGAAATTTAAAAGTAACGGGTGCCAGGATTTTTCTTGATAATTTTTCGTACAAGAATTATCGAAGGGGTACGTTATTTTGTGAAACGCTGTATAATTAATATAATAATAATAATAACTCAATCTAATAAAATAATCATTCTGATATATTCAATATGAAATATCTCAAAAAAATTAATATTTGTTGAAAATTTTTTTCGACATTTTGATTTCTAGAGGATATTATTTTATCATAAGTGGTCCATAACAAAATAAAACTGTCGCTACCGTTGTGTATTGCTGTATCATTTCCAGAGATGCTATTCGAAGTTCATCGACCTTCAAATGAACAAAACTTCTTGTAGAGTTCAAAACTTTGCCAACGAAATTTCTTTTACCTTTTAACTATTGCTAAATAGTGACAACTTCTGTTATTTGTTCAAAATTCCCCCCTTAGTTGCGGTTACCTTAACCTCACCATTTACCAGAAGACATATGACAAAGAAGCTGAAAAGAATGAAGAAGTTTAGGAGTTCTTTTCGAAAGGTGGAATCTTATTTCTCAGATTCCATCATTTCGAATAAGATACTACTATGTTGAGTACGTGGCTAATTTTATGAATTCCTTTAACTAGGCAATAATATTTAACTCATAGTTTGTGGATCAACTGTTACATTTTCGTATTCGTCATCATATATTGATGTGTTTTGTATCATATGACCTTGCCAAGGCTGCGAAGTTATTTGAACTAGGGTGATCTTCAGATCGTCATAACTGTTTGAATAACTTTTATTGAAGATAAGCAATTGAGCGTTACCAGTACAACCCGGGTAACGCTCAAATAGTTATTTATGATACAAGTGCAGAATGCATTGATATTCTTACATGAGTTCAAAATTCAAAAAAGAGCCACGAAGTGGCGAGTTTTGGAATGAACGAGTGTTAAAATGAGCCTTCTGTACGTGATTCATACATTGTTTTCTCTAATTCGCTGATTTTTTATCGAAATGAATGAAATATTGCCGTGAATATAGTTTAGTGATTTTTGCATCGAAATATATGATTGGTAGAACTGTTTTCTATCTCATAAAATTTGACAGATGTTGAATAAATCCGTGACAGGAGGCCAACATGCCATGAATAAATATTGTTAGAATGAAATATTCTAGCATTGTTTTGTTCTACGAGATATGGCGGAATGAACTGATTTGACACATAATTAGAGAAAAAATTATTCAGGGTTTTAAACATATGAAAAAATTCCTTTTTTATACAATTATGATTTGATATCTGAAAACAAATGAATGACTATTCATCCACAAATATACCTTACAAGAAAAGACTATGGCAACGTGCATAATTCGAAAGTTGTATATACACCCTTTATCTGATATTTGAATAATTATTATCTGTATACATTATCTTGTAAATGATAACAGTAAGCACGATTTATTGGTCTACACATTTTCATGTCCAAAATCCCTACATTTCATTCGGAGATTTCATAACATCATTTTTTCTATGAGGCCGTGGGCGATCACAAATTGTTCCAGATTGAGGTCAGAACAGTTTGAAACGTACGCCGAAGAACGGGTTCCTCGCAGTTTGATTGTAGATATAATTTCCAATTATTTCGCGAGCATACAAGCCGTAGAAATTCGCATAGTAGAAGTTGTTCCTTTCGGCAATAAAAGAGTTTACCAATTTACAGTATTTCGAGCTGTCTAATAATTGTTTTACTTGACATCTCCAAAATAAAATTAACTGATGCTACAATATATTTTTCAGATAAGAAAGACTCCTATTCGGAATTTCATAAAACAAAAAAAATCCCCACATAAAGGATATAAGATTTATTACCATGTTCCGTTCAAATTCCAGAAGGACCGAGATAAACCACCAAAATTGTATAGTTTGCGCATAGACAAATTCCTCTCTTATTGGTCAAACAGTCATAAATCCTATTCCTTCGTCATATTAAACATAGTTCCAGGATCGTACTAGCGACGGAATGTGGATAGTACTGAAAAGTAATGATAAAATCATTTGCATTCCCAAGTGAATATTTCACGTGAAGGTGTTGTGCGTTTTTCGTTCGAAGAATAGTGTTGAGTTTAAAGTGATGGAATATTTGCGAATTATCCTAGATTCTACCATGGACAAGCAACCCGTAGCCCCTCCCTCTTAAGCGCCGAATTGTTTACCATGCTATTTCTTATGTTCGAACATCTTCGTACCAAAGTGCGTATTGCGTATTGCGTTTATATGGGCGGAAATCAAACTTAACAAACATGGGAAAGAATTTGAATAGATATATATAATAATAATATATATATATATATATATATATATATATATATATATATATATATATATATATATATATATATATATATATATTCTTATGAAAAAGAGAGCTAAAATAATACAATAAATGTTGAAACAAAAAGTACCTAAGCTGGGGTAAAAAAAGAACGGGGTATCATAACATTCTTTGTATGATACTATAGAATCATACGATACTATCAACACTTGTATCATACGATACTATACAGTCAGGGGAAAAAACCTCAGCCGAAAAAACCTGCCTCCCCGTAAACAAAATAACATAAAATATCAGGAAAATCTTGAAAGACATCAGTGTGATCATCTTCATGATATTCGTCGATGGTCTCGGATACACAGATTCTTCCCAAAACGACTCGTAATTCTTAATCTGAAATGAAAAAAGACAAAAGCAGAAAAGAAACCGATTATTCAGAATAAATCGAAGGCATTTTGGAAATGCATTTGCTACTTTAAAAAACATCAATATTAAGATTTCTTGGTCAAATAATGTTCGGAGATTTATAAATATTTATGACAGAAATGTCACAAAATTTGAAAGAAATGAAAAAAAAAAACTCCATCAATTTCCCCTTTCCGAATCTGTTGAAAGTTACGTAACTGATAATTTTTCAACCTAACAAGCTTAACTTGTAAAAAATCAATTAATACATAACCTTTCAACTGTCCTTTTTCACGACGATTCTGTTGCCGTGTGGGTTTCTTGCAGAAGAATGTCTTTGATACCATGATCATCAGCTAATTTGGAGACGTAATCACACTTGTCTTTCGAAATTCCTTCGATATTCAAATTCAAAATCCACAAATTGTTGCTCTCTGGTCGTGAGGGTTTTTTCAAACCAGATACGACCTTCCAAGTGATGATTTTTCGGCACTTCAGATGTTTGAAGACCGCTACGGGACCCCAATGAAAGGCAATCATCTCCCATAGATAAACCAAACATGTAATAATAATAATATCTTTCATTTCAAATAATAACAGTTTTCACAAATAAAGCAAAAAAGCCACAAGATTACAAAAAGGAATCAGCCAAATTATATGGTTTCATACGTTTCATACCAACTAATAAATTTTTAACCTTTACTCTAAATAAATTATATACACTAACACATTTGATTTCATCAGGGAGTTCATTAAAAATTCTAATACACATATGAGCAGAGGTTCTCTCAGTTAATGTTAGTCTATGTATAGGAAAATTGTAATTGAATGTACGTGTATTATAAATTGTGTTTACATTGTCATTTGTAAACTTTTCTTCATTTTTGTGAAAAAACATGAGACACTCATACAAATAAAGACCAAAGACTGTTAATATATTTCGGTTTCTAAAAAGACCCCTACAAGATTCCGTATATCCCAACTTGAAAACAATGCGCATTGCCCTCTTTTGAATTAAAAATATTTTTTCTAAATTTTCCGTATTTCCCCAAAAAATGATATCTTATATTTTATTCAAAGACACCAAAATACATTGCTCTCATTGTACTTTCATTCATACAATTTGATAATGATCTTAGGGCAAAGCAAGTTTGACTAAATTTTTTGGATAAATTTTCAGTATGTTGTCTCCAATTCAAAAATTGATCCATACAAATACCAAGACATTTAACTGACTCAGATAAGTACATCAAAATCAAAATGCGCCAAATGGACATTTTCAGCTTCTTCTTTTTTAGACCTATTCGTATCAAACATACCTATTTTTGTTTTGGTATTGTTTAAAATTAATCTATTTTGATCAAACCATAATTTAGAAGATGAGAATATATTCTCAGCTTTAGATATTAACTGCGGCATGTTTCCAGCACCCAACATCATCCACAAAATTAATTATATTTCTCAAGTCATTGATCTATCAAAAACTCTTTCTCCAGGAACATTTCTTTTTTCATCATGTCATTCGAAAGACAATTTGACACTGAATTTTTTTTCAAATACAATTTTTATTCATTTCTTACCGTCAGCGATCTGAAGCGTGTTTTATGTTAATTCAATTCCATTCATCTATTTTTTCTGCATTGTGACAGTATGCCTTCGTTTGGGGACATAGATATGATTTTGTGCCTTCAATTCGAGAAGACCACTTTTTTAAACAATCTGTCCCTTCAAATAAGATTGAATATGTCGCTACAGCAAGATAGAGCTCCATGTCACAACGCTGCCATTGTGAGGAGATATTTGGATCGAAAATTCGAAATTTAATGGACCCTCATGCTCATTATGAAAAAGGAAAAATGATATAACTTATGTAGGGATCATAATGGATAGATGTCCTAGACATGATTTCATTTCGTAAAATGAAAGGTTTTGTAACAAACTTTTTCTCTATTTTTATATTCATCAAATATTATATTTTAGAACAATAAACAATTTTATCAATAACAAACGAAACATTATTTCAAATTATATGTTCTTCATACCAAACATTATGTTCCATACATAAGTAATATTATTATCTTTTTCCTATTTCATTAAAAGTTACTTTGATCGAAATATAAGGGTCTACTAGGGCACATACGTTTCTTACCTTTTTTTTCAAATGGTCCTAGTTATTAGAATCAGTTTGGTTAGTATACCATATTTTTCAGGGTATCCCTCAGAAAGTAGGTTTGACGTTAGGTTCCTATCCATTTATCTTCGAATAACTCTTTCTAAATATCTCTTCAAAATGACAGCGTTGTGACATGGGGCCCCATTCTGCTGTAGACTAATATTTAATCTCATTTGGAGAAGCGGATTGTTTAGAAAACTAACCCTCTCGAATTTAAGGCACAAAATCATATCTATGTCTCCAAATAAAGGAATACTACCACAATGCAGAAGAAAATGAATTGAATAGAATTAACATAAAACACGCTTCAGATCGCGGACGGTTAGAAATGGAAATTGTATTCGAAAAAATATTCAGAATCAAATTATCTTTCGAATGACATGATAAAAAAGGTAAGAATGTTCCAGGAGAAAAAGTTCTTGATAGCGCCGCGACGCCTGGCGTCTTCATTTATTTCGCATATGTTTATGGGCATCTCAAGTCAACATTGACCTATTCGAAAGGCCATTCATAGAATGAAAAAATTTTCGGATGTTCCCGAGAAAATAAGGGTTACCAAGACAAGTGAATAACCCTGTACACGTACTCTAGACATTTCAACAATAACTAAACATCGCCTTTGGATCTCCTAGAGCAGATGGTTCATTGTAAAATAAAAAATTGCAAAACACGACTACAATATTGAAGTAACAAAAAATGTTTACATGAAAAGTCCTTCTCGATTTTTTTTTCTGCAAATTTAAATCATTTACTAAATACTTGTTATGCTATCTATGTTTTACGAAAAAAAAATTCAAATTCAAACCGCTCCTTCTCGGTTTTCCAGTTTCTCTCTCAGTTAGTATAGAAAGGCTCGTGCGGAGGTGTGTTATGCATGAATTAGTTTTAGTTTGGTCGAATCTCTAAGTTCTTACCTACTAATATGATCCTCTATTGAAGAAATGATGAAACATGCCCCACCTTTGTGATGAAATTTCCAATTTGTCGCATCGATTAAACAAATCAATACAACCTGGTTGTTTTTGGTTGTGGGGTTGTTCTTGATATTTGTCTCGTATCTACGAGAAAATGGCATATAACAGGGAAGAAATCCGTGCATTACTCATTTTTCCATTCAAACCAATATACTATTTTCCGCCACTTCAATTAAATACAAAGTTTCCATGATTTTCCAGAAATACTAGAGCTATAGGATTCAGGGCACTCCTTTTCCTTAACTTTTCCGTTCTGATTGTCATCAGCCTATCAGCCCCTAACCAGCTTTTGATTTTTAGTCACATTTCATAACCTCAAAACTGCAACGAAATTGATAGTTAATTAACCTACCAGTATACTCAATCATCCCCGATCTACCCTATTCTAGGTTTTCTAACGAGAAATATTATTGAGTGGTGGATATGCATCAATAGAAAAATTTCCAATTTCAAACTTTAAAAAAACTGAACGTCGTTTTAGAATCAGTAGGACGAAAAAACAAGGAGATATAGAGAGTTTCCGAATTTGACGTAAATATACAGGGTGGCCGTATGAAAACGAAACAGACGAGATTACAGACGAAATAAATTTTCTCGATAGAAATTCTAGGACAGGTCAACTCAAGATGTAGGTTACGGACGCATAGCGCTTCAACCCTTGCTACTACCCCTAATTTTTGAGAATAGGGACGATGGTGTGAGTGATACCTCATTTGAAAGGTATTTTTATACTGATTTCAGCACAGTAATTGTTTTTTCTTTTTATGCATTAGTTCTCGATATATTCTTGACTAAGCATTTAAAAATGAAGTGCATATGAGACAATCATTGAAAATAGTGCAAAGCCGATCGGACCATTTCGCAACGCAAAGTACAAACATACCAAAAAAACAAGTCCCCCACACTAACTTGTCATATTCGCACCTTTTGACCGATATCTTTTCATCGACATCTGCTATGTACGGGAATTAGTAATCCAGGTATCAAATTATTATAAAGTATTATATAATAATACGTTAACTGGAATGATGTCACGATCGATAAAGAACGAGAAAGTGACCGAGAATTCAGGACTAATTGAAATTATCTCGACCAACTGGTTCAAGGTCAATTTCGCTGTCCAGATTAACATCTGAATGTAATCGATCCTTTGTTTAGCGTCTGGGATGGGAGTTTTCTCTCGTGAGTAAAGCATGTCGATTATGATGATGTCGTCATACCGTGGAATCTACTGACACTGTGACGAATTCGAATGGCCTTATCCGAAATATTCCGGGCATTCATGAATTTATTATAGGAGATGAATTATACGAATATTGTTCTGAGTTAGGAAGGAAAAATCAGTTTTCTGAACATTTGAATGAGCAGCTTTTGTGATATGGCTGATATCACAAGAAAAATTATTCATTATTCATTATTCACCATTTTATTCCTCAAAATTTACAGGTAAGTCACAAACAAGTACACATTTATACACACAAATATACTAACTCAATACAAATGAAATGAATAAATTATTAAATATATGAGATGACTAGAATTTGTGGCACATAAATTCATTCATAGAATAGAAGGCATTTATCCTAAGTATATTTTTTATTTCTCTCTTAAATGCTAGGTAGCGAAGTTTTCTGGGAGTTCATTGAACATTTTCAAGGCGTTGCAGATGTGCATGTTCTGTGTTATCTTCAGTCGGTGCAGCGGAATCACTTATCTATCCCCAAAACGCGTCTTATGGGAGTGAACATTCCGGTGTGTTTGAAAATGATCCCTTTTCTTATGAACATATAGAAGGCACTCAAGAATATAACAGCATGGAACGGTAAGTACTCCATATTTTTTAAAAAGTTGTCTACAGCTGGTCATACGGTCCACTCCAGCCACCAAACGTATGGCTTTCTTTTGTTTCAGATCCTATGTGCCTCCGAAGATGCGCCCCACAGGATAATGCCATACGTCATTCTCCCATGAAAATACGAATGATACACAACGAGTGCTTCTTTTTCAGAGAGTAAGTATTTTATTTGTCTTATCGCGAACAACGCAGTGCAGAGAGTTTTACATAAAATATCTATGTGTTGTCCCCATGACAAATTTCCGCTTAACGATATGCCCAGCAGGGTGATACTGTCTTTATTATTGCCTTTGGTGGTTATAATCAGCTCTTGCGTTTTGTCGGTGTCCACTTTCAGGTTATTGTTTTCAAACCATTCAACGGCGCCATCTATCGAGATCCTGGACTTGTCCCGGAGAAGCACCCCGCACTTCGCTCTATTTAGAAATGTCGCGTCGTCCGCGAATAAGACATCGTCATCCGCAACTACGTTGTACACCAAGTCGTCGACATAAATTGCAAATAAAATTGGTCCCAGTATAGATCCCTGGGGCACACCAAGGGGCATCTTCCTCCTAGAAGATATTTTCCCTTGGAATTCAACGATTTGGCTACGATCTTGCAAATAAGATTTGAACAAGTTCCAAGCAGTGCCTCTGACGCCAATATAATCCAGCTTTGCTAGAAGCTTGTCATGATGGACGCAATCAAACGCCTTAGTAAGGTCCATGCATGTTAATATAATCTCCTCTCCTTCATCCAATGCTCCCATAATGAACTCCACCACCTGAACCAGGGCTGTTGTGGTAGACTTTCCTTTTCTAAAGCCATGCTGATGATCCCCAAGCAATGATCTCCGCTCCAAGAAAGTGCACAGTCTTACTCTTATAAGATATTCGAAAACCTTTGAAATAGCCGGCAAGATGGATATTGGTCTATAGTTTTCACGCAGTTCATAGTCGCCCTTTTTGTGAACCGGTATTACCTTGGCTATTTTCAGCTCATCGGGGAAATAACCCTCCTGGAAACAGATATTCACCAAGTGGGAGTGAGGATATGCCAGATGATGAATGATAGTCTTCAGCAATCTTACTGAGAGTCCATCGATATCGCGTGAGGATTTATTATTTAATTCCGAAACCGCTCTCATGATCTCCTCGGGTGTAGTTGGAGATAGAAAAAATGATTGCATATTATCAATCAATTTATTTTTCAAGAGTCTATCACTGCCCACCGAAACCACATTATCTTTGGTCAATTTTCTTGCGATATTGGAAAAATATTGGTTCAAATCCTCCCCCGACAGATTTGTATTGAATGTATTTCTATTTCTCTTTATGCTGAATTAATCACTCTCCAAATATCTCGGCTTTTGTTATCTGACTCATTTATAAACTGTGCATTTCTGTTTTTTATGTCTTCATTTATTAGTTGTTTGAGTTTTTGTTTCAAACACTTGTATAGTTTGAATGAATTTTCTTCTCTTTTTACGCTGAATATGGTATAATCGGCATCTACTCTATTTTTCAGCTCTATAATTTCAGGATTTTTCCAGAATTTTTTCGATTCAGTATTAGTGACTTTAAAACTCTTTTTTTCAGGAAAACAAAGATGAAATGTTCGGATTAAGGTTTCATGAAAGATTCGATACTGCTCACGAATTGGACCTATTAGCATACAACTCCAGTCTATCTATTATGGTATTGGTACGGCGAGGTTTTGTTGTCGAGCATGAAATGGATTAGGTCATAATCTCCGGAGATTATTACTCCGTTTAGTGAATCATAGGGATCAGTTTGAGGAGCAATTTTATTTCTGAAATTTATGAATAAAAGCTAGAAATTTTTTATATCATTTCGTATTAGAATGATACATAAAATGTTGACGTTTGATGGAACCAATTGGACTGGAACTCACAAAGCTTAATACATACAGTAAAAATGGTACGGTCGACCTGAAGTAAACTGAGTCTGAATACAAAGGAAAAACAAATATGGAGGGTCCTGCAATAGTGCGTTAGGCTTCCATAGCTGCCCAACCAGACTTTCCAGGAATTTAGTTGGAAAGCATTCCCCTTTTACTTTCAATTATGCATCTCAGGAAAGTAATTTCTGATATACAGGGTGTTCCCAAATAAGATTAGTACCGTTGCAAAAATATCCCTAATATTTTGCGTCAAGGTAGAAGCATTGAAGATCATTCAAAATATACGAAAATATAAGGGCATTTCCATTTGAAAAAATCACTCATTGTTGAATAATTTTATTTGGGAACACCCTGGTTATCAGAAAATAATTTCTGGAGATGTAGAATTGAAACTACAAAGGGAATGCTTTTCAACTAAGTTTCTTAAACGTCTGGTTTGGCAGCTATGGAAGTCTAACGCACTATTGCAGGACCCTGTATAATTTTCTCCCGAATAAAAATTGAGTGTTTTAACGACTGAAAACTAAATGTAATTAACAAAAATTATTGGCATGCAGACGGAATGGAATTCTGGAAAAAGGACCCACCCGAACCGGATTTCTCTTGAATGTCTGAACACAGGAAACTACAATTGTTCACAATCGAATTCATTGAATATTCAGGGACTAATAGAGATCATTTTTGGGTTCTTTCATGTTTATGAACTGCGAAACACTTTCAAAGCTGACAATGTGTCCTTTGCATTATGAATCTACGAAATAAATGATTTCCCAATGAATATTTGATTATTTTCAACATGATTCCATATAGCCACAGATAATTTCTGGAAAGTTATGTAAAGGTAGGTAATGTTTCTATTTTTTCATTCTTAAAGAAATTTAAGAAACAATGCGTCTTTATATTTTGTTGCGTTATTTCTTGTTTTATTCTATTTCTGTTATAAATGCTTTCGCGAAGATATCAATTTTTATTTTAATCTTTTCATATTTTTTTTCCAGTCTCTGTCACAAAATCAATAACCAATGGTAAGCGAGGCTGAGAAGAAATCGTTGTCTAAAAATTAAACAACAATTAACACTTTCAACTTTTAAACATTGTAACGTTTCGGAATCTATATCAGACTCCTTCATTAGACAAATTCATAAACCTGGTAGATTTCTTCAGAATCGTGAAAACATCTAATTTATCCATAGAAATTCGTCAATATATGGTGACATTGATTCGTTTCATCTTGAAATTTTCTGATGTCAGTTTTTTTTTCTATGAATGAACTCTTATACGATCAACTCTCAACTCTCACTGAACAATTAGCCAGATATAGGTAGGCTACGAAACGTTACACAGTTAATTTTAAACAATAAGTGTCACTTCTTGTTGCAGTTTCAGCCAACAACTTTCAAAATTATTTACGCATGACGAATTAGTGCAAGTTTACTTCTATTTTCATAAAAAAAGTTTTTTAATTGATTTCGTTCTAGAGACTAACAATGAAAGAACTCAGAAAGTGTCAAAAAATGCAGAATCTTTTCACAATATATTTCAATCGATATCCGAGATATAAATGTTGAACATTTTATTTTATTGTGTTTATTATTTCATTTGCTGTCTATTTTAGACCTCTTTGACACACTAATAGGCTGACCTTAGAATGATTTTTTTGGTTGTCACGTGGAAAAAATCAGAATTTACATAAAAGTAGGAAAAATTTCTCTCTGAATGAATTCTCCTATGAACAATCAGGGGGTTCGTTCGTGAGAACTATAATTATAGTTTTAACCAGCTCCATGCTACGGGAAAAACCGAAGGGCATAGTGACGTCACTGAAATAGTCACCAGCTTTAAATGGTTCAAAATGTAATCGAAAATAGCGTAAACCAAGTAAATAAGTTATATTTATCTTGAATTTGAGGTTCATCTGACGAATGGTTCTACAGGATTGATCAACACATGAGACACACACTACCTATTTCATCTTTATAAAATATCAGAACGACGAACAATAACATTTTCAGATCGAGAACAATTCGAACTTCTATTCATCTGAAGCAGCATCGATTTGGCAATTTTTATTGGGCGTCAAACCAAATAACCAATGAGGGTTCGTTCGTTAGATATTTCACCTACATCAGTCACATTCACAGCATTTGCAAATCAGTTTTATTAGCATAAACGCTGATTCAGTGGGATCGACTGGGGAGTGTCTGTTCCAATAATTCGTTTCGCAATTTGTCACAATACTCTACAATTACTTGTAATTCATGAGGTACAACCGAACATATCCGTCGCCGAATTAAAATCCAGATAAAGGTAATTGTTACAGATATATATCACATCGCAGCACACTTCAACGTAAGAAAAATAGCCTTATTCCAGCACCACAGGAAGAATTTCACCTTTGTGTGCCGTACGTATGCAGTTCTTGATTTGGTCATTCTGAAACTGAGTTATGAGAGCAGCCATTAATGGCTTTCCTGACTGACAAAACAGTCAAGAAGAATTTTAATTGTCGCAAGATTGAGTGGAAACGGAGAAATTGCACGAACTAGTTCTGCTCGCGTAGAATCTATCTCAACTGCGATGAAATAACCAGAAATGACGCTGTTAAACGTGTCATATTTCATAGTGTAATACTTTCCTACGTTCGCAATTTTTATGACACACTGCGTTTGGATTATATCTTCTTCGCAAGTTAAGTATCTAGAGCTAAGTTCCTTCTTTCTTTTCTCGTGATATCCTTGTATCTGGTCATCTCAAGACTTTTGCCTGGATAACCATCCAATATTATGGTTTGCATAAAACTCGAAATGATTTGTTTGGGCAGGGGCCATACTAAGTCATAAATGGAAAAATGTTTTCGTCACAATGGTAAACATTAATAAATGGAAAAATGAAGAAAAAGAATAGACAACATGTACTTAAATATGAACATGTCACATTCTAACGTAGTCGACAAATCACAATACGTAAAGTCTAAAAGTCATAATAATCACCGACATCACTGTACTTCACTCAAAAGTCATAGAAGAAGACAATAATATAAAAGTAATATAACATAATTTGCTTCGAATCGAGCCCTTTGGCCAAACTTCAATCATAATATTCGACAACAGATTATAGGTCTAATTAATTGGTTGAGGCCTTTTTTTGCCATCGTTCAATGTCACCTGTTTTTTCGAGCATTTCGCCCGTCGTCGTAGATTTATTCTCGACGTTTCGCCAGTTAGAGTCTCTGGTATATTCAGGAGATATTCTTTCAGCTTTCAGGAGATCTTCTCGCTGAATTGCTGCTAATTATAATCAGAATATTTCCTGAAAAGATAACTCCTCAAAGGATAACTCATGAGATGCCAGACACATGAACTACAGAACTTCGAGATTTAATTCACGAGGACAGCCAAAGCGCTCGAAAAAACAAATAACATATTATTCAGATTATACGTCTGTGGATTTGACAGTGACACTAGTTGACTAGTGACAGTGACATTTTTTCGTGAATTTTTTATTTGCTATCACTAAAAATGATATGAATTCACATGAGGCTTTTTCATTCTTACCGAAGACCATGAAATATCTGGTTATGTATTCCTAAAGAATGTGAAGAGTCCCACTATGATCCGGCATCTGCAAAGCTCTGGTTTCTACCATGTCGCAATAAAAATTATTGAACAAAATGAAAAACTTTTGTTTTCGTTTTATATGATTTTTCCAGGTTCGACATCCAAGGCAATATGTAAATCTCTAGACACTCATAGTTTCAATAAAATACTCTCAATCAGCATCATGAATAAGGTTCAAAATCTGCTTTTTATGAACTTACATGAACATACATGATTGACTAATTAATGAATATATTCCACTAAAATTTTTAGTTTTTCACAAGATACTGTTAGCATCATGTTTTCATTCATTCAGGTCTTTTATTTTAATCGAAAGAATGGAAATTCAATCAGAAGATTTTAATTTGAAGTCATTTCTCCAGGGTTTTTTTCTGAAAGCAGAACTCGTCATAGCATATGAGGGATACGAGTGACATGAGCGCATTCAAAACTGATAGTTATTTAAAAAACCAGTTTATTAATGACAGCGTGAGTTCATTACAGTACTAGAAGTAGTGCTGTAATGAACTCATTACAGCACTGTTTTCAGTTATATTTTTCGTTTTTTGGTTGACAGTACTGTCCTCTGTTCCTATCAATTTTCAAATCAAATCAAGTCAAATGCCGTGATCTGACAAATTTCGAAAGTCACACCATCTGCCAAGATAATCTGAATTTTCATTTGAATTTCGTGAGTATTTCACATGAAAAAAACATAAAATGGGTCATTATTGATCAATTTTATGTACGTTAAACTGAGGTTTTATTATGAGGTTGACGGAAAAGTAATTTTCGAAGTCATTGTATTCGAACAGATGATAGTGTTGTAGGACTAATCACCAGTATTTTCTTCAGAATAATATGAAGTTGTGAATATATCTGATGATAGATAATATTCACTAGATCCGTAGTATCATTTCCATTACGGATTTTTTATGTAATGGTTGATTTGGTCTGTTCATGTTTGATTTTTGTTCAGAGTACCTTTTGATTCATTTCTTCTTCGTGCCTTTTATACACTTGTGTAGGAACATATTTTTGCCTGTTGGTGTCATGAATGAACATGAAATCTGTCATGATGAATTTGAGATGCATTCTTGTCATCATAATCAGTTTGCATAAAACCCAGTCGCAAGTTTTGAGGTAACAAATCAAAAAATTAAGTCAAATTGAGAATATCTTTTTTCTCTTGAAGTCGGTTAAAATAAGTACTCAATTCGAACTCTTCATCTCATTGTGATGATATTTCTGTTGCTACATAGGTAATTGTCCAAAAATTACACGTGTTATAAAATAATATCCATAAAAAAGTGTGGTATTTGCATAATTTGTGGATTAATGTCAAGTGTATGAAACATCCAGAAATTAAAATTGGAGTTGTCTCCAAATTGGACGAAAGTAAGAACGACATTTCATTACCAATTTTACCGATATATGAGGGGACGCTGCTTCAAGGTCAGAACAGGTTTTCAACTTTGGGACAATGGGTTGGATGTTATGCAATATCAGCTGCTTTCCCGCAAGGTGCATTGATATTTCGTTTGGTCATGCGGCAATTTGGTATCGAGGTGTGGTGCCGTAATAAAATACGCGATTCATTGCATTAATTGAGTTTCATGACAAAAATTGTATATCATTATTTTTTATATTCGATAATTAATGGCAGATGAAGTACTGATGAACATATGGATCGTTTTCGTTATTTGTGGATATATTACGAATATTTTGAAATGATGACCAAATTTTCCTTTTCACAGCTTTAGCTCGGTGCGGAAAAATCCAAATGAGATATCGACGAATAAAAGTAGTAGTTGACAATCAAGTGATCAGCAACAATTTATAATATCTATACTATTTGATCATTCTGAAACATACATAAACCTACGAAATGACGGAAGAAATATGGGAAAATGCATTTTCCTAGATGAAGAAATTCGAAAATCTTCCGAATTTATACCTAAAACTATTTGATCAACAAATCCGATAAGATTGCTAGTAGGTATTATAGTTCCATTATTCTTAAATCATGCCACATCCTTCACATTAAGGGTTTCAGGGTTAACTTACGTCATCAAAATAATATAAAGAACAGAATGAATGAGAAAAGAATGGACTATTTAGAACAATAAGAAAGTTCATATGATATCATAACGACATCCAATTAAATTAGATTAATGCTCGCAGACTAAGGGTCGTAACACACGTTCAGATAAGTATTAGGTTAACCCTCAACTGCCGTTGTGGGGTCTACAAGACCCCCATCACCTTATAATCCTCTCTAAATTATGCATTTTCAGAGTTTATACTTTGCCGCGCCATCTAGCTTCAAGTTAGGTTATCCATGAGCACTCGATAAATGCAGGCTCGTCCTGAATTATTTTTTGATCGAGATATCGAGTGTTAAAGTTGTGTTGGGGTCTGTGTGGCACCACAACAGTATTGGTGTTTTATTTTCGTGATGGCGAGTACTTCTGGAACTGTGCGTTACAGTTATAATAATTTTGAAAAACAGAAAGATTTTTGCAAAACATAGGCAAGACAACTTGCAGGAGCCTTATCTCAATATGAGACTACAATTCCTGATTGCCTGGAGAGATTCGACTATCTATTGGAATATAACTTCATAAACCTTTACCAATAGAAGAGATCGAAAATGTGAATCTACAGAACGAGAAACGAAAGAGATGTGGAATTTGTGATAGGAAGTATGACGAGAAGAAGAAAATGTTATGCAGCAGATGTACTCTACCAATATTTGGTGACTGTAGGTCATACGTCTGCCAGAATTTCATTTGAAATCCTAAATTTCGGTGCTTGCAGTTTCATGGAAAATATCTCATTTTTGTAATTTTTTGTTTACATTCTTTGATTTGATATTCGAATAAACCATAAAAACCTTAAATAAATGCATTTTTCTTTTCTTTTATTACTTATTTAACCAATTTTCATTTCGGTTAACAAAAGTCCGAACTATCTCATTAGAAATTTATTACCTGGTTTTTTTCCATATTGAAATCAAAATTATGAAGATAAGCATATATAATTTGAAGATAATAGTTAACCACTACCGAATAAAAGAAAATATTCAAATATAGCTTGAATATCATCCCTGAAACAACCCGTTGAACATTGGGGTCAATCAGACCCCACCCCACCAATAACGTCACAAAATTGACAACGCCAGTTGAGGGTTAACAAGTTTCATGATATGAACAATTGAGTCATATTAATTCTTGCACAGTTTATTTTACATTGTATATGATCTGCCAAAATAATTTTCAGCAGTGTGAAAAAAGAAATATTTATCTCTCTATTAGGGCTAATACGGCCAAATATAATAATAATCTTCATTCATTTACCTTGAACAAAACAAATATGTGTGATGGGATAAGTGAACAATTGCAGAGAAAATACAAAACAAAACATCCCACTCTTTAATATATTCTTTGAAATTCACATCTTCAAATATTATTGAATAGTTATCATCTTATATATTCCTATAATAAGGTTTGGAAAGCAATGAATTTTTAATTATATTTTTTAAAAGCAAAGTACTCAAGCATTCGTGTAGATTATGGTAGATGATATATATAGATTTCTTTTGATCCCTTGATAATATGGCTCAATTTTTGGAAGTTAACAAATAAAACATTCTTACGATATCAATCGATTAATGAACATAATGTATAAAAAGAATCGAAAAAGTCTTCGAAATATTCATATTGTAAATAAATAAATAAATAAATAAAATGAATTATGTATCTAGACTAAGAGTCAACCACAGGAAATAGCGTCGTCGTTGAGAGAAGAATAGATTCATACCGGTTTCGGGGTTGTTACCCCTCATCAGTGCAACATAATTAACCAACTCAACTGGTTTACTCTCAGTCTGGATCTCTGCCAGTTCATTGTCACAGTTCGGAACTCATGATTCTGAATTGTGAGAATATTTTTGTATTATTGATGGTATGCTTGTCCTTGAGGCGTTAACCTTTGACTCATCCACAAATAAAGAGTCTGTTTTTTGAGAGACAATTCTTCAACATTTCGGAAGCTCCGTTGTTCAAAATTCACTTGTAATTTTCAATGTACTCACACCATTTGCATGAGTGAAACTTCTTTGTACCTTCGTTATTTTTCTAGGGTGAGTCTTAGGTTTTTAGGTATATATTTGAAATATAGATTCTAGAGGTCAAAAAGAATACTTTTGAGGCTGAAATTTTGTTCCGATTCAACCTCTAGAAAATGATACAGCCTCTATAATGTTTCATAATGAACTATACCACTCCTGGAAACAAGCCACTGAAATTTTTCCGAGCATTTGATCAAACGGTTAAACCTTCGGAATTATGTAGCATAAATCTGTATCAAAATGTTTTATTTCGCTCTTATAATTTATTCAAATGATTCATCACTCAAAAACTACGCATTTCACGAAGAATACTTTCATTTTCTAAAATAGCCACACATTCATTGAATTTCATTCAACTAACAAGAGCAAGTTCATCGATGCATATTGTTAAGCCCAAAATACATACATACATAGTACTACCTTGAAAATTTTAGTCCCGTTGATACATGTTCCAGTTAAATATCCTCCAATCGGTGAAATCTTTAGAATCCTTCGAAGTAATGGTCGAATACCGAAGTTTCGATTGCAATCAATTAGAGGATAAATCACGGATTACTACTTGTGGCGGCCTTGCTAAAGGTCGTTTCATATTTTAACGGATGTAGTAATGAACTGTTATTTCATTGGAAATGTGTGAATTGGATCATGCCTAGTGACCAAGAGCAAAAAGATTGGAATTTACTCTAAGACAGTCAAGACTATCGAACCGCAAACGAATGTTGTCATTCTGGAAAATATCGTCCCAAAATAGGCTTTCCCAACATAAAATTCCACATCATTTTGAAATGTTCAATTAACAGAGTTGAGGATTGCAAATTAGGAACCCTTATCATATTGTCTTAACTATATCTAATTGTGAATGTGGTAAATCAGAGGAAACAATTAAACACCCAATTAATAATTGATTTCAGATCAATTTGATGAAGTATAAATTGCAGTCTCTTGCTGTTCTGTCTTTTTTATTTTCAGGTTGGAGTTTGTGTTCAGAAATCCCTCCTCCGTACCGATAATCGTGTCCTTCAATATAAAATATTAAGATACAACAATTTTATTTTATTTTTTTACGGGGAGACAGGTTTTTTCGGCTGAGGTTTTTTCCCTGGCTCTATATGGTATGATACTATAGTATCGTATGATACTATGGTATCATATGAAGAATGTTATGGTACCCCGTTCTTTTTTACCTCAGCTTAGGTACTTTTTGTTTCAACATTTATTGTATTAGTTTAGCTCTCCAATTCATAAGAATATATATAACTATATCGGTATGTTCGGCTGAGGTACTTGTAGTTTGTTGACACTATCTAAAGGGGAGGGGGGCATACAAAATCAAAAATTAAAAAAATATAAATGCAATCAACCATGATTTTTTTCGTGATAATTTAGAAATATGGTGTTCCATGTTTATTTGTTTCCATTCAGAAAGGAAATATAAATGATGTATTAATTTATTGTATAAAAATTTCAAAAATTAAATTCCGACATACTTAATCGCGAAACAGGATATCAACATGAAATCAAAATAGTTTAATAAACATAGACATAGGTAACCGTACTTCATCCAAAAGAGAATATCATAGAAGAAGAAGATGATGAAAAGGACTTTCGCATAATTTTCCTCAAATGGAGCCCTGTTGCCAAACTTCAATCTTCATATATACTAATATCGACCACAGATTATACATATACATATCACAATGACTTTAGTGGCAGTGACAATGACACTTGTTATTTATAGAAATTAATTACTTAATTGAAATTATTTTTACCAAAGCTAATGATGAGTAGGTATCAACAATTAACAAAGCCGTTTATAAGAGATTATAATATTGTAGGACTGATTATAATTCCTCGAGATAAAATGAAGTTTTCAATATATCGAATGAAAAATAACACAACAATTTGGATAATCCCACTTCATTTTTCAATGCCACTTCATAGATACTCATGAATATCAAAAGAATCTGATAATCTGGCAACACGCATTATGCCAAAGTCCGGTTTAATCGGATTCCAGTATGTGGATTCCGTTCACACTATTTTCATATTTTGGTCTTTTCTTTTATGTTCATTTACTTTTTTTCATTCGAACATCTTGTCCTTGTTTTAAATGATTATTTGCAAAGTGGATTCTTCAGGATATGTTGTGATGCGATTTGGTTGAAGTCGGTTCATATTTAATTTTTCTTTTTTTTTTTTCCGAAATTTTTCGGTTTTGTCACTGCTCATTATGTAATCGTGTAGCTACTCTCTGAATGTATATGTGTCGCTGTGAAGTAGAGCAGTAAAATTACAAAAAATATTTGGAAAAGAAAGGAAATTAATCAGATTACTCCACATACTCTCTTGCCTGGTTATCATAAAGGAAAAAATCAGAATCAGAATATAAAGTAGATCAAGGGTGATAATGCAACTACAAGGAATAGTTTCAGAATAAGAAAAAAGCTGAAAGACACTCTGGCAAAATCTTCTTGGGTTGAATCATTCCAAGAGATTTATTGAAACTTTGATATTGCTTGATCCGAGAAGTATTTGGATCTTTGAAAAAACGAGCTTTACCTTTCGACTGGATTCCTTACCGCCTCAGAATCTCACACCCCTACACCTGGTGATTGACAGGATGGCCCATGAGGCCATTCTCAGAATATCGAGAGAAGGCGCAGGTAATGAGAGAATTAGGGGTCAGAGAGTCTGGAGCTGTCTGAGTAACTACATCTCTTCTGCGAACCTCCCTAGTGATGTAATGGTCAAGAAAGTAAGTACTGAGAAAAACTTCAGTACGATGCTATGCAAAAAAGAGGGATGGGAGCGGGAATACACCGACCAAAATTTCAAAGAAAATACTGTTAAATGGTATACAGATGGGTCTAAAACCAACACGGGAGCAGGCGCTGGGGTTCACGGGGCCAAAGCCAAGTGTGCACTATCGTTAGGCTCCTGTGTGAGTGTTCTGCCAGCAGAAATATTAGCAATCGAAAGATGTCTAGACATTAATCTAGAGAGAAACTATCAGAATTCCGACATAGCTATTCACTCAGATAATCAAGGTGATATTAAAGCACTGAACTCCTATGTCATCGACATGGGAATGTTGGATCAAACTTAATGAGGTAGGCAATAAAAATAAGGTCCCCTTGATCTGGTTTCCTGGTCATTCGGAAGTCACAGGTAACGAAGAGGCAAATAAACTTACCAGAGGGGGTGCTCGGAAACCACCCACTAGCCCGGAACCTTTCTGTGGTATAGCAAAATGTATATATAAGAAGAATTTTCTTGAGAAGAGAAAACTGAAAGAGAAACACTCTGGCAGAATCTCCCAGGGTTGGATCACTCCAAAAAGTTCCTTCGGAATTTTGAAACTGCAAGATCCAAAAAATATTTAGATCTCAGTAAGAACCAACTACAGCTCCTCACTAGCTTTTTTACAGGGCATTGTCGCCTCAGAATGCACTTGCTGAGAATGGGCGTATCGGACACAGACGAGTGTAGATTCTGTGGGGAGGAGGAAGAAACTCCTATTCACCTAGTCACAGAATGCTTTGGCATTGTAAGCCAAAGGAAACAATGCTTTGGTCAAGAAACCTGTAGGAGTGAGGAATTAGCCTCACTGAAGCCTTCCGAGATATTAGATTTCATAAGATCTCTGGGACTGAAAGGCGAGCTGTGAAGCTTTGTCAGGGGGCACAATAGACCATCAGGTCGCAGTGGACTGTAACCTCTTTTAAACTATTAACTATTAACTACTACCGCCTCAGGAAGCATCTCATGAGAATGGGTCCAGTAGAATTCTGTGGGAAGGAAGAAGAAACTCCATATCACCGGGTGATTTTTGTATTGAGTAAGTCAAAACGATACTACTGGAGGGTGCGAAAGTAGAAATTTTTGCCTCTGACAGACGTGGGATACTGACGGGGCCAAAAAAGGGCCAAACCGGTTTATCTTTTGTATTATTGACAAAATCAATTTTTTTCAATTTATCTATGTTTGTCAAATGAAAGTTTCGCTGTTGGACTGAAGTTTCTCACGATAGGTACTGGATTTGACATTACATTATCATAAATTTTCAAATTTGAATTTAAATTCATGGGATACTTGGAGTTTATTCATTCATACACATTAGGAAGGAATTTCAATATCAACAGGAAAAGAAATTCATTCATTGCCTGGTTTCGAAATTCGACTCCCAATTGAGGATCTCAACCATAAACTATACAATGTTTCCAAGCTGTCAAGAACACTGTAGACTTTTCCTAAAATCTGACGATCTCCTCCGGAATCTCCCCGAATTCTTGAAAAATATATAATCAATCATTTATTTAACCAACTTGTCTATTCATTTTCGTTGGGATTTCTCAAATACAGGTTTAAGAAAGTAGTTAACACTCTACTTGTTTCCAAAGTGTACATGAGTATTCTTCCGTTAGTTTACGAAATGTCTGAATTTGTCTAAGTATAATCTTTGTCACTTGTCGTATAGATACATTGTCATGTCTAAGAGGACCAATAAATTTTATTATCATAACGAGCCAGTCGTTACATTGAAAACTTGTTAGATAATTTCGAGACAACTTCTTTCTTGTACGTCCCAATAAAATTCAAGCTCTCAACCAACCTCTAAATAGAAACATTGCAATTCGATTCGCATATTTCGAGCATGATTCCGAATCGCTCGCTGCCTCGTTTTTATTACAGAAAAATGCAAATATCACCATTAACGAACACTAGTCGATATTCCCGCTAATTGTAACAATCAATTATAAACGAATGCAGCGACTCTTTATTGGTTTTGTACGTAAGATTTTTCGTTACATAAGCGACTGTCAGCTAGGTACCTATGTTTCATGTTCTTTAAGGAAAGATACTAAAACTGGTTAGATTGATACGTGTTGGTGTATGATCTTATTTCGAGAATTTCCTTATGTCAGTATTCATGAAATTCATGACCGGGATTTATCGAACAATTCGATAGACAGTGAGTGATTTATAAGGTTGTTCTAATTTTTTAATTACTGCAATGCGCATAGTATATGGAACATACGAGTCAATCATCTAAAATATAAATTTTTGGTGTACTATATAACTTGTTCGCAATATTCGAATCTTTCATTTCTTTGATCACGAATATAAAAATACTTGAATAATTAAAAATGGAAAACATTATCATAAAAATTCCATAACATTTAAATTTTCTCATGTTCGACGAAAAATGTATAAATTAATTGTTGGGATTTTTCTACTTGCCTAATATTTTGTCCTAGATACAACTCATAAACTCTTATTAATGCAGATAGGATTTAGTCAAATTATCCCACTATGACAGATTACTTCTCACATATTCTGGTTTTCAATCACACTGATCTAAATATACTGCTCATCAAAAGCTGTGCAATTAACTTGGCTTCACAGTCCGAAAAAAACTGGCCGCAACGAAGAAACTTCTGTTTTGACGCTTCTAAAAAAATGTCCAAAGAGTGAAAGAGGATCTAGTAAAGCAGTTCTTTTTAGCATGTTGACTCTAGTGGATATTACTGACAGGCTTGAAGTTAGAAGTGTTTCATAAAGATTTTATCTCTGACAGATGTCAGACCCGTTCTACCTCTTTTCGTATTAAGAAAATCTAGTTTTATTTCTGCAATCGTCAAGATAGCACTTCTTCAATTCATCTATTTCTCAAGCATGTTCTCGGTTTGGACTCCGCCAAGGCAAAAAGTCTGTTTGCTCCTTAACTTTTTCCTTTTTTTGGGAAAAATTATATTAAATTATTCCTTGTAGTTTGCTAGGGATGATTAAGACGTAATGAGATTTAAATTCTCCACAACTTGGCTATGGATAATATTCGTGAAATGTTCAATGAATGTCTTCAACGTCATTTGATGAATATTATTTTTAAAATAGAAAATTTATGTATATTTTTTGGTATCACCACCAAAAAATGATATTCACCATGGGTTTTTAGAGTTTAATATATATAAGGCAAATGGTTGAGTCGTTTTCAGACTACCTTTCAACACAATAAGAATTCATAGTTGGTGTAAACGAGCTCGATCAATAAATGAATTGGATTCAGAGATTCATTTCATTATTTCAAAGATAAAGGAAGACTATATCTGGACATAATATAATATTCATATATCATATTTCTCTATTTCAATAACGTTATGAGTTTAATACAGAACTAAAAGGAGCATTGTTTTCAGTTATATTTTTCGTTTCATGGTTGTCAACTCTGACTTCCGATCCTCTCAATTTCCAAATCAAATCAATTCAAAATCCCGTAATCTGTCAAACTTCGTAAGTCACATCAACTGCCAAGATATAATACAAAAGTCAGTAATCTGAATTTTCATTTGAATTTCTAGAGTATTTGACAAAACTTGACTTTGACTGTCCTCATTTATCCCCTGAATGAACACTCATTAAATATCTCGAGATAAAGATATTTTTGATTGACTTTTTCATGATAATTGTGACGTTTTTCAATGATAGTGATTTTGCCAACTCTCAAACTCAAATAATGTAGATAAGACTATTTTCATGAAAATATCGAATAATTGTGTGACTCGCCAATACTATACGCATTGTTCACAATAATAATTCGAACAATAAAAGGCATAAAAACTGGGAAACATAAATTTAAACTCAGACTTGTTTTCATAATGTGGATGTGGAATATTCATTAGTTTCTTGACAGCTGATTACTCTAAGAAAATAAATCTAAATCGGTCCTCAAAACCAGACCAAATATATTCGGTCTGAATTTATTCATAGGATCTAGTTCAGGTCTATTTGATTTCTTGAAATGCTAATTAGATTAATTTGACCCCCAAACTTGAACTGATAGAAATTTCAAGGTGAAGCGTCCAACAACTCAGTTTAATGTTTTCGAAATATGAATTTTGAACTGCGGCAATTTTTGTTTCTCAAGTGAATCATTCGGAAAAGTTTTTATTGGATATATTCTAGACCGTCAACTTTAATCATTTTTTTCTAAAGCTGCTTTAAGTTTTCATTCATGTTTGATATACGCAACATCATTTATATTGTGACATTAAACTGAATAGTACCTCCAGTTCATTTTCTTGAGATGAGATCTTAACGAACACAAAACGATATGTAATAAGATTGCAATTTCAAAACATGAAATCACAGATTATATGCAATTTATGAAATTTTTACCAACACGATATTCTTTGAGACAGATCAGAAAAATTCAAATTCTTTTTCATGTAAAGCTGTGTACAAGAATGCATTTCTGTGGGCTTATTTCTACGAACAAAAGCATTGTAAATTTCATAAAACTATGTGTATTCCTTTATCCTTGTGATGATGATCATCTCCATTGATTAGGTCAAAAACATTGATGACAAATTTTGGTCAAATTCGATTCTCTTCGTCCGCTTGATCGAAAACCATTCAATTAAAAAAAAATCCTCTCAAATAGGTGTGGAATATTTTTCATATATGTATGTTATTCGAGAAAATTTGATCTTTTCTAGATTATTATCAATTTCATAATTTGGTAATAGTTTTCGGAAAATATTTTTTAAAATACGTTCTGAGTTTGAAATATACTGTTGTACAAGAGTTAGGGATATTGTATTAATCATTTTGAAAAGTATGTAATCATCGAGAAAATCGCTGTAAAATCATTTAAAACTCAATAACAACTCGAATCGATCCAATAAAAATCAGTATGAGACATTTCGTCAATCTGTTCGCCTTTTTTCTGAAAATTTGGTTCTTTGCATATGCTTCATGAATGTTCTTATTTGAATTGGAGTCCGTTTATCAACGGCTTCGATTTGAAGCGAGTTTTCTGAAAATGCCAAAACGTGAATTAACAAACGCTGAGGCTAATAGGGCTATCGGAATGCTACATCAGGGTGGCCTAACTAAGGTCGTTGTAGGGAAAAGGCTCCAAGTCGGCCAAAGTGCGATATCTCGACTTCTAAATAGGTTCAGGGAGATAGTTTCCGTGTTGGAAAGACCAAGACTTGGTGGGCGACGAAAAAAAAACCTGCTCAAAATCGTTTCATCATCATTTCAGATGGCTTCCAAGTTTCCATCGAAACCATCAGACGAAGTTTGAGAGAGGCGAATCTAGGTTAAGAGGAGTTCCATCAACACGTGACCATAAGCGTCAAAGACTGGAATGGGCAAGACAAAATATCAATTGGAACCATCAATAATGGCATAGTGTCCTTTTCACTGGTGAATCTAGACATCGACGATTTTTAGATTCACGAAGAATAGGGGTATGGACAATTCCATGCATACCCCAAAATCGTCGCTATGTCCAAGAAGTCCATCCATTCCGAGGGTGTAGTGTTATGGTATGGGCTGGGATATGTTTCAACGGGCGCACAGATCTACACATTAGTCCTGGGAATATGACCGTCTTACACTATAGGGAGCGTGTCATTGACAATGTTTTGCCAAATTTTCACGATGCTTTTGTTGAAATTTTTCAATTTCTAGACGATAACGCTAGACCGCACCGTGCAGCCATTTGAGAATGCTCGCGAGGTGCTTGGTTCTTTGGTGCTTTTATCAATACCTCCGCACTCACCAGATATGAATTGCATAGAACATGCATGGGATCTGCTCCAGAGAAGATAAGATAATCATCAACCTACCCCAGAATACTTAAATGATCTGAGGAAGCTTCTGTCCCGTTTATGGAACCAAATTCCTCAAGATATGTTCAACAACCTCCTGTGTAGTATGCAAAGAAGATGTCAAGCTATTATTGATATCCTTAAAGGCCATGCGTGGCATTGATAGTCCTAAAATTCTCTGAGAATTATTTTACTCGATTTTTCTTAACCACCCTGTATACGCTGCAGACCTAGAGGCTAAAATTAATTTTATTTCCTGCAACTGTAAATCAAATTATATTTTTTTGCAATTTAAGTCAATATCCCTAACCCATGTTGAGCAGTTTATTTCAGGCAACTCAACGGCAGGATTTGCATGTATACTGAAGACGAAGATTGTGCTGCATAGAGGCAGTTTTCAAAATGTCATATGATCTAGGCAAAAACTTATTCATGCATCGGGACATTGGTACCATTGACCATCTTTACCAGTAAAATAAAAAAAAACGCTGAAAGTGGTATTTCGATATAGGCCCCTTCGAAATTTGAATCTTGAATATCTAATACCAGTTTTCACTCTCAAAGTGAACTGGTTCCATCCGTCTTTATTCGGTCCTTGTTCTCGGTTTTATAAAAATCGAAAGTGTTAAGAGTGTCCTTGAATATCAGCCACCATCAAGATCTTGATGGCAACAGCTATAATCTTACATTGTGAGTTAAGCGGAAAGCTCAAATCCATGAATCTGAACCGAAGTTGAGAGACATTGATTCGAGAGGAAAACGATAGGAATTTGATCCGAAATGTATCGACAAGAAGCTTTAAAAAAATAATATCTTCGAGGAAATTTTTTTTAATCGCCTGTAACTGTGTTTGCGTGAAATTTCTGAAATTATTCAAACGCTTATTAGTGACCTTGGGTAGAGGTGGATACTAAATTACCAGAATGATCCATATTATTTTATCTGCCTGATCCGAGCATAGATTGAATCTGTTAAACATTTTGGTCGATCTTTTCGTAACAAAGCATACGATGCAGCATTTACCGAATTTTGTGACATTTCCAAAAGAGGGTCCTAATTCATGAACAGTGTATGCAATATTGTACTAACTCTACACTCAACTTCACAAGTCTCTATTTCACAAACTCTAGGCCTTGTTCAAAATAAGTGTTCATAACTTTTCTGTTATAAAATAGTTCTTATAGTTACAAAACGGCCAAGTCACTTATTTTGACCACCAGTTTGTGAAATAAGGACTTGTGAAGTTGAAGAGTGTAGAGTTAGTAGCTTGGCTAAACATGAGATGTGATAACTTTTTGACAATGTGGAAATACGGCCTCATGTTGGCAATATTTCACATGAAAATGTTTTCGGTTGGATTTCAGTTCTTTTTGTAAGTTGCTTATGACAAATTCTTTTTATTTTGTTCTTTTTTTCCCCAATGATAATTGAATAAAATATAATCATTGCGAGATCTATTTCAAGTCAAACTAATTCAGAATCCATGTTCAAAATCAACAATGTACTAAGTGCAGAAATATACCTTTCTCTATTTCTGTATCGTAATGAGTTCATCACAGTACTAAAAGTAGTGCTGTAATGAATTCATTACATCATTGTTTTTAGTAATATTTTTCGTTTTTTGATTGCCAGTACTGACCTTCGATCTTATCCTTATCAATTTTCAAATCAAATAAATTACACTCCCGTAATCTGTCAAATTTCGTAAGTCACACCTACTGTCAAGATACAATATAAAAGTCACTAATCTGAATTTTTATTCGAAAATCGAGAGTATTTCAGAAAACTTTACTGAAATAGAGAAAATATCGTCTAAAACTCGTGGCAGAAGACAATTCCAACACTCATCCTTTCGAAAATGAGTGACGTTTCGCATTCGTGTTGGAATAGGAGCCATTCTCTAACTTGTTTTAGAATATACTATTACCTGCCTAGGTTCAAGCTGCGATTGCGATTTATTTGCGAGCTGCCATCACAACTATTGTATAAAAAATCCTATCTTTATACAATGATCACAACGCAGTCCTCCGTTTATATCAATTTTCAGACCAATAGCATCAAAATTGGCGGAAGTCTCATACAAACTTATACATCCCCTGGTTCTAAGGGTTGGGGTTTTCGAGTTTAATAATTTTTCCGTTGTTTGTGTACTGATACTAGCTCACATACCAAATTTCAACTTCATAGGACATCGGGCAGTGCCCTAATAGTTTTTATGATTATCAGTGAGTGAGTGACGCAGTCGGGGGTTTCAGATATCTATAAAATCTAAAGTGTACAAGCTATGCACTTGAAACTTTGCAAGTTTGATGAGTTCACTACAGGCATTATATCCTGAGTATTTTTTTCATCTGCTATATTCCAAACTCAAGGTATGAGGGTTCAAAACTACGACGAAACACTTCGAGAAAAGGTAGGTACGGCCCCGTCGCGGCGCTTCGCTTGGTTTGTCTTGGCAGAGGCACTACCGTGACCCCAGATATGTATGATTTTTTTCACAAGTTGGTGTTAATCCTCCCAATGACACAACTCTAGTTACGCCAATGTGAGTAAGTAAGTATTCGGGAAGATATATTCTACCTACACATTGACCACTGGAACTCACGAACTTTTGAATTCGATAGTGTGCCTGAAGTATAATTTCGAATATACAGGGTGATTCGCGAAAGTCTATGTTGTATGGTCTATTCTGAAAGATTCCGGATGGAATTTGAAAAGAAGTTAGAATTAGGTTCTAGAAACTGAATGCTTCGTGCAGTGTGCATTCCAGATATAAATTTTCAAGGAAGAAATTAGGCTACTTTTCCTTGTCAAATGTTGAACTAACAGTTACATGGTTATTTTGTAACTATTACGTTTACAGGTATACTAGACTGATTTAAAAAAAATCGACGTTTTTTGTTTTCAGGAAACCGACCTGCCCCCCCCCTAATTATCTTCAGGGTATCGAAAAAAACCTCTTCGAAAATATCAGCTTCAAATATTAATATTTAGAGGTTGCCCATCGATTATTTCTATTTTCCCTACTAATAGCAGAGAAAAAAATTTTTTTTTTCAATGAAAAGATCATTGATTACAAACCAATAGTCGGATTTCATTGTGTGAGTCGGATTTCATTGTGTGATACATTTTTGTGTAGGCAATTAGATACTCTACAAAAATGTCTCGTACGATATTTCGATGAAACGGCCCGTTCAAAAGTTATTCAATTCGATGCTAATATTGAGGTATTTTCTCGGGTATTTTTGAAGAAAAATTATTCCTCTTTCAGTCTCTGAAGAGGAAACCCAAAAAAAAATTTCAGAAAAAAAGAAAGACCACCCACATTTGAATAGAAATAGACTACATTTCGCCGAATTTCTCGATGATATGCAGAAAATTGAGGACGAAGCTATAATTTTTCAGATTAAAAAAAAAATTGTCAGGGGTCGAATGCTTCTAACAATGAAAAAAACAACAGTCTCAAACTTCGTAACGTTTCAAAGTCCATATCAGACTCTTTCGTCAGACAAATCATCAACTTCATGAAACTTTTCGAAATCGTAAAAAAATGAAATAATGATAAAAAAATTATACTGTCGATCCTATTAAAGTCGAAACATTCTCAATATTTTTTTAAATTCTCCGCATCTTATAATTATACTCAGCGCAAAAATAAAAGTCCACTATAAGCGGGTCCAATTGGTACGGCAACCTTGCGACTGGAGCAGTGTGCCGCAAAACTAGATCGCAACGTGTAATTATTACGCTCGTAATTTTTTTAGTTTGCGTTCCCTGAAACCATTCGAGGATTCGCGGTCAGAAAGTGAAAGGACCGCGCCTTTACGATATCATGACCATCGCAACTTTAACATCATTTCTTCTTTGTCAGGAGTATCTCTCTCCTAGCATCAACGGTGATACCAAAATATTCCTTACAAATTAATGAGTTTCAACAAATATTCAATGCGATCAACCATTTTTTAAATATGGAGAACCGTTGCGATAAAAAATTTGAATTGGACCCTTTCCTTAGTTTTGAAAAAGTGAATCGATTTTGAATAAAATATTGAACTTTGTGACACAAAAAGTAGGATTTCCCTCAAGAATATTGAAACGCTCCTTTAGACTCAAAGAATTTTTCATGTCTATATGCTTGATATTATTTCCCCCCTTTTTTTTACGAAGAGATCTGTTGCTAAGGGTACAGGATGGTCAGATTTTTATGATTTAGTACTACATTTCCCGAAATATCAGAGATTGGAATAAGTAATATACAGGTTGTTCCTAAATAAGTATATCAACGGTCAACTGTAGATTTGTCATGAAAAAATAACATTCCTTTTCCTCCTCCACTTTTTCTTCCTAGTCCTCCTAGTTCGAGTCAAAATAGGCACTTTTCGTCCGTATGATATATACTATTTTTTTCTCCAACCAAGTCAATTATTTTTATTCAAAAATCATTAATAATTTGGTAATAAATTTGAACACCTATTAATTATAACAGCGATAGCAAGTCGGTAGTTATGGATATCTGGTATTGTTGGTAAATATTGATTGTCAAGTAGACGTAATAATCATATAATTTTTTCAGTAGTTTTTAGCTGCTTTCAAAGTGAATCCCGAACACCATGAAAATATACCGGCGGATACATTGGAAATTGCCGAAGCAGTATATCTAAATCTTTTGCCACCCAAATCTCGCCAAGTTATGAACTTGCATATCAGCGATTCATGGATTGGTGTAAAGAAAAAAATGTGCGAAACTATTCGGAGAGTGTTCTTATGGTGTATTTCTCAAATTTAACGAAAAACGTCAAGCCATCCACTTTTTGGTCACAGTATTCAATGTTGCGATCCACACTGGATATCAAAAATGGTGTGGATATTAGTAAATATTCAAAATAACGAGCATTGTTCAAAAGGCAAAGTGATGGATATATACCTAAAAAGTTTAGGGTTTTTACAAAGGAGGAAGTGAATCGGTTCCTGTATATGGCACCTGATAATGTATATTTGATGATAAAGGTTGTTCTTGTATTAGGAATTGGAGGTGCTATGCGTTGTGACGAACCAGTTCATTTGAAAATTGATGACATTGAAGATATGGACTCGGTCCCGGTCGTAAAAATTTTGCAGACAAAAAACAAGAAACCTAGTTTGTTTATCATCATAAGCAATAATTATTTGCGTTTATTTCGAAATTATGTTGCACTACGGCCATCAAATATACAGGAACGTCGTTTATTTTTGAAGTATGTTAATGGGAAGTGTCAAAGAATGGTTGTTGGTATTCACAAAATTAGTGGCGTGCCGCAAGAAAAGGCAAAATTTTTGAAGTTATAAAATTGGAAGGAGTATACTGGACATTCGCTAAGAAAAAAATCTGCTACACTTCTTATTGATGGTGGCGGTGACCTCACTTGTCTTAAAAGACATGGAGGTTAGAAATCGAGTACGGTAACAGAAGCATATATTGAAGAATCGCGTATCAACAAAGAGAATACTGCCAGAAAAATATTGCAACCTGATTAAGAAGGTACGAGTACCTGTTCAGATATTTCCTCGAATGTTTCATATTTTCAGTTGTTCTAACATATTAATGATTTTCATTAGAAAATCTTTTGAATTGTTCGAAAATTGTTAGTGATTATTTCAGCGGTGCTTGGAAATTTTGGCAATAATTGATTCAATTGTACATTCAATATAACAATAAATAACAGATAAATACCTATATATAGTTGCCCAATTAGTTTGTTTTACTAAGTTTGTAGGAGACAATGTTTTTTTCTTCAAATTTCAATTAGAGAGCTCAAATACAATTACTTGGTTATTACAAATTTTAGTACTTTTAGTCCTAGGATTAAAAGTGTTGCTAAGCAACGACCAAATTTTTGCACGGTGACGGAATTGATGGCTTTTGCACCTGAAAATAGTACAAAAATGTCAACATTTTTTGTTGGTTGGAGAAAAATTTATATTTTTTTCAGTTTTTTGCTAGTATTTCACGAACTGAATTGAAAAAAATATATAAATTTTCGATACCCAGTATCTCGAAAACGAAGACCCGGAAGGAAAAAAAGTTTATTTTTTCATGACGAATCTAAAGTTGTCCGTGGATACACTCATTTAGGAACACCCTGTATATGTCATGTTCATTAATTGCTGAAGTCTGAATTCCCCTCTGTGTCCAGTTTTTATGTTACAGGCTGAGTTTGGCATTTGGCCAATTATTACAATTGGCTATAACTTCCGCAGTAGGTATATAGTAAGTATAGCAACTACGGTGTTAAAATAAAAACATCTTCAGGCCAGCTTTTTCAGTATTCAGAAATTTTCGTGCCGTGTATATATCAATTTGAAATTTCCTCTGATAGCGGTACCAGGCTGTTCACCGGAAGGTTCTGAAAACAGCTATACGAGTATGTCTCTTCTCCTGCATCATTTGGTTTGGACGAAATTACACCGATCTGCTTGCTCACAGAATTAAAGACGTTAAAAGTGTTGGAACTTGGAACTCCAAGATCTTTCCGTTGAAGGTCCTCAATTCAATTGAGTTTTCGAGAAGCTCAAGGAGGATATTTTCAAACAACCACTTCTCTCATTCTCATCATTTCGACAATGAATGGAACAATAACTCTAGACCGATAGGTCTAAACCCAGATTTCACAATATTATGAATTGGCGATTAAGATCAATGTCTCAACAAATACTCGAGAACATACCTAACACTCATTGTTAACGCAATAAAATAACCAATCTTGATCATGTCCACCAAGATAATAGAATGAGTAATAGCTTGTCATGAAGCTGTAAAATTAACTTCTATTCTTGTATAGTGCCGCTGTTAGGTCGGAAAGATGCAGATCGAATCTGGGTATTCTGAGGATAAAACGTGAACAACCTGACGTGTCAACCAAGTGCACAGAACAGATCAATTAGTATGATAAAAAGTATGTTGTTGATGGAAAGAATTATGTTCTTGTTGATCAATTTCATTTAAGACGGAAAATTTTAAATTTGCCATATATGGGAAGACCATTTACAAACTATACTTCCAGTTACAAGTACCCGCATGATAATTTGTTGGTTTCATAAATTCGAAATCGTAAATTGAACAGATCATTCAATTGTCGATAGTCATATATATCCTGTATGATAATATGAGATCACAATTATAATGAACCAATTGCGGAAATTTTTTTGATTTCGGGATTTCCTCATTGTTCATCAATTCGAATTTTTTTTTATAATAGAAGAAAGGCCCCTGCATAAAACTTGTGGAGAATACTCAGAGGGAAGGAGTACAATCAAAATCTGAAATCATTTTGGTATTTTCACTACCAGTCTCTGAAACATAAATTAATTACAAAATTTATTTTAATATAGACGAAAGGCCCCTGCGTAAAAATTTGTGCACTGATTTCGTTCAAAATTTTGCGCTTAACAATGAAAAAGGAAAATATCACTTCGAACTTTCAAACTTTGAAACATTTCATTTCAGACACCTCCATCAAACAAATTCGTGAAAACCTTTACATTTGTCAATTCGTAGTAATCAATGATTAATACTAAATATTAAATAAATAATATTCCTCGAATATTCTCGTAAACTACAATATTATTAAACTTATTCAACTCAAAGATGAATAAGAAGGAAAATGAAAAATAAAACATTACCTTGCGTTTTTCATATAGTAATACTACCGAAAAACTTCCTGTGGCGATGTAATTGTTTGTTGTTAATAAGTTGTATTTTACGAATTGTAAGTATACTTTAGATTTAAATTTTGAGTAATGGTTGTAGTAACGAAAATGCAGAAGATAGCGAATCTACAAATGATTGATTACGTAGATAACAACCTGACAAAAAAAAGTTATTACCTTGTTTTAGGAAGAATTTCCATACAAGGGACAATTAGTAAACAAGAGAGTTTGGGCAAAGCTGCTCAACTATGTGTTAGAATGTGAAAATAAAACGACATAAATCTAGTAGATATGCCTCCACAACATTCAATGTCCGAAATAAGTTTTTTCTGAACTTAGAATATGATAAAATGGATCCCTACAAAATGATACAAACACCGGAGCTCTCAGAAGAACTTATTTTTGGGAACAAATTATGAACATTTTGGATAACACTAATATTTTATAAAATAAAGGTGTTTTTCCAAATCGGTGCAATTTTCCTATCAACGGACATGTCAAAAGGTTAATAATTGGGTAGGAAATAAAAACTATATCATAGGCGTCCTCTTTTTCATTAACGGCGATTTGAATAGCGATAATTGTTTAGCACACTTTAAATGATATCGTTCTAACTTTTTAGAGTTAATATCTTGATCAAGAATTCGTCAATTCCTACGCAATAATACGAGATGGTTCCAACAGGATGGAGCACCAAAACATGACCAACGCAATGTTCGGCAGTACCTTGACGTTATATTTCGAAATCGAATGACCATGGCCATCCCAATTTTAGAATTCATTTGAATACACTAAAATTTTTTTTGGTTTACCGTTTTAGATTTATAACTCAAACTCACAATATTTTAATGGGACATCCTCTATTTCTTCTCACCGACAAATTTTTCATTGAAATAATATATATCACTTGGCATCTGAAAATAATTTTGCTGATAGTTCGTATTTCGTACTCTGAAGTCGATTACTTTATCAATAAAAGATGCTTCGGCAATTATTGAAATTATGACATTGACAGAAGTCAGTAATATTTTTTGTTCAAGGAAATTTCGAAATATTTTCACTTGTGGAGCATTCCAATTATCAGATGAAAATGTTTTTGAGATGCCA
The DNA here is from genome assembly GCA_038502775.1 of Hippodamia convergens. NCBI lineage: Eukaryota > Metazoa > Arthropoda > Insecta > Coleoptera > Coccinellidae > Hippodamia > Hippodamia convergens. The sequence continues at coordinate 50,617,949 of CM076607.1, read as the reverse complement.
TGTGTGATATTTATTATCTCAATCAGAAAAAAAATATGCAAATTAATGGCGAAATAAAATATAGCGTGTTCCATTGAAAAATATATAATTATGAATTATAACTCGAATACAATTACCCAGAAAATTTTTTAGTATACGACAATGAATTCTACGAAAAAATATATATAGAAAACAATTTTCTTCTTGAAAATGTCGTGAGACATTGTAGAGATAAACAGATCCAGAAAACGCAATCACTTGGAAATACCCAATGAACAAAACCTACTGAAACTTTTATCGATTAAAAGTTATTCTTAAAGCATACTGTAAGCCATGAAAGTTATTGCGATTTTCACTGCCAGTACCTAGAACAAACTGCATTAAAAATTTCCTAAATTGTGATGAAAATGTTTGTACTAGGGTCGGTTTCACAAAACTTTAATTGTGCGTAAATTACGTAAATTCGAACCAATCGAATCACTCGTTTTGAAATTTCAACGAATCGCGGTGGTTCCAATTAGTTTAACGGTACAAACAAAGTTTTGTGAAACCGACTCTTAATGTGTCAGGGCAAATTTTTGGATAACAGTGAATGAATACCCAAAAATTTATTTTTCGTTCATTGTTAGGCAACAATTTTCCGCAAATAACTTCTGACAAATGAACGGAAGAATTTACTTAGGAACATTTTCGTTATTTAAAAATAGTCTAATTGTTTCAAAGACTCGGAGTGAAAACCAAAAAAAAAATCCAACACTTTTAGTTTCACAATCAAATGACGATAGGTTATTCAGAAGTCAACTAAATGTAATATCGATCATTTCATATCGAACTGGACCGAAAAAGTTAACACCGCTTTTATATCTCCATCTCCTCGAATAAAGGTTACTTGCTCCGAATAAATATAAAATATATCCTTGTTGAAATCCGGTCGAGACTCTGAAACGACTTTTTTTCATCTTGCCTTAATTGGAACTAGATGAACCCACCAAGATTTACATTTGTGAATTTATTTGAACAATGCTCCGACTTCGAATGTAATACCACTAGGGATGAAATTTGGCCGCCCAAAGTTCTCTATTGCAATATGAAAGTTTCTACAGCTTCGAAATTTCGCGAATGTCACTTGTTCATGAACGAACGTGTCGTCATTTTGAAATAAATCAGTTGGATCGTCGAAACAAACTTCAATATTACAAGCGACATATTGATCAATTATAGCTACTCCATCGAAAGGGAACACCAATTGAAAATAGCTCAGATTTTAATGGGATTTGCAGATTACAGGGTGAAAAAATCTTTATATTTGAATTTCTCGTTCTTGTAAGAAAAAAATCTTAAATTCAAATCACATACTAGATTTTGGAAATTGATGACTGATTGGTTATTGCGTGATCTTTATCTCACTATTTCTGGTGCTTAAAGACGTTTCGGAAATCATTAATATGCGGTTTTCGATTTTGTCAATGGAACAATTCAGAAAAGATTTAATACGAATTGAATAATTTCAATTTCTGTGGAATTTCGCTTTAGATAAGATTGAAAATTCATTTTACTTCAAGCCGAAATTTTAGCACTTTCTACAAATTTATAAGTGGCGTGGATGTAAGTGGCAGGGATTTTTTTCTCGAATTTCAACACCCTTCATCACAGAATCGAATAGATTCAGGACCTTTCTTCGAAAATTAATTATGTTTAAAATAGTGTGCTGAATGAAAGTGAATTCAAATACAAATTCAAATAATTTTCTTTCCACTAATCAAATTTTGGAAAGTCAGCGTTTTTTATCAACTCCAAACTAAATCCTGCAACTCGGAAGTTACTGATGGGATATTACCAACATTATTTTGATTTACTTTGAAAGAATTTTTTTATTTCAAGCAGGCCCTGAGAGTGGTGGTTCAATTTCTAGTTACAAGAAATAACTAAGTATACTATCTATGAAACCATTATAGATAACATATTAATATAACTTAGAAGTTTTTGATTTTATTATTTTTCCAATGCAAATAATTTTCAGGGAATCGTAAAGAAATAGTTGTTATCCTACGATATCAAAATATAACTGTCTCTATTTCAGTATCGTGATGAGTTCATTACAGTTCTAAAAAGTAGTGCTGTAATGAAACTCATTACAGCATTATTTTCAGTTATATTTTTCGTTTTGTGGTTGTCAGAACTGACCTCGGATCCACTCAATTTTCAAATAAAATCAATTCGAATTCCGTAATCTGTCAAATTTCGTAAGTCAAAACTGCCAAGATACAATAGAAGTCACTAATTTGAATTTTTATTTGAATTTCGAGAGAAGGGGAGACCGAGGGGAGTTCAAACAATTTGGACATTTCGCTGCATAATGCAAAAACTATTAATAGAAACAGCTCTTTTCATTGGTTTTTATATGCCTAAAAGAACAAAAGCTTAAGTGTCAAATTTATGATAGAAAAATCAACTTCAACGTGAAAAGTCGTTCTGTTTCCATTCCCCTCATACCAAGGTGAATTGAAACAGGGCCTGAGCTGAGTTGAAACACATTATTTCAAATGGGTTGTAAAGGATTGAAGATCGAAAAATTTGATTATATTATCAAAATAATACTTCCAAAGATACTTATTCAACATTTCCTATGACTTATTGTATTGGATATCACGATTAAAACATAAAAGAATATTCAACTTGGGTTAATTGTAACCATAATGAAGATAACAAAAGAGGTCATTAAAACGAATGTAACATTAATGAGCTAAACGGTGAAAGAAAACAAAAAGAACATTTTCACATAATATGTGCAATTTCAGTCAATCAAATATTTCTAGAAATCTATTGAAATATTTCATAGGAGGTCTTCACATTTTTCTGAAATAAATTAGAAAAAAATTTTCAAATAATAAAAGAAAGGCCTGTGCACCAATTTGTCAGGGGCCGAATACTTGAAAAATTGTTGCCTAACATCGAAAATGAACCAACATTCTAAGTTACCGTTTCGGATTCTATATTAGAATTCTTGACCAAGAACTTCATGAAATTACTTGTAGTCTTGAGAATTTCTGATTCCCAGTTGATTTTTTTTTCAGAGACTGAGAAATAATCCTAAAAAACTTTTAGAAAAATCGGGCTTGAAATTTTCATGAATTTAAGTTTCTTATGTAATTGAAAAAATCGTGTTCATGGGAACTCATGGTAACAAACATATCAGAAGAAAAAAATTAATAGTACACTTCGAGAGCCCAAGCTTTGCATTCTAGACAGTGTAATTTGATTGATGTTGTAACTGAAAGCAACATCGCAGAAACTTTCTGTTGCAATGATATCTCTTTATTTTATAATCTGTAGGCATGCTGAGATGAAATAAACTAAAAAATGACCAGAAAATCCGTTGGCTAGGAAAAAGCTATACAGCCTTGCAGCGAGGTGAGTTAAAACACTTGTTTCAAACCCTCACAGTGCCGAAATTGCTCCAATTTCGTCATTCACAACAAATTGTGAAAAAAAATACACCTAATTCATCTGTAATGATATAAAGAATTGAATCCTGAATGAATGACCTTTCGATTAATGTATAGCTTGAATTGTGTTTTAAACAAATTATTTAATTAGGGGTTACTGAAAAAACGTGAAAAATGCACCTTTTACGATTTCTGAGACGTGATTTCCAGAACGATTTTACCGCTCGCCTAGTGCCACTGGCGCTCATTGAGAGTGGTGAAAAGTGTTATAATTAATTTTTTTTATCTTGCTTGCCATTTTGAAGTTCGGGAAATCGGTGTTGTTTCAACTCACCTCTATTTCAAAACCCCTCGGTCTTTTCTATTTCTCAAAACATACAAACATACAATTTCAATTATTTTTTGACGGGTTGAATATGATCTAGCATACGCCTATCAAAAATCTAATGCGATAATCTTTCAATCTCCCCACTAAGGATTCACTCGTCCAAAATATGAAAAATTATGATAAACATACAGGTTGTACCAAGTTCGACGGCCTATTAGGCGTTTCTGAAGAACTGGACCTATTTGAAATCTGAAAATTGGGATTATGTTATTGTGTGACGTTATCTATCGAGCTAAAATATTTTTGGTGCCTCACCACTTTGAGTTATACAGGGAGTGAAAAAAAAATTTCAAAAATTTGTTTCGTTTTTGTTTTTGAATTTTATAGAGTATGCAATTCTGAATACATTCGTATTCATATCGTTGCGTTTGTCAAAAAAACTTTCCAAAATATCAAAAAAAACTGAAGAAAAAAGGGAGATAAGAGTATTCGGTATCATGTTTGTTGTTCCTATTCTAAATATCTTAAGCACAAAACGTTTTCTAATTTTTGCAGTCGAAGATTGTGGAAATATTGTGCATTACTAGAATTTTGAAAAATTTGTCACAGGGTGTTACAGATGTTGGGTCAAAAATTGGAATCAAGATTAGCGAATAACTCTCGTTTTTTTTAAATTAGAGCCCTATTTTTTCAAGATTGCGTTGGATTCTGCGAAGAAAAATGATGATAATGGTCTAACATGTTCCTAAAATTAATAATTCTTGAGTTATTTAGGATTTTTTGTTTTTTGTGTAGAACGTAGCGTCAAATTCATGAAATCTGTTCCATATCAGCAATGATAAATGAATTCAGAAAATAGGCGTGTCACTAGTGAGTTATTGAAATAATTGATCTTCTATGACCAAGGTAATTGTTGATATGAAATAGATTCTATGAAATTGACGCTATACGACATGAAATCAGGAAATCCTGAATAACTCAAGATTTATTAATTTTAGGAGCATTAACATGTTGAAACATTATCATCATTTTTCTTCGTACAATCCAACGCAATCATAAAAAATTAGTGTCCTACTTTGAAGAACAAAAGTAATGGGCCAATCGTGATCCCAATTTTTGACCCAACATTTGGAACAACCTGTGACGAGTTTTCCAAAATTCTGAAAATGCAAAATATTTCCACAGTCTTCGACTACAAAAATGTGAAAACAGTTTGTACTTTAGGTATCTAGATTGGAAATAACAAACATAACACAGAATACTCATCTCCCTTTTTTCTTGAATTTTTTCTCGATATTTTGGAAAGTATTATGACGAATGCAACGATTTGAATACGAATGTATTCACAATTGAGTACTCTATTTTTCATACCCTGTATAAGCGAAAGTGGTTAAGCTGCAAGAATATTTCAGCTCGGTAGATAATGTGAAACAATATCATAATCCCAATTTTTAGATTTCCAATAGGTCCAGTTCTCTAAAAACGCCTAATAGGCCGTACCCCCTGGATATCGAAGCTTAATCCACTTCATCAGCTTGGTCCTTTCCGCTGATTCCTCTTCAATCTGTCAGGTCATAATGTATATTGATTCTTGTAATTTATTTTTAATATAGTTAACATATAAAATGTGATCCATTAGCTAAATTTTTATTTGACTCATACATTTCATTTGGTAACCAATTGTAAAGGAAACAGAGTTAATTTCCCAATCAATTCAAGAACATTCAAAAAGTGAACTCAATTCAGTCAGCGTTTTTATGAACGCCAACTCATATCCTACAACCTGCAAGAAGAAAGTTACTAATGGAAAATCCCCAACATGACTTGAAATAATTCTTGAATGGCAGGCGAATTCACAATATTGATCATAGCAGAAGTAGTCCTGAGAGTTAGATATTTTCCTGAACCATCATCTGTCTGGTTCAATCATATGAATTTTCTATAAAACAGCGAACACCCTCGTCCTGTTCTCGTGTTTAGACCAAGCAAATTAGACTTTTGCCTGGAAATAATTGGTGGAGTTCTGGAAACCATTTTAATCAATTATTCAGGCCTCTTATAAGAGTAGTTTCAGTTTAGCCCCAATTTCCCAGTGGAGCGTATGTCGTGACGTTCGAAAAACCTCGAAATTTTCGGACTATTTAAGGTTTTTCTCTAATAGCTCCTAAACTAAACAAATCAATAACATTGTTGTATTCAAAATGTTCGGCATTAAATTCTGCTCCTAAAAAGTATTCTGATATTATATTTTGAATAAGTAGTTTCATAGAAATCATACATCGAAATATGGCAAATTTTTACACTTTTCGAAAAAAACACATTTTTTCATTATAAAACATATAATATTTTTGGAACTACGAGCGTTAGAACAAACTGTCATTGAATGAGGGTTGCAGACCATCAAATTGTGATAAATACGTAAAGCGCTCCTTCCCACCCACAATGTAAAATCGCACATCCTACACAGCATCCTATTGAGGATGCTGATCATTTAATCGTAGCTAGTGCTGTTGAAGTTGCTCAGCAGTCCCATGAGTTTGTGGTTATTGTTGAGGAGTTCACTGACCTCCTTGTAATTTTGACTGCTCCAGCCCCTATGTGCACCGAAATTTTTTCACTAAAGCCTGGCAGAGGGAAGCAAGACGATAAATTGTCTCTTCTCCCTTGCACTACAAGTAATTCTCTGTTTGGAAAACCACCATAATCTTCCCTTATGTTTTTAGTGTCTTGGTGAAGGACAACTGAAATTCCTGAAGACGTTGAAAATCGATTAAGTCAATAATAATAACGAATGTGGGTCTCATAAACTAATAACTAACAATACAACTCATTGCTAAGAACAATATATTACATATTACATACGTCCTTAGCGAGTATTGTCGAGGTGCTGCTTCAGTTAGAGGCACAGAGGCAAGATTAAGTGAGGTTTTGGTTAACAATTTTTCTAACATCTCGTACCACAATACATTTAATTGCTCGAAATAATTTTTATAAAAGGCTGCCATGCATTTGTTCCCTGCCTCGTCGATCTTATCGGCAGGGGCATTAGATTTTCTAAACAATTCTGCAGTTTTCAGCAGGTTTGTGTTGATTTCAGACGTCTTAAGGAATTTCATTTCTCCTTTACCAAAAGAAATGACGTAGTGTCGCAGTCATTTAAAAAATGAAGGAATATTATGTTGTTTTTCGAAACAGAAAACTTGTTGTGCAAGGGAGAAAAGACAACAGCGTCTTGCTTGCCTTTGGCAGGCCCTAGTGAAAAATAAAAATAGTTGGTACACATAGTGGCTAGAACACTCAAAATTATAAGAAGCTCAGTGTCCTCCCCAACATTATTCACGAATCCATCAGACTGCTGAGCAAATTCAATAGCAATAGCTAGCTAGGATGAAATGATCAGCATCCTCAGCAGGTTGAGCTATTACGCGATTTAACATTGTGGTTTGGAGGAATTGGGTTACGTTTTTATCACAATATGATGGTCTACAACTCTTAGTCTATGACATTTCGTTCTAGAGTTCGCATTTTCATAGGTATTTTACGTTTTATAGTAAAAAATATGTTTTTTTGAAAAGTGTGAAAATTTGCCATATTTTAACGTACGATTTCTTCAAAACCACTTATTCAAAATATAATGTCGTAATACTTTCTAAAAGCAGAATTTGATGCTTAACAAGTTTGAATATTATAATGTTTTTGATAAAGTGCTCAACTCAGGGGCTATTAGAGAAAAACCTTAAATAGTACGAAAATTTCGAGGTTTTTCGAACGACACGACATACGCTCCACTGGGAAATTGGGGCAAAGCTCAAATTACTCTTATTAGAGGCCTAAAAGAATGATTAAATCTGTTTTCTGTACTCCACCCATTATTTTCAGGCACACCATCTTTTGAAGCTAATTTGCTTGTCTTATTTGTAATTTTTCCCAATATATCACATTTCCAGATGCTATTCGTCGACTCATCTCCAATTATCTGTGTAGGCGGAACGACGCCAACAGACGCGCATCGTTACACTGTTTCCAGTTTTTGGATTGGGGAAACTCTCTGCGTAGAAAATGTAACAGTATTCGAGGGGATGGAGGAAGAGAGATCCAATGAAAGGTCCGCAAGTTGGGAGAAGACGATTGGTACAAACCCACCTCTGTTATATCAGGCTTGCTTTGGACTTGGAGAAAACTCTATTGAATTTTCTAGATGAAAATGCAATACTGAAGGAATTATAAATAATATTGAATAAATGTAGCAAATTTTTGAAACATAGATGAATTCAAAATAGTTATCATCGAAATGAATACCATTTTCAATTATCAGGCTCAGAGAAATTGTTTCATGAGGTTGGAGAAGTGACAAAATCTAATACCATTTCTCCAACCTCATGATGAAAGATCTCTAAGCCTGGTATTCATTTCGATTATTACTATTTTGAATTAATCTATGTTTCAAAAATGTTCTTGGTGTGGCCTCCGTAAAGGAAAAGAATTTATCTTTTTCTTAAAAATGAAGCAAATGCTGTAGCTGTAGTATAGTAGGATCTTTCAAGGATAGGCCATACTAATCACAATTGGAAAAAAATTTATGCATAATTTTCTCGTCATGATAGAGAATATTAATGAATTGAGAGATACAGAAACAAACAAGACGAAATATATTAATCTGTAACATGGAAATCACATTAGTTACATTCTGACAATCGCAAAATCACATAACAGAAGATCAACATCAAATCAAAATTTCATAATAATCATATACATCCATAACTCCACGTCATTCAAAAGAGGAAATCATAGAAGAAGAAAATAATATGAAGGGATCTTGACATAATTTGCCCCAGATCGAGCCATTATGCCAAACTTCAGTCATCATATAGATATAGAAAGTTCGACTATTATACGTAGATATCAAAGTGAAAATGTGACAATGTGAGATGATATAATTTGACATGAGGTTTTCCATTCTTGCCGAAAACATTGGAATATCTTAAGTAATTGCCGAATATGACCAAAAATTTGTTAATCTTGAGTTGCAGATTCTTCCATAATACTTTTGTATTATTTACATATAATATATGTATTTACTTATCTATTTAGTTACTGATTACGTGAATAAAATTCAAGTTGATTTTTCATATAACTTCGCAGAAGTTATATGAAAAATTGTCTGACGCGAACGAAGGAGTCTGATTTATACTTCGAAACGTTACGTTTCAGAGTTCAAAGTGTTTTTTTGTTGTTCATTGTTAGGCAACAATTTCTTCTTGTATAGTTTTGGCCCCTGACAAATTAGTGCTTAAATTTATTTAAAAAATTTTTCTAATTGTTTCTTGTTTCAGGGACTGGGACTGAAAACCCAAATAAAGTTTTCAGGAATATGCAAAGACCTTCCTGACAATATTTCAATAGGTACTCAAGCAATTGTTAAGTTATAGGCTAATTGTCAATTTTTTTTTCAGAAAGATTGTCACAAGTAATTGTTTAACCCTGAGTTGCAGGAACTTCTATTAAATTCAATGCTGCCTCAATTTTCCATTAAACGGAGTATCCATGGCTCTCATCTATGGATATTCCGTTTAAGGTAGAATTAAATTTCAATGGACGTTGCTGAAACTCAGTGTATATCTTTAAAATCCCTCATTGTAGAATGTGGAATAAAATAAAGTTCGATGATTCTGTGTCTGATATAATTCATGAGAAAAGTTTATGCAGGTTGCCTGAAATAGGGCTTCATAGTGAGCCTTAGTAAAACTATGAAATCTCATAGTTTTCAGATGGCAACCATATAATTTGTAATTCCTATCGTCTGCTCGTCAAAAACTACTTAGAGTGAGAAAAACGTTTCATGCCTTTGAAATCAGTAGTTTTACAGATATTGAATAAAATTCGAATTTAATAACGGCAAGACTACTCATTTCAAACGCATGAAATGTATGACACTCTAACTAGAAGTATCATACTAGCCTATAATAGGCTTGGCTCAGTCACGTTACAGAATATACCAGTTCGAAGTGTTTTTTTTGTTTGATTGTTCGTCAAGAAATGTTTCGATAGGATTCACCCCCTTACATGTTATGAAGTTACCGAGGCGTTTTTCTATTATATTTCTAAGGAAATGGCTTCCATTTCATGATACAGAATTGAAAATAAAGAAAATAATAGGTATATAAGAATGTTCATCCAATCCATTGTATAGATTTAATCTGTCATTTCTCATGTCATCGGAACCGTAATTTGTATAATAATAATAATAATATCCTTTATTTCCAAATAGAGCATTTATGAAAGATTCAAAATTTCACAAATTTAATAGAAATGGTGTCAAAATCATATTACAAAAGAAAACAAAATTGAGACCGAAAAAGTAAATCATGAAAAATTCCTTATTATTATTTGTCTACTTATATTGGCAAGCTCAAATATGGTGAATGCGCTGGATATTCATTCATTACTCCGTTAATTTCTTTTAAAAAAGAGGAGCACCAAGATAGCTGAATCGCATTTCTATTTGTGGAAAATTAATCAAATTTCAACATTTTATAATAATTTCGAATAAAAAACTTTTCAATTTCCCGTTTAACAGAATTGGAAACTATGAAAAATCTACGTTTGATGGGGCATCTATGAAAAATGATAACCTTGTTTATAAATCTCTGTTATTCAAGGAAGAGCAGTTCGGTTGGTTGGCTGACAGAGGATGCTTTAGTCAACTGCACTTTTATTATATTTGTCGCAATACAAACTCATACGGGTCCACACCCATGGTGGAAAAATATTTTTCTAATCTTTCATCATGTCCACATCAATCTCCAACATTTGTCTCATTGGATTCTGAAAAGATGCATTTAGAGTCCAATATGAATTAAATTCATTAAATGAGTATATCAAACTAAAGAGCCCTCTATCATCTAACTTTCCTAACTACAGTCCATTGATAAACTTTAGTTAGGTGATGATAATTACAATTATTCAAGTTTTCTGTTTCTTAAGCTTACGATGTATCAATCCTTGTTTATAAATCTCTAGTTATTCAATGAAATGTAGTTTTGGGAGTTGGCTGATAGAGGGCGCTTAATTCAACTCCTCTATTAATATATTTGTCGTGATAAAATCTCATATTTGTCTTAATTCACAACATAATGGCATATTAGATTTTGGACAGTCTCATTCAGTGTCCAGTTTGAATTGAATTCATTAAATAAGCATTTCAAACTATAGCGCCCTCTATCATCTGACTCCCCCAACTATTGTCCATTGAATAACTAGAGATATATAAACAATGGTTTCAATAAAGGTAGCACTTCATGTAACAGAATTCTGCAATGAAGTAAACATGTTTCGGATACTCGCCAACAGAGGGTAGAGCGAAAAGGTTTATTTGGTTTTATCACACAGTAGGCACTTCGTTTGGAAGAATTAAATTGGCTGTTTTTATACAAAAAAGAATTATATTGGGTCACCCAAATAATTATTCAGAGAGTTGAAATATCTGAATTATATATATATATATAACCCTATATTTCATCGGAATTTCAGTTGCGATGGTGGTGTAATGGTCAGCATAGTTGCCTTCCAAGCAGTTGATCCGGGTTCGATTCCCGGCCATCGCAAGAAATTTTGTTTACTTTGAAGTTTCTTGAGTTCTCACGAAAGCTTCATGTATGATTCCAAATGGAATCATAACTTTTTGGGGGTGGTGAGGTAAATTATGATACTAATTTCTATAAACAAAAACTATTATTGAATAAACTGAAGCATGATTACTCACCTCGATTTTTCTCAAGTCTGTATATAGCGCAATTTGAAAGTAATTATACTAGAAAGTTCACTGTTCACTAATTTATGTTAGCAGTAGGAAATGCAAACTTGCAAATGTGCATAAAAATAAATAGAGAACTCCATACTAGAAATTTTTGATGTCCATACAACTAATGCCCTTTCTAGGAATGAGAAATATCAACAAGGTTTTCAGTAACATCTAGGTATCAGTAGAAGCACTTATTTATGATGATGCCAAATGGCATCACTGGGCTGGAAAGGGTTAAAAAGCACTTTTTGTTTACTTTGAAGTTTCTTGAGTTCTCACGAAAGCTTCATAGGTTGAACTTTGTCTGAACGAGAATAGTGTCCACACAACCGAAGGTGATTTTCTTCTTAACAATAATTTACCGACAGTGAATGATCGTTGATGCTCATATATGCAAAAAACAAGATGAAATCACAATATAGTCCAGTAACTTTGTCGCCTAAATGTATGGTGTAGTATGCGTCAAATCCGGTAGTTCTGATTTTCTGCAGACTTGTTCATGAGGTTGGCCATATGAATAATCCAAGTTTGTGACCGCGAGCGTTGAACGCAACTTTGCCAAAAATCGAAAAAAAACCGTGAAAAAAAAGTTTTTCTTTCAAATGTTGGCAAATATCACCCTGAAGAACTGGTTTTTGAAGGAACTTGTTCAAGGCGATTTCAAAGAAGACTACAATATGATACCCGAATTGTCTCTGTAGACCCAATAGTTTTTCATATACAGTTTTTCAAAGTTTATCATTTTTCTCGAACTTCACAATTTTTTGCTATTATGTCGTTTTTATCCTGATTATACCATCGAAGCCCTGTACTTTTATGATATGATGTTAAATAAGTAAAAGGGGAGTATTCAAGATGATGTTTAAGCTAAGCAGCGTAGAAGTGTCCCTGTAGATACAAAAGTTTTCGAAATTATTTCCCATTCGCACCGCCTACCCTTGAAAGTATCTATGTGCTAGGTTCCGCTTTGACTTACGTTCCACTCAAAAATCTTCTCACTTGCACCGGAAATGTTTAACAGAAACTAAGCTTCCATGCCTTTATCGGTGGTGATTCGACATCTTGCTTTTTTGTCTTTCTGAAGAAGCAAATGATGTCCATAGTGAAAAAAATCCGGACGTTGAAGATCAAGCTGAGATTTTTCTCAAGACCAATTCTACACCTGACGAGATAGCAGCAGGAAGAGAGCGAGTCATAATTGCTCTATATGGAGGCAAACCAGTCACCCATAACTTTAAACAAAAATGATAGATTTTTAAAGATTATACATAAAAAACTATTCGGTCTACAGAGACAGTTCCGGTATCATATCGTAGGAAATTCAGTCTTCTTGGAAGACGATTTGAAGAATTTTTTTCAAAAATCCTCCCTAGTCCTTCAGGGTAATAATGGCCAAAATTTGAAAAAAACTTTATTTTTCACGGTTTTTTCGATTTTTGACAAAGTTGCGACCAACGCTCGAGGTCACAAAGTTGGATTATTGATAAGGCCAATATCATAAACGAGTCTGCGAAAAATCAGAACTACCGGATTCGACGCATACTATAATGTATAAAGTTACTGGACTAAATAAGCTTCATTAACCAACTGTTCATGTTCTCCTACAGCAAATTGTTGTTGTACGAGAATAGTATACACTGTGTTTTTGGGATTTTAGACTTTTTCTAATGTTTGTGGGGATGAAATAAATGTTTATGTTTCATATTGCTGTTTATTTATGAATGAAGTTATTAGCAAATTTTTTCAAAATTAATTACTATCTGTCGAATTTTTAACGATTTGCCCGAATTTGCCGAGAAAAAGTATGTTTACCTCGTAGGAAAAGCTACATCATTCCTGGACTCTCTGTAGCTCAGCCTCGACTTAACAATTTTCACAGTCGACCAAGAACGATAGACTTTTCATATACCGTGAACTATTTTTTTTTACTCCTCCGCCGCTGTACGAAAAGGTATTGCTATGTCAACGATGAATTAGTTCTTCGCACGTCGGACGGAAAACATTAGCTATGTAGTTAAATGATGAATGAGTTAGCAATGTTACCATGAACAATTCTAATTTAGACGTTATTTCATCCAATAATGTCACATTTAATGAGTAATTCGTCAGTTTTGCGTTTTGAAAATTGAAATCATTTAGTAATGAACAGAATTCTATTCAGAAACTGATTTGATCGTGTGAGATGCTGGTTTCAGGATATTCGTTGACGACCACCTTCTACTAGCATTGACATTTTTATTTCGCAGCGAGTCCTCGATATAGCCTTCAACACAGCTTGACTTCCAACCCTCTTGTGCTTTCGAAGACTCAATGTTAGCTCCTCCATCTACAGGGTGAGTCGGGAGGAACGGACCAAACTTCAGGTGTTTATTCTGCAGGTCGAAATAATTCCAAAAAACTCATATGTTGTTATCCGATTCTCATTTGTTTTCAAATTATAGGGTAATTAGAATATTTAAATAAGGTCAACCAATATTCAGATCAAGAGTTTCTCGGACTATGGATTGGTCGCTGTGGTCGTATTAGTTGGCCTCCAAGATCTCCAACCTCACACCATTGGATTATTGTTTGTGGGGCTGGTTCAAGAACAAGGTATACAAAGTTAAAGTTGACACTCGGGATGCTCTAATTCGACGCATTAGAAATACGGCATTGCTTATCAAAGAAAGGCACGAATCAATCAGAAAAGCATCGAGAGCCCTTCGCAGACGAATGTGTTTCGAGGTAAATGGCGGGATTTTCGTGCATTTATTAAAATAATGCTATAAATGAAACCATTTTAATATAGAAAATGTTGTTTTTTATAATGACGCTATAGTTTGAGAACAAATGAAAATCGGATAACAACATATGAGTTTTTTTATATTATTTCGAGCTGTAGAATACACACCTGAAGTTTGGTCCGTTCCTCCCGACTCACCCTGTATAAGTAATGTAGTTCGCCTCAATGAAGTGACCTGTTTATTCGTCCGAATGATTCAATTGCAAAAATGTGGCAATCTTTCTTGGGACACTACTATTCTATTTTGAACGAAAATGTTTGGTCTTAACGCAGCGTATCTCCGCTAAATTTCGAGGATATCGTCCCCAATTACTGTGAAATTTCAAGATTTTTAATTTCACTATGAGGAATATTGAAAAAAAATTTTCCGATGTCTTTTTAATCTTTAATTTTCATTTTCTCCATTTCGTCACATCTGCAGGTACCAGCTACCCCTAATAATAAAACAATTTTAAACAACCATGAAAGCAAAATTTAAATTACTAGAAATACATAATGTTAGTTACCTCCAGTCTTGAATATAAATCATCCAGTGCTTCAAACAGAAAAATTTCGAACTACTCATTGAAAAAACCATGATTTCTTTGTATGGTATCATTCATCCGACTTTTTCAAGAACGTGCGTAACTTCAAATATTTACCAATATTTATTTTGTGTTTGATAGCTTGTTGAGACTCTATTATGGAATATCGAAACTACAATAATCTATTTTTTATTTCTAGCCATTGTGTTGAAATACATATGCTAGGAACACAATCACTCGAAAAACTGTCAC
Organism: Hippodamia convergens; assembly: GCA_038502775.1. Taxonomy (NCBI): domain Eukaryota; kingdom Metazoa; phylum Arthropoda; class Insecta; order Coleoptera; family Coccinellidae; genus Hippodamia; species Hippodamia convergens. The sequence goes on along the minus strand of CM076607.1, from coordinate 50,602,837 downwards.
ACTTTTCGAATTTCACCAATTCACGAGATAATCATGTGATGCCTGAATATTTTCAATAGACTCTAATAGCCCAAGAAAGGAGACTGCCTCATTGGCCAAGACCTCAATTTCTGAATAAAAGCCTCAACATTTTTATGAATATCAAAACGTTTGGGAAAAAAACATATTTCATTCAGAGCAAAGGTGACTTTGGCCCGCCTTCAATTTCTCGCCTCAATACTTTTAATATGTTAAGAAAGTCCCGCCATAAAAATGACACTTTTCCTTCTGATCCAATAATATAATATTTTTTCTATGAAACTGTGAATTTTATTTATATTTTCATTGTAAAATTTGAAGATAGTGTCAAACAACGTTTGGGGCATCGGCGCCCACAGGTGGTAGGGCCCCCTTGGCTCCCAAAATTTGTAATCCCCTATCATTTTTAAGCAAGACGTACTACTGATATTGGCTGCTGCTCATCGTTTTTCGACAATATTCATTTTGAAACTCCTGACAAAAAATTCTACTGTTAGGGGGTGGCTGTTCCTATCCTCATGTTTAAAATCTGAAATAACCCATTGAAAGATTGACTTAACACTCGAAAGGAATGGTGCAAGTTTTCGACAAAAATGCAGGCTCAAATAGTGAAGATTTTGATCAATTTCAATGGTCAGAGAATAACTGTTGAATATTCGCTTAATAACCGCCAACCGATTATATGACTTATCAGATCCTTTCCTCAATCATGAAATTCATGAACCGTAATAAGCTCAAACTTTTATCAACAAGAAACTCATTCTGAAATGTAGCGAAACTGTTTTGTGCTCATTGAAGAATTAAACCACTGAAGCACATCAAGAGATGACAGATGCTTCGAGAAGGAAGCTATGATCCGTTTCGGATGCACAGTCATTCAAGCGTTACAAAATCATTTTGATTACTTCCCAGAGTCGTACTCCGGAAAATTTATAGGATACTTATAACGAGGATTGCATCCGATTTTAGTTGAAAGTGACTCGTTAGACCGGTCATTTTTAAATGAACGAAACTGCAAGAGTGAGTAAGATTGCCCTAACTGTTTGTTCCTGGAGCCGATAACGAACTATAATATCCCTTTCTCTATTTCAGTATTGTAATGAGTTCATTACAGTACTAAAAGTAGTGCTGTAATGAAACTCATTACAGCATTGTTTCACTTATATTTTTCGTTTTGTAGTTGTCATTACTGACCTCCGATCGAATCAAGTTTCGAATCAAATCAAATTCCGTAATCTGTCAAATTTCGTGAGTCACACCAACAGCCAAGTTGATATATGAAAGTTACTATCCTGAATTTTTATTTGAATTTCTAGGGTATTTCACAAAGCTTGTCTGAAATAGAGAAAATATCGTCTAATACTCGTTGCAGAAGGCAATTCCAACACTCATGCTATCGAAAACTCGCTCCTTCGTCGCTCGTTTTCTGCAACCTGTTTTAGAATATACTGTTATCGATTTAAATCTTCATCCAATATATTGACTGCATAACCTTCCTGAATTCATGGAGAAATCGAGACCGATTCGCAATGATGAGTGAATCTTTTGTATTGGCTAGTGTATGAAAGAATATTGGCCCTTGAACCGATCCCTGGCGTCTAATCTCCGATATGTTGCATTTACGTAAAAAAAAACACCAAAGAAGTAATCGAAGATAATTGGTAGGAATTCGAAGATAAGTATTTAGCTTATCACCCTAATACCTCACATTACATGAAATAAAATTATGATCTAATAATGCTCATTTTTCGTTAATGGCTACCTATTCGATGGTGAGTCATTTGGGATATTTTTTCATCGTCACTGGATATTCCGTTTGACCCATACTCCTAGCAGTATACTGATATAGTAATAAGAGTTACTTACGTTTTTGACCGATAACGAAATTTCATTATGTCACGATTCTTGGAATTTTAATATCATGAGGTATTCAATTTCAGAATTGGGAGCAACAAAATAGCAATTTTTTTTATAAAGAATCAAATAATGAATTACATTGTTATAACCCTATGCTATCTATGACACCGTGTAGATAAAGACAAGGCTCAATTAATGAATGATCAACTGTACCCTACACCTAGTACATAGTGGATCAAAATATTTTCATATTCTTTTATCTTATATTTCTTTAATTTTCACTTACCTACTGAAATCACGGGGAGACCAAAGGATAGTCTAATACAAGCCTTCTCTTTGGTCAGAATTTCTGAATCCGGTTCAGATACAATATACGAATAAAAAACCTGTGGAAGATGATCATCGGGGAAGATCTAAAATAATTAGGTATCTAATAATCAATTTGAAACTTTCAAAAGTGTATTGACAACGAATTGCACCCTCTTTGAGATGGTCCAACTGGAAAAAAAATTTCATAAAAACTAAAAAACATAAATAGTCAAGTTCGTTAGCCAGCACCAAATTTATTTTGCCAATTTCGTACAAGACTCTGTTCTTCGAATTTTACATAACTCATTTACCATCACCAGGTTTATACATGTCCTCAATTCTCTTCATCATCTCCTTCTGTATTTCTAAGTGATTCATCGTAACATAGTTTTCCTCAGATACTCTCATCTTGATAGAACGGGAACCATCGGTCTCATCGCTAAATGAAGAGTTTCCAAGAATTTTCTCACTGAGGAACTCACGCATTTCGTTGTCAACTGGAGATTCAGGATTAGGCCCATTATAATCTAATTTTTCTAAGTTGACTGGTGAAAACTGAGAGTTCTTTCGACAAACATTGGTTCGATTCTCTTCGAAATAGTGCTTAAGATAGTCTGGAAATTTATCTTGAGGAACATCAGGCCCAAAACTGTTGTGCAGTTTTAAATCATACGGCTTTTCCATCACTTCGGCCTTGTAACCGTGGTTCTTCGAGCATTCGTCGTAACTCGAACTAGGTGGTTGAATTTTCGTTGTTGTTTGATTGCGAGTATTAGCATCGTTGTAGGACAAACTTTTGATCGTATTTTCCCATTTGATGTCTCTCTTATACAACTCGAGCTCTTTCTGAAAGGCTCGGTCATCTAGAAAAAAAAGAAACGATGTTTTTCGAAATACAAGACTTAAGAAAGAATAAAGAACGAAAACCACTTTTTTTGTAGAAACGTCCATATAAGAAATAAGAGATAATAAAATTCCTTACAAAGTCAATCTGATAATCTTCATGACAATTACTGAACGTTGTAGAAATATTGGCCCTAAACTCGGCCCCAAATGATTGCGGGAAAATTGATTTTCACCTTTCTTTTTTTCTAATTAACTTAGCGTGATGCGTTGTTATTAGTCGATCCAGGAAGAAATAGCGAAATCAAAAAGTTGTAGATAATAGAATTCTTGAGACATAGATAAATTCAAAATAGTTATCATCGAAATGATCACCATTCTCAACTCCTAAAGGCTCATAGATCTTAATCATGACATTGAAGAAAAGATATTTGATTTTGTCTCTCAAGCACTCTATACCTTTTCGTATATTGGGCTATTGATGAATCGAAAAAATCTATTTCAGACGAGAGGAAACATAAAATTTGAGGGCTATATTGAGTCTATATAAATTGCTTTATTTCGAGTAAATAATATTGTCTTGGTAAAACTAATAGTACGATCAAGACAAACATTTGAAATAACAAAAATTGCCGAGGAGCCAAATTTTGGTGGAGATCTTTAGGGTTTTTCATTAAGAATGAAGTGCGAAAAGTCCTCATCGATCCAATGTGTGCGTCAAAATATATTCTGTGTCAAAGGTCAACATTTTTGGTTTTTTGAATTTTCCTCAAAAATGGTAAGTTATAACGAAAAAAGCTTCAATCAAAAGTTGCAGACCTTCGAATTCTCTATAAAATAGTATCCATAATTTTTTCATTGAAAGTTACAATTCCTGAGATATCGCGATTGTAAGAGTCACCTTAGACATGATATGCACACCTTTCCACGCCACATGTGAGGTAGTGTAATCGAAGCGGTTTTTCACCCCGGTTTCCCTGCCACAGCCTCAGCTTACCGTAACATTAGGCCCTACAATCTTTTGTGCAATTGAAAAAAATTGAATTGAGGAGTTTTTCTAGAGGTTGGGCTAAAAATTGAATTGGTTCCAGAGTATTACCTATCAATTTCCAACCCAAGTATTTACAGAAATTGATTCAAGACCTCAATTACGGAAGGAACTCGCTTTCTTCTTGGGGTTTACGGAGCTCCAGAACAAAATAACTTGCATAGATAAATACCAACTTTTATAAAAAAAAAACCGAAACAAAATGATAACATGTACAACTATCATGTCTTCCTCCAACATCGGCATCTGTTAATCCACACTTGTATCGAGCATACTATCAAGTTCAAACATGGCTAGGCAATCAACTCAACCCAGACAATTGGAGTTGGAAATTGGTAAACGATTCAACCTCCGACCTGCTTCAGAAAAACTCTTCAACCTGCAAAACTCCTTGCAATTGCAAAAAAGGTTGTAGTAGGTAACAAATGTGGATGTGAAAAAGTCGGGTTGTTGTGTTCTCGATAGTAAACCCAATGTCCGCAATCAATAAGGTCATAGCTAGGACTTGACGAATATTTTTCCCCTCTAATTATCCTAAAACTGTTATGACAGTTACGCCCGGTTCTACAGTCGAAGGTTAACTTTTGTTTACGGAAATTTTATAGGTAAAGTACTGTTATGGTTCCTTTTATTTATCTTTAAAATTTTTTAATTTAATTTGAATTTTATGGAACCAAAATTATAAAAAAATTATAGAATTTTGAATTTTGAAATAAAAGGAACCATAACAAAAATGGCGCCCCACGTTGGGCGCCATTTTTGTTATGGTTCCTTTTATTTATCTTTAAAATTTTTCAATTTAATTTGAATTTTGAGGAATTCAAATTAAATTGAAAAATTTTAAAGATAAATAAAAGGAACCATAACAGTACCTATATAGTATAATCCCGCGAAACCAAGTTAACTATCAGTTATCTTAACCAACACCGAAAGTGTGGGTAAACCTGAAGTTAATTCAAGAACCATAGAATTTATCAATCATGCATATGAATAGAACCTAAAATGTTTGTCTGATTCGAAAATTATTGTTTCTCACAAGAGATTTGTTGATATCAGAGACTCTGTTAATATGGATTACATGGAATTTGATATCAACGCTTTTAGCAGTGATGGAGAGGAATGTCGTAGACCAAAAGTGATGCGTCTTAGATAAAAATTTTTTCGAAATTAACGACGATTATGATTTTTTTCAAAGATTCAGATTATCGAAGAGATGCGTCTTATTATCATTTATTCGGGGTATGCTGAATATTCTAGAACACTTTCTGAATTTGGTAGAAGAAAATTTGTTGTAAAATAATTCTTTTGTTTTCTGTTCGTCATCATTATATCTATTCATTTTTTTTACTTTTGTAATTCACCTTGAAGTATAAGAAAGAAGTTTCTTCAGGTTAAGTTGATTAGCATTTCTGCTTGACTTTGCCTTATTGGTAGGTAGTAACTTAGTAGTGATGTAAAATTTTTTTTTGTCTTTTTATTATGATGTTATTTTGCCTACTGAATAAAGTCCATTATTATTATTAAATAGAACATTGGATAGCTTGTCCAACCAGAAGGTAATTAAAATGCCAGGTTTCCGAGGTGGATAGGTGCTATCGACTGCTCACATATTCAATGGCAAGAAGGTGATCAAGCCGAACTATTAACAGTTTTTTCCTTGAATGTGCAAACTGTAGCTGATCCATCTCTGAGAAATACAAACATTGTTGCAAAATGACCAGGTTCAGCACATGATAGCCATATCTTCCGGAATTCTATGCTGTGCAGATCATTTGAAAGAAGGGATTTTCCTCACAGCGTGTTAGTAGGAGATAGTGGCTATGGAATTGAGCCTGATTGTAAAATTAGATACAGCTCAAGCTGTCTTTGTGGCTACAGCCTTTCTTCATAATATAGGTAGCATATCGTCGGCCTAATTTCTTAACCTGCCAAGTCCATCGATTTAGAATGGATTTGACAGGTTTACGAATTAAGCCGACGATATTGTATAATTCACTAGTAATGTGGATCTTTTAGAATTTCCTGATCGGAGGTACAATGCAAGTACCTCTACTCAAGATACCTCCATTTACATGTATTTTAATAGATTTTAAATGGGAGAAATAATTGATTTGACAATAAGCAAACTGAGAAAATATTTATTTGAATAAAATATGAAAATGAATTATATTAAACTTGTACTTTACAATCATTGAGTTTAAAATTTTAATGTTTCTTTGACGTCTAATAAATTCGTCAATGCATTCGACCTACTATTTAGATCAAATGAACTATTCATGGCAGATGGAGGCAGGTAGTGCAGGCAGCAAAAACCTTAGAATATAGAAAACCAGGAAGGAGCATATCATGCATTCTGGTGCGACGAGAATGGTGCACTCAATATGGCCGATACTCGTTTCCGTTTCGCAGTGGCGTAGGGCATTTGAATTTTCAATTACATTTTATTAACGAAATGGCATATTCCAAATCGGTCTAAAAAATCTTAACGAAGTAGGGGAGCAAAACACAATGCAATTTTATATTGTTTTTATTGATTCCTTAACAAAATTAATCTGTTATACAGTTCTAATTCTTTCATCATCAACCGTATTTTTACAAATATAATTCAACCTGGTGATGAAAAAACAATTAGTTGTACTTTTTATCAAAAGTATCAGACGATATATTCATTTCATGGTCCTTTATTCTTTACTTACATATTCCAACTGATCGATTTCAATTGTTGGAAAGCTGCTGGAAATAACCTGATAAAGGCCACAGATGACCGATTAAAATAATCGCCTGGAACATAAAAGGCTCCTGTCGTTAGGACAAAACCCAGGTTTCTTTACGAAACTCATCCATATCACTCTCTGTTTTTCATCTCTGGGAAATCTGGAAAAATAATTGAACTTATAAATTGTGAAGAACTGAATAAAAATTAATTCAACGATACAATCATGGTTTTACTTCCGAAATGTCCCTTGAGACGAAATTAATAGCGCTACCAACTATCAGTGTCAGTTGGTTCAATGAAATTGATTCCCGAACATCACCTACGCCCATGGTTTGTTACGGATAACCTCCAAATTCAGCAAAATTGAAATCCCGTGTTTTTCAGGAAAAAATGAATCATTTCAATACCAATATCACTTACCTGTGAAATGTTACACCAAATTCTTGTTTTTTTGGTGTTTTGAAATTGCCACACTCTGCACAACTAATCATTTTATCGAAAATGTTCTAAACTTGGAAAATGTCTTATAGCACTACATTACGTGTATAAAATAGTAAGAAATTCACGGACACACCTTTAAACCTCGCCTAAAACTTAATTCAATACAGTTAAACTGCGAAAATATCACAAAAACCAAATAAAAGTACAATTTGCTGAGAGCACCACTTTCTTATTTCAAATTCAAACCAAACGATGACTCATTCGTGGTGCACTCTTGTCGCACTTCCGCTCTTGCATTAGGTGCGCATAGGCTCCTTCCTGGTATTTTATATTCTAAGGCAAAAACCCATCCTGGGTTGTAAAGCTACGGAAGAAAGGAAGGATTGTAAAACCGGATCTTAGTGGTGAAGGCCTACAGGGGAAACCACGGTAAAAAAATGTGCCGAGAACACTACCTCAAAAGTGTAACGTGACTCTTAAAATCGATATCTCACTGATTGTAAGTTTGTAGAACATTCGAGGGTCTATAAATTTTGGTTGAAGCTTTTTTTGATGAAGTTTATTGTTCTTTAGAAAAAATATTGACCGTTTTCCCCGAATAACTTTCAACAACACATAGGATCGATGGAGACTTTTCACACAGTAAAACCTAGCTCTCCACGAAAATTTGGCTCATGGTAATTTTTGTTATTTGAGCACTAATTTTATGCCTAACTTGACTAGACTATAAGCCCTGGCTTCTTAATAGTTACTAGATGAAAATAAGCTTCTTTGCCACGTTGAATTTTCGCGAACGTATTGAGCAAAATGAATAAATGAGAATGATGAAAAATTATTGAATCAAATCCAAGACATCCCTTACTTTCTTCCGGAGATATCTTCAATATCTGCTCCGGTTTCTCTTTTTTCGGCAGAATTTCTAGTATCTCGGTTCTATCAACAGTTTTTTGTAGCGCATCCTCATTTTTCGTAGAGAAGTTCAAGTCGCCAGCCTGCAATTGTTCCGGATAGAGAATGAATTTTTTCGAAGCCTCCATTTTCCGCGGCATAGAATCATAATATTCGCTCTCTTCTTCGGAGTCGTACATTTCCAACAGTGGAGTGGGTGGCCTTTCGAGAATAGATTTCCGTGACAGTTTCTGGTACGGGATGATTTTTTGTCGTTCTGAATTTTCATTGCTCTGCTCGTTATTGCTGAATGTCGAGTTCAACACGGAAGAGCTGACCTCAGTAACGGATCTTTCCTCGTATTCCTCAAAGTCAGTTTCGGCCTGGAATTCTTCAGAATCCACAGAAGCGAAAGAGACGTCATGAAGGTCTTCTGAGGGTATTCTCTGTGATAATTCGAATTCAGGGTTTATGTAATCATTGTCTGTGTGGAAATCTTCATCGTCGATAGCTTTATCGCAGGTGGAACGGAAGCTGAATCTTGTCAGAATATCGAAATTTTTCTTGTCCTGCAAGCATTCGTGTACTTTCTTGAAGTGCTGCCGGAGGAGATTTACAACTGGATCTTCTGCCATCATTCGGAAAAAAATTTGGTGTTGACTTTGAAAGGTGTCATTTAGTTTGTGTTCTGTTTAGAGTTTGCCAAAGTATTCTATGAACAATTGCAGTAATTAGCAAATCCATAATCTTCTAATTAGACACCACCCTTTTTTGTGGCTTTGAGGAAGGAAAGAAGCCAAAGGCCTAGCTGCCGGTACCAGATAGTTCTTGAAGGTGCCAGCAAGTGTTGTACATTAAACAACTAAGACAAATTCCTCCCTCTACTGCTTGGCTGGAACCCCAAGAATACCGATTCCACCCAGGAAACCTGGACTGTTGTTCAGAATTGTGCTTGATTTGTGCTGCTTTGTCCCGCTGAAATTTTCTTCTCATTCTATGTGGTCCTCAACGACCGAAAAATTCTGACAGTCCAACACTCTTCGGAAAATTGGATTCCAATGACTGAAGAAAAATTTTAGTTAGTTGTGCGTTTTTCCAAAAATTCGTCTGATTTATCGAAAAATTGAAATTGAACGAAAAAAATAAGAAACAAAAAGGAGTTTCACAGCTGATAATACTCTTGCTTGGCTGCCTATTTACTGCTCCACTGTTTTTTTTTCGAGAATGCAAAAGTTATCACAATATCACGCTTTTAATAATTGGTAAGGAACTATGAATACTTTGAATTATAAACATCATTGATCAAATCACGGTTCGAGACAAACCGAATGAGATATTCACAAAGATCCGTCGTTGCCCGGCAAGAATCCGTACAATGAAACCATCAATTTCGGACGTTTTTCCAATATATATTAGCTGATTTAGGAACTTTGAGTACTTTTCCCTCAAGGCTGAACCTAGCTACAACGATCCTTGTTTATATTGATTATATTAATGTTGTTTGAACGAAAAACTGAAAATACGAGAACTAACAACGCCACCTGACCACCTTAATTCGCTACTTCCAGGACATACACCTCTTTCACGAAATTGTTATTATTGTACCGTTCTGGAAAACCTGTCAAAACATGTCGTATCCAAATTGAACCCGTGTTCGTGGGTCTACACCGTGAGAAGTTTTATGGTGCGCTGAGATATGCAAATGTTTGTGAGGATCAGAGTATGGATGTTTGTTTCTCTTCAGGTGAGAACTCCCTGAAAGATTCGGAAAAAACATCACTTCAACAAAGTTCATATAGCAGAATAACACATACAGGGTTAATGAATATTTTGTGAATTGGCCATAATACAACGAAAAACTATCAAGAGTGTCGAAAACGTTCGAAAGAACAGGTTACAACATAATTATCTTTTTTGTATGCAAGCCATCATAACCAGAATATTGAGCTATAAATACTGTTGAATTATATACACTTTTTAAAATGCACATTTATAGTATTTACCCAATGTCTTTCAGAACATTAGTGCGGGAAAGTATTAGCAGGGGTTTTTTTCGCACACTTTCATCAATGAATAAACTGAATTATGATATGTCCCTATGCATCGAACGTCAACGATGAGAGTACCATGGTAACGACATGTAGAATTCATGTGTATTATGGATTTTCATGGAATATTATATATGTTGAAATAAAATATATATTTTCAATGTGGGGTCGTAGAAAAAATAATGTTCCTATCTTGTGCAGAAAGTATCTTTCCCGTACTCGATTGCTTTCCCGAACTCCGCTCCGCGTCGTTCGGGCAACAGCAATCTCGTAAGGAAAAGTAAAACTTTCTGCACTTGATAGGAAAATATTATTGTCGTGTTCACTGTCTTTCGTTGGCCTAATTCATTAACCTTATAAGTCCATTGTTCCAAAATGGATTTGGCATGTTAACGAACTAGGCCGACGCTTTGTCTTTCACACAAACCAATATGGACAAAAAGTTATCACGATATATATAAGTTTGATCTTAGTGCTCTTAGTGCTAAATCGAATGCGCACGCATAATAAATGCGAGATATTATTATGCAGAGCTTGATTCAGTAGTGACAAGCGGCCCTCAGTTAAGAATGATTCAGCACTAATTCAAAGGACTGCCTTCATTTTGAGTTTCATGGGGGGGCTCATCCGTTGAGGTGGTTGTCTGATTATTGAATTGTACTGTCAGGTATGGGTTAGACGTATATTTACTAAAAGTTAGGGAAATATAATTGCATCTGGTAGGTGATGTATAATCAGGATTTAGTCTTCTTCAAGATTGTTTGTTATTGAAGATACTAGTGGAAATATAATAAAAATAATTGTAATAGCCGATTTGCGCAGACAAAGTTGCGCGGCAAGCTAGTATCTAAATAAAATAATGTTGATTCCGATGTAAATATAGCTAGAAAGAAATCAATGTGATATGCAACTTGAAAAGTCATTCAACAAAAATTCTTGTTCAATTCTGAGTTGACCCAAGTAAGTCTGACAGACGTGGTTGCAACATTGCATTTTTAAGATAATTCGTGATTAACGAATATAATCAAGCTTGGAAAAAGATCTTTCCGCACTGGAATAGTTGCAAAGAATTTTAGAGCTATGAGTGATTCCTGCTGAACAATTGATTGTGACTCAGGAATTGGCTTATTAAAATAGGAGAAATGCATTGTTTTTTCTTTCTGGAGTTTTTTTTGCGAGCTCCACTCAAATATTTTCTTTTTCGCTCTAACATATCTTCTAATATCTGAAAAATGATTTGATATAACTGACGTTTTCTAGTTTGCGCCTTTAATAATTGTGAATCGAAAAAATACGAGAGGCGTTTTTTAACGGAATCATAAGTCTGCAATTAATTCTAGAACTAACCTTCAATAAAATTGAAACCCTGAAACCAGAGGAACTGAAAAAGTAAATTTTATGTCTGAACAAACCTCATAACGTGGTCATCTGGCGACGTTCAGAAAGAATGCCGAAAAGCTTGACGGTATTCAAAAGACTCTTGAAAAAAAATAGTACAGAGAGTGATTGAGTGATATGTCGAATGGATTAGTGGAAACATTATATATGTTTAATAAAATCCAGGAATATTTCCCTATTTTTCGGTAATAATTATTCAACCTTCATTGTTCAGGTTTTGTTCATTATATCATCAAAAAAATATCGTGAATCGGCAAGTTCAATAGTTATTGGGGCCCCATTCAAAGCTTCCTGCTACGCCACTGCCTTGGCATATTGGATTGCTTGGATTTGGAGATTACTGACGGGAAGATCTGTTACTAACAATATCAAAGTTTGATTTATTCATTTTTAGAATAGTGCTCTTTAGGAAATCTTACTTTTTAATTTGATCTGATGGAATTCTTCTTGTAGAGTGGAAGGACAGGAAAATGACAATTCTTAATAATTTGCTAACGTTTCGTTCATTTAATTTTTTTTTTTTGATCTTCCTCAGGGATACAATAAAATGAAATGGTCATGAAACGGTTGGGGACAGTTGAAATCTAAATTACAATAAATGTTTCACTAACTATTTTAGTTCTTTATATCTTCAAAGATTGTAGACATCTGTCATCTTACTTTTTATTACTGTGACTATTTTTTATGATTTGACCATTTTTGTAGCATATTATGAACAATGTCCTGAACTGAAATCCACTTCTGGCTGGATACTCTCATGATTTACCACGAAGTCAATATGTGAAAAATATGAATTGGTGCTCCATTGCTCAACGTTAATTAACGATGAAAAAGAGAAATGCTCTCAGAGATGAAAAAAATTACTTTTGTGGGTTTTCATTCTGAGTCTCTGAAACATGCCATATTACCCATAGTTAGTTTTTGGTACCACATTGTATGTGTCCTACTAGGCTTTAAGGATAACTTTCTGAATGTTATTTTTAAATAAGTGACATAATTCTACTACCTATATGAATGAAAATATTGAATGACCCCGAGATCTTTTTAGTGACTGTTGAATCATAAATATGATGGTTTTCATTTTTGTTCAATGTTGTTTATATTTCGTGTATGAAATTCGTGTTTCCATGGCAAATTCAGGGGAATTTTAAACTCCTATGTGCCTTTAAAAAACCACCCATTTTACTCACTAAAATATTTATTTAAGTCAGCAAACCATTAAAAAGAATATTCATATTGAACTTACAAAAGCTGTGATTCGCAACAAATGTAGAATTTAAAGCAAATTTTTGTAGTAGTGCGATGAGTCGGTTCCGTTCGATTCTCGAATATAAAAAACGCCGTAAACTTTATCCTTAATCCAGTTAAAAACAGTGAATAGGTATAGTGAATAGGTATAGTTCTTCCTCTTATGCTAATAATAATGAAAAAACCGATGGCTTTCTGTTCGCCAAACGAGTCTAATCATTTTGAATTGCATACAGGCTGTACGTATATACGTACCATAATGTGGAAAATTAAGTGTAATTTGAATATTCCCGGATGGATGTAAAGCGATCATTGACGATGAAAATGAAAAACCTGCGTGGGAAAAAAGATAGTTACCTCCTGTTTTCATCGATACTTTCCTATGCAAAAACTGGAATCATAACAGTTTCAACAGGTTCATCAGATGAATAATGGCCAAAGTAATCTTCAGTGGTGGCTCGTGACGATTTGGCATAGTTCGGCATGCCTTTTCATTCTTCTTATAACTTCCCGAAATTCTCCTACACAGAAATTATAGAATTTATCGATATTTATTTTTCGGTTCAAGAATTAACTTATAAACTGTATTCTTTGTGGATATTTCTCGAAGAACCCGATAATGAAATATATTAATTCATGAGATATAAAAACAATAAATATTCTCTCTAAATTTGATTCACTCTTCACGTCTATTTATTTTTCACATTGAGATATCAGTTTACAGGAATTTTGACATTAAGATTTAGAATTGAGTTTGAATTCTTTCATGGTTACTTTGCCAACGCTTCGGTTCTGGTTCTTTTAGGGCTCGTGATTTATTGAAAATTCAACAAAAAATTCACTTCCCTTCATCGAAAAAACAGATATCCAATATGAGGAAAAGCAAAGGTTTTGTTGAATTTAATATGTTACATACCTTGCAAAAACCGGGTCAGAAACGTTAGCAAAGTAATTATAAATTAATTCAAACTTAAGTCTGGAAGTCAAAATTTCAGAAGCTATATTTACTAGATATTAATGGAAAAATGATAAATTCTACTTTACCACTGAAATTTTTAAAAATGGCTTCGAACAGAAAACAACAGAGATTTCAAATTGTTGAATTATTGAAAAGTGTTTTTAGAAACATATAATGGTCCATCTGAAAGCACTATAACTATACAGCTGTATAGTAAAATAATTCAACAGTTTGAAAGCTCTGTTGTTTTCTGTTCCAAGCCATTCTTATAAATTTCTGTGTATTCCTTCAATGAAATGATGATAATAATGGTCGTTGGATTGGAATAAATAATTCAGGGGAACATCTAGATGTTCTTCTGAATCATTTATTTCAATTCCACGACCGATATCATCCATACTAATCCATACTAACATTATAAATGTGAATGTCCGTCTGTTTGTTTGTCCTCTATGGACCCAGAAATCAGATGACCGATTTTGATGAAAATTTCACTATATTGTAGAGAATTTTCTGGGAGGTTTTCTTGTAGGGTCATCCCTATATAACGAAGAAATAAGGAAAAATATCGATTTTTCATGAAAAATCCCGGTACTTTCCGGCTTTTACAGGCGACGCTGCGCAAACTATAAGAGATGGAAAAACATGGTCAGAGACAATTTTGTAGTGCTCGAAAAGTTCTATAAAAAAGTCCGCAACAGCATATGTCTAACTGCCGAAGACAACCCACGATAGCCATTTTTAACATTTTCAATTCAATCCAAAATAATGGTCAATTTGAAGAGGGCTTTTGACTGGCATGGAATGCATCAATATAAAAATGAATGTGACTGTTCTCCGCTGCATTAATTCCTGATGAAAAATGCTTTTTACAGTATAGTTTTCTAATGGATATTTTGAAAGTTACAGTAGGTTGAACGAGTGTGAATTTGAGCAAGAAATTATACGCGACATCGTTTCGTTATGTATATGTCGCAGGCTCTTTATAATATCAGTCTTATTATAATAAGCCTAGGCTTTTTCAATATGACTAGGCGTATTGTAAAACAACCAAAGCAAGTGAAAATCTGACAATATGACTGATATTTTCAGACGTATTATAATACGCTTGGCGCCTTCTTAGTCTTTTTGTTCGAAAGAAGCTGTACGCGATTGTTTTCAGAATTTGACTGTATGAAATACGTCATATTATGATACGTCTGGAAGTGTATCAGGCAGATTATGGAAATCGATTTAGAGACAAAAATAAATAGATAATTTTAGATTTGGATTATTTATCACAACTCTTATGACATTTACTTGTGCATTTAATATGGGATTTAAAACATAAACCTTTATTATTTCGATACTGTGACTTGCTTGGTTTGCAAGAATATTTTTTGAATCCCTGTCCTTCGAATTTTGCGAATAATCTTAAAGCTCCTCTTAGGGAAATTACTTGATTATCTGGAATATCAATATTCTTATATCTTTGGCAATCAGTAATTTCATCTCTCGAGATGTTTAACAAACCATGGGTGGTACCAATTTGGTAAACATCATCAGAGACTTTTACTATCGTTTCTGTGATATTTTTGGAATCCATCTACTTTAGGAACTTCAATAGCTACTGTTTGATCAACCTCAAGAGGTTTCAATTTCTTACGTTCAGCATTTTTGCTGCAGCTCTTTTCTTGCCCTACATATTCTTTTCTTTGGTTCTCGACTATTTCTTCATTTTGGCTTAGATTGCATCTGTGACATTATCTGGACTTCTTGATAATAATTTATATTATCATATAGTATTATTTAGAACTGTCTCTAGATCGTCTTCAGTATTCAAGTTATGACAATTTCAGTGGACAAATTAGTAGAGTAGTAAGTCACAACAACAACAGATAGAGAGCCTCAGTCGAATTACAATACGACGAGTATAACCTCTGTCAGAATCTGGGGAAATCGCGCGCTTTTAAGTTTTGACAATAAGCCGAATAACCATGCAGGCGTATTATAATACGCCTTAAATGGCCAGTCAAATTGTGAGATCGTCCATTATTTCGGTGATATTGCAATATGCCTAGTCGAATTGAAAAAGCCTAGGCGTATTATAATATGACTGAGTTTATAAAAAGACTACGACATATACATGTGCTGTCTCTCCCGATAAGAGGTTATGAAAGTGGGGTTGCGGACCTATCAGTTTTAAATTGAAATATAACGCGAGCGGAGCCGCGGGTATGAGCTTGTCATTTTTATAAATGTCTCACATCACACTTTTTATGTTGAAATACCCAAATGAATTCAGTATGCAATCTATATTTTTTCATTCTTAAAAAAAACGAACAATTTGAAACAACTTCTACAATGTGTATAATCAATGATTTTTTAACTCCTTTAACTTCTCTCTTATTCGAAAAGTTATAAATATGAATATAATTCACACAAATTACAAATATATGTGTACATTGAATTACAGCTAATGAATATAAAAATTACAAAACGAGAATACAATAACTATGAAGAAATTAACAAAATTTCAGGACAATGAATCACTTACGCATTTACATAAAAAAAATCAATTTCACCTGTTCTTTCGAGCATTTCGCCAGTTGGAGTGTCTGGTATCTTCAGATATTATATTTCAGTAGATGTTCTCGCTGAACTGCGCTTTTTATTCCTTTTCTCAATCAAAAGCCTCCTTGACGATTACGAAGGCAAAATTTCAATCCTCTCCAAGCTGATTTCAAAATCTGTTCAACAATTGTTTTTTCTAGCATGTACAGCCTCAAGGCTGTACTAATTAATACATCACTCTTGCTTGAACACTAGAAGAAACAGTGACATCTTCAAATTTTTGGGTTCTTCTTTGGTGATCCAATCGTCCTGATGTGTCCCCTTGACAATTTGTGGCAAAAAGAATTACATAACAGAGGTATTCTCAATATTCATATGCATGTTTTACACTAATGCTTCGTCTGTTTCCATGGCCTTATATTCGGTCAACTGCGCCGAGACTGTAGCCCCGTACGAGCAGCCACTGGTATAATTCTTCACTCATCAACTGAAAATGAAGAGTTCGTGATTATCCATGCACCGTCCTGCAACTGTTAACCCGGTGGGTACGTTTTATAGTTATGGAATTTGTGAGACCGTTTGAAAAAGACCATTATGGGCTCACTCTGCCAGGTATTCATAATATCCATTTCATTACAATTTGATTAGTAATGCTTTTTGATTCAATGAAATATGCCATATCGGTCGCTTTTACAAGCGGCTATATTTAATTGGGATTAGTTGATTATGCGGGTGGTCCAGAAGCTGTATTTGTGGCGCGGAAGGGAATGCAGAAAAATCAGCAGTTTTAACCTCATTGGGTTCAAGAATTAAAACTGATTTTTCAAAGACATGTAGGAAAAAAAAGTCTATTTCATAATGAGGAATGAAATTGTATATTTAGTTGTTTATTCTCAGGTGGGCCCAAGCAGTTCTTTCACTCCCAATCAGGTGAGCAATTTGGTTGTCAAAAATAATTCGGTGATATTAATGAAATGTTTTCAAAAGAGATTACAGATGATAAATTCAGGAGAAAGTATAAATACATTACTTAGCTTACTAATTTGCTCGAGGCTGATGCCTGCTGGACCTGAACCTTTATCTGGGCTGGGAAAAGACCGTTATAAGAGAGCAATCCAACAATGAGAAGCTCTGGAGAATTAGTCCTAAATTTGTGGAATTCTCGCCGATCCACACCAGAAAGCTCATGATTTTCACGATTTATTTCTCTTCTTTCTCTCTCTTTCTTTTGTACTTCTTTTACATTGTGTTTTCTTTTTTTCCATTAGAAATGCATAAATATTATAGCAGAAAATTCTGTTTATGAAACTTATGAGTTAAGTGTAAGAGTTTCCTTGGCCAAACTTCGCTCATTTGTTTCTACACTTTCTCTAAGTAAAGATCTTTATTATCATTATTATTACCGCATTTTCATTTGTACCGCATGGAAAAGTCAGCAGATGATATTTGGAGGCTTTGTGGGCAGAAGGAGAAACTAATGAATACATGGTATGATGCAAATGTCGAGAGCTAGCGGAATTAGGAACAATACACATGGGGAAGTCGGTCCAGGATCCTCATGAGCTTAAGCCTCCAAAGATGTTGTTAGATTTATCAACGCCATTGACGGTCTCTTTGGGATTTGAAGGAACAAATTCTGTGAAAAACAAAAGATCCTCGCGATCGAAGGCTGAACCTAGCCGTCATCAGTGCTGTTTCACTTAGTTTGTCGATAGCAACTAAAGTGAAATTGAGAACCTTTATTCTATGTCAGCAGCTTCGCCTGTTGACAACTTTGTAATTTATATTTCTACCTACATGTTTTTAATGTTATATTGTCCGAAGGATGACATACGTCGTGAATCCCGCTCTCTGACTTCTTAAATCAGGGGCGGCCTTACCCGTTGCGAGGCCCTGGGCGGGAGGTTTTCGCGAGGCCTTTTTTCCTTGGTGAATCTAGTTTCACAAAGCGGTGGTAGTGATAAGGCTTTTACATGATCCTTCAAAATCGCCCACCTTTGAGTTGAAGCCTCTGTAGCCAACCATCAAAAAATTTTGCTTTGGCACAAAATGGTGCTGCATCTCCTAGAATGAGATTCCAGCTATGACCAGGGTCGCCGCCAGGGCCGGCAAACCGGGCAGTCTGCCGGGGCGGCAAATTCTAGGGGCGGCAAAATCAGTTTCGTCATACTAAATTTTTTTCCTTGGAAATCGAAAACCCGCCTGTTATCGAAAGTGAAAGCGAAAACACGACCAAATTCAGGGGCGGCTTTTTGAGCCTGGTCAACCAAATATATCACACGTGTACACAAATAACCAGATAAAAATGCAATTAAACCAATACAAGAGTATATACTGGAAGAACGAAAACGATGGAAGATGCAGCATTCTACTCATAAATAAAAATCCCTGTTAGGTTGTAAATTTCGCCAACGCCTCAACGGGCCTCTCGTCCTAGTTACACTCGCTTGTTTACGAGTTTATTATCAAGACGGTCGGCCCCTTTGATGAACAGCTGGGACTGTAAAGTTTTTGGAAGGGTTTCTAGGATAATTCAGTAATGATTCTCATTTTCAGTTTGCCATTCGGAAATATAAATTTTTATATTCGGGAGGGGTTTATAATACTCGAGAAATAGGAGTATCAACTCGTTAGTTCTCAGTGTCGTGTGTCGTCACAATATTCAATATTTTTGCAAAACTATATAGTGCTACATAATAGAAATCTTTTATCTATCTTCTGAGTTTTGATTTTCGAACTGTATGACCCTACAAAATTGAAGGTGAGTTCTCTAATTCGGTATTTTTTCACCGTCGGATTTCACATTTAAACGATAATAACTATAAAGTTCTCTCTGCTTATTAACAGTGATGTAGGTGATTTTTTTGAGTCTTTCATCGATCGCCTCAGATACGCATATTATTCATAAAGCTATACAGCGTCGTTTCAATAATTCGAAAAGGCGCCTTTATATGAGTTGGAAATATGCCTCGCTGAAATTTGAGGCAGATTAGTATTCTCAATTTATTGGATAATGGTCATAGTAAGGGAATATATCAATATTATTATAATAATCATTGTAAGATACAGGTGAATACTTCAGATTTATATTGACTTCTTTTCATTTACCTAATCAGATATTATAGTTTAAGAACATGGCAACAGGTAATAAATGTCATAAGGTCAAATCGCAGAACGAAAACAGTAAGAATAACATGTACCTTATTCTGATCCGGATATCATTGTCTAGAATTTTCCTTACACACGAGAACTGTGTTGCCTTAGAACGAAGAATTAGTAATAATCAAAATCCAAGGCGCTCAAACAATTTTTCCTTTAACATGAGTTCATTTAGTTTCGTACACTCAAAAGCAGAGAGCGTTTTCATTGTTTCCTGATATTTTGTATATGAATGCTTTTTAGAACTCCGCATTTTTATTTAACATATCTTATAAAAATGCATTTGTACTTGAGTTGGCAAAATATAATTTTCCCGGGGCGGCAAAATTTTATTTTGCCGGGGCGGCAAAATGTCTGGCGGCGGCCCTGGCTATGACTCCCATAAGGTGAAAAGTAAGCAAGTGGATTCTTTTTGAGAATAACTGCTTTGCACAGCACTTTTTTCGTCACGCATATTGGCTCTATTAGCATATCCTTGATCTTTGCATTTTTGCAATGATATAACCAACTGCTCTAATTCTTTTATTATTTAATCAGTCAAACTATCAACAATGAAATGTTTTTCAATCTCAGCTGTATTTGTATTAAATTTTTGGTTTCGAAGATTAGTGAAAATTAAACTATTTATTTTTATGATCCAGATCAACAGAATAGTAAGTTCCAAGGGAAATGTCACCATCTTTTTTGCATATTTCTATTAAAAATAGTGGTTTCTTATGATATTTGTATCGAAAATTTTTCTGTAAAATCCACGATATATATATATATATATATATATATATATATATATATATATTCAGGGTGTCCGGGGAATAACTGTACATACTCTTACCAGAGATAGAGTTGGACTAGGTGATTACTGATTGACTATAAAAAATTAATTTCTGGATTTCCCTAGAAAGCTAAAGCTTCATTGAAATACTCAGACCATCATAAAATCCAAACTTTTTGACGAATATTATTGAAACTTGGGAGGTTATTGGCACATGCTAAGGTCGAGTCAGAAAGATATCCATGATTTCATTATTCCAGGGCCGGACTCATTAATCTTCATTTAAAGTGTTCAGGGTGAAACAAACACTTTGTATATCGAATTACAAATAATTAATTTGCTTTTTATAAGGGAGCTTAATTATGCTTCCATTTGTGGTATCGCTTAAAGTTGTCACATCAACAATTATTTTTTTATGAATTTTTGAATTTGGATAAGGTTCGAAAAATTGAATTTATTTACCTGAACAGGACTTAGTCATTTTGTGGAGGTCGAAAATAAATAAAAAAATTTCTTAAAAAAGTTACTAAAGGTGAGAAAGACTATAATAATTTGTTGTCTGAGGTGGTCACCCAGTATGGGTGACCACCTCAGACGCCGATCTCATTGCGATTGAGTAAATGAAGGTATATTTCGAAAAAAAATTGGAAGTGTTTAGGGTATACATAAGCATATTTCAAAATTATTTGTATGTATACCGGGTGTTCGACAACAAAGATATTGACCAAAGTGACACTTCTTCCAATGTAAAAACATCTAACTGAATTAGTAAATCGCGGAGTACCTCCAGATTTCAAACCGCTAGATTATTTTTTATGGGGAAAATTGAAGGATATGGTATATTCTGATAAGATCTAGTTAAGAGAACAGCTGATGAACAGAATTATCAACTGTTGCGATATTTGAGAAATAATGGCGATATGATTCGCAAGGTTGTATCCAATTTGAACATTCGGCAAGAGAAATGTATACAAGCCAATGGTTTTCATTCATTCGTTCCTATTTTCATTTTTATTAGGTACTCTTTACTGTATTTTAGTTCCTTTCATTTGTTATTGTTTCGTTATGGAATGTGCTTATTAAAGCTCTGAACTCTTTTGAAAAATTTCTATTAATATTTCCGCATTTTATATTCAAACATGAGATTTTCAGTTCTCTTCATGGTAAAAAATTCAATTTTTCGAACCTTATCCAAATTCAAAAATTCATAAAAAAATAATTGTTGATGTGACAACTTTAAGCGATACCACAAATTGAAGCATAATTTAGCTTCTTTCTAAAAAGCAAATCATTTATTTGTAATTCGAAATACAAAGTGTTTGTTTTACCCTGAACACTTTGAATGAAGATTCATGAGTCCGGCCCTGGAATAATGAAATAATTGATATCTTTCTTACTCGACCTTAGCATGTGTGAAGAACCCCCCAAGTTTCAATTATATCTGTCAATAAATTTGGATTTTATGATGGTCTAAGTATTTCCATGAAGTTGGAAAATCACCCTGTAGCTTTCTAGGGAAATCCAGAAATAATTTTTTTACAGTCAATCAGTAATCACCTAGTCCAACTCTATCTCTGGTAAGAGTATGTACAGTTATTCCCCGGACACCCTGTATATATATATATATATATATATTTTTTTTTCTGAGATTGCTCGAGCGATAAATGAGCCACTAATGGTTAGTTTAATTAAGGCCTTCAAGTCTCAGTTGTATCAAGCCCAGAAGATCGGAACAGTTCGGGGTAGAGTTGTGATACTTGGAGAGTTAGTATCCAAATTTAAACGTACAAAAGCCACACTGAAAAGAAAGGTATCAGAAACCAATGAATTGAATTAATTTCTTGATTGAATAACAAGAAAAATTTTGAATTTATTCGAAAAATGTGAATATGACCTATAAATGTGAATGAAAAACGAAAAGCGATGGATGCTTTTATCAAAAAAAAATAAAATATAACAAAACTGAACCCAGTATTATCATCCCTAATCACTAGATTCGAAAAAAAATTGATTTTGGGCTCCTCCTTCAGTAATTCTCTACAATGGAATGAATTCGTGCATAAGACGCATATTTAACGAATATTTCAAAGGGACCGCCAAAGGACGGTCAACAGGGCTATAGATATTTCATGGGGTTCCAACATCTGGCAGAAGTAAACATTGTACCTAAATGCTTAGATAATTTTCACCCTAATTGTGTTGTGTGATTCTACATTCTATTCTTCCTACTGATCTGATGGGTCAGACATCTGATGCCTCAATTACTTATTTGGACGTTTCGACAAGGCGCAAGATTAAAAAACTACATCATGTTTTTTTCAATTCTGTTTTGAATGAATGGTTAAAGAACTTTTTTCGACCCTTGTTTGAACCCTTATAAATATTTAGGGATATAAATCAATATTAAAATTTTCTGGGGTCTTTTGCGCGAGAGGCCCCACCAAGAGCGAGGCCCCGGGCGATTGCCCCGTTCGCCACCCCTTAAGGCCACCACTGTCTTAAATCGTACCTTACCTTGAATCAACCTTGAAATAAACGAAATTTCTCGCTTCAGGGTAGTGTTGAGTAGTACACTTCGTGGAATTGAGTTTGAAGGAAGCGCCTTACTATTGTACTGAAGTGGTACAGTGTACCACTTCAAATTCGGCGAGGCGTTCATGACGCGATAATGAGTTAGCACAAAATTTGTTCTACTACATACTGTGTCACTGTGTCGCTCGCAAATGTGCCGATGCAAAAGGAGGATAACATCGTAATTCTGTACCGCCTCACCGATGCGTAGTCCCTTAGTGGGACATTCGAATTCAGGTGGTACAGTTTTTGAACGCGAGCCGCACTTACATTTCTGCGTCGTGTACGGGACAATTGAGCCGCCTCTTGTAAGAGGTACCCAACAATACTTCAGTGCACAATATGAAGTTCATCAAGAATATTGGGATACAAATTAATATTATTCTGAAAAAAGGGTGCAACTACGAAATCAAGTTCATTTCCCTACCTTTTGGTTACAACTTGCAGCAGTTCAAGACACGCACAAACGGTTGAAAAGGCGTTATAAGCTCAGTCTTTTCCCGAGAGTTACATATAAAAAAAAGAAACCCCACATACATAATTGCATCGTTAATAGCGTCAAAGTTTATCGATTAATGACTTTCGGTTTCATGTAAAAAACTTTTTTTATTCGGTCAGGTTTCTACGTTCCAGTAAAATATATTCCATTGACAACCCTCATTTCTAAGTCACTCATTTTTTTAAACTGCTTCATAGTTGGATATATCATTAAAAAAAGTGTTCTTTTGTTTTTTTTTGTTATAATTTTGAACTAATCGGACAAGTAAAATGCATTTTTAATCTTGGCAGAAGCGGAATTACCCAAATATTGAAATGGTTCAATTTATATTCAATTGTACTTGTTTATAGATGAATTTTCAATTGCTAAACTTTGACATAATAAAGACTTCGATGCCGTTTCGATTAGCACTTTGTTCGAATTTCTCCATGAAGAAATTCACAATTGCGGAACGTAAAGGGTTTCAAAAGTGTTAAGTAAACGGCATCGAAGAAACCACATACATGGATGGCTACATTATGAAGAATAATTCCCTATAGATCGCGGCCAATAAGCTAGGAAGATTCTCTCGAAGTGAATAAATAAAATGTTCTCATTCCTAATCACGCTGTCCAAAAATCATAAGCTGTAAATTTCAGTCATTGTCTATAACCGTTTATTGAAAAGCCAATGAGGCAGATAGAAACTAGTATAGTAGGGACATTTCTAAAACTGATTCGGACCAATCAAAATGTTCTGCATCACACACTGTATAATGGTTCCAATCACTTGAGTAGTTATCAAATTCATTCGATTTCAGTTATCTGAACATTATTGGATAAATTTTATAGGCTTTTACTTTCTCGAGCAGAACACTTCTCTAGTGGACATTTGGGTAAGAAAAAATGAAAACAATGGCAAAAATTGATATTCTCGAACGACTCTTTGACTGTGAAACAACTACCTCTTTGTTCAATATGTTGTTTAGACTATTTGTACCTAAATTGCTTTCTGAATGGAACCACGTGCTCCTTTTCCTTGATGTGTAATACCAATATTGGTTTTCATAAAAGGAATAAGACTGGTCTCGACTCATTACTGTCGATTGGACCGGATCGCGTATAGATTTATGTGGATGAAAATGGGGACCAGATCCGAGACGAAGTTAAAATAACTATAATGTTCATAGTTAATAGCCTGAAAGGTCTGGCGTTTGTTTAGAAATGCACTCTGCATATCCATGAGAGATAACACTGCGCTATGCTGTACACGAGAAACTCGTAAACTTTTACTGTTAAAAGATGGACTGCAGTCCGTCAGAAGATAATACTCTTCCTGTTCATTATGGACTCTGAAATGCCGTTTTCACTCAACTCACTTCTCAATAAAAATTTCGATTGAAGATAAGTTTGAATTTTTCGGAGTGATATGAGATGGGAAACTGAAATGGAGCACTCAGATTCATTAACTGAAGCAAAATGTTGAAAGACTGAGATATACCTATTCATTACTGCTGGAAAAAATTAACTCCATCTCGAAAAAACTGAGAAGCTACAACCTATTTGTAAATATTTTTTGAAATATTTTATAGGAGATCTTTGCATTTTCGGAAATTTTTATTATGATTTTTCCCCAGTCTCCGTAACAAAATTCAATTGAAAAAATCTTTTTTTTAATGATAGAACAAAGGGCCATGCTTGAACTTCTGCACTCATTTGTCAGGAGACAAATATTTTCAAAAAATTCTTGCCCAACAATGAGAAACTGAACAACTTCCTTTGTGGGAATTTTTTTTTATTTGTAGAGTGTACAATTTCTGCAAAAAAATTTATTTATTATTATTATTATCATTATTAAATAGATAGAGTACACACTTTCGTATATATAAGAAGTTATCAACTAGCCTAATAATTCCAATTCTAACTGATTGACATTCAATATAAAAACTGTCAAAATGTTACTTAAGGTAACTAATTGAATGAAGCAGGAGTGCATATTTGAATATTCTCATTCCAACACTTCTCCTCACGAACTGCTTGGGTTGAGTCCAATGCTCTCCAAGAACATTAAATGACGATTTCCATTCAAGGACTTTGTTAAGCTATCGGCTAAAATTTCAGCAGTTTTCTTGTAACTTATTTGAGTGTCACTATTTTTCAGAACATCTCTCATGAAGTGCTCTTTTATTGAGATATGTTTCGATTTTGAGCTCACAATCGGATTATATGCTAACTTTTTTGCAGCTGGATTGTTGTTGTAAATTAAAATTATTTCATAATGGCATTCCATTTCATTTATGAGATTTTTAAAACATACTGCTTCTTTTGATGCATCTGTTAATGACCTCTTCTCAGCTTCAGATGTTGACAATGCCAGTATAGGATCTTCTGACAACTTTACACGTACGCGCATATCCAGTGATGTGTTCTACAGTTTTCTTGAATTTTTTGTACCTTGTGAATATTTCAGTAAATGTTTTGCAGCAATCCACTGTGAAAGTTATTGAATTGACTTGAATATCTGACTGCAAAAGAGATAGCTGGTCGAGTTGCAGTTGATAAATACATCAACGCTCCTATTAGGTTCTGGTAAGGAATATTTTTTAATTTATTTGGATTTCCCTTTTCCAGTTTTAAGCTTTTCTCCATGGGGCTCTTTGCGATTTTGCTATTTAACATAGCAAATTTGATCAATATATGATCGATGTATTTTTGTTGGTTAGCTATTGTAACATCACCATTTTGTTTGAATTCCAAGGCAATAATTTAAAGTTTCCAAATCCGTAATATCGAAACTTATCATAATTTGCTCTTTCATGAAATTTAAAATGGTGTTACTGGCTGTTGGCACAATATTAACCTATGAGAACAGTCCAGTCAATGAGGGCAAAAATACCTCCAAATTCTATCAAGATGCTTCGATTTTCATGAAATTTTGGCAATAAGCTCTACTTGTCTTCTGCTCCGAAGTCTACCCTATATATGCTTATTATTTTTAAGGGGTGAAAACAAGCATTACAGCAAAAGTTAAAAATATTTTGTTCTAATGTGAATAAAAGTAATTTTAGGGCTTCAGTAGCGTTTCATAAAGATTACTGATAACATCAATTCAAAATTTATAGTTTTCAAACGCTTAAGGGTTAAAGGGAGCTATCAACCTAACTTGAAGTAGTGATGTCTTTGTCAATTTTCATGGTACAGGAAAAACAGCATTTTTGTTGAAAAAATACATTTATGTACTGAATCATTTTTTTGGCATCTCTTTTCATTCTCGAGAAAAGGAGAAAAAGGCAAATTTTCAAGAAAATTGAAAATTGTGCTTTCTGCTTTGATCTTATTTTTTTTACAAACTATGCATTTCAAACCAGTGAAACTTCTTTATCATATGAACAACAATAAAATAAAAAGTTTCGTCGATGAAAATCGATCCATTTCAATTCTTGAGATGTGGGATTAATTTTACTACCTAGTTTTCCGTGAAAAATATAAGTCGCCAATTTTTTTGCATTGTATTTCGCTGAGTTTAATGCAGTTGACTTCTAACGCTACTCATTTCAAAGCTTTTTTGAAGCACTACAAAAAATGTTTTCAGGATCATTTCCGTCACATTAATACTTCTACCGTAATTTCAAGTTTGAAGTGTCGATTCAAGCATTCACCGAAAAAAAATGTTGCCTTTTACTCATGATATCTTGTTTTTCTACAAGCTACAAATATCTTCCCTACACTTTATTTCGTTTAATGCCTAGTTTTTGTGTTATTCGTAAATAACCGTCCCAAAAATGTAATTTTTGATGAAAATGTGATGTTTTCAATTACGATTAACTAAAAAAGTATTGAGTTTTCGGTAAATTTTTATGATACATTTTTTGCTGAGAATTAAGTCCCTCATCGACTCCTCGTGTTATTTTCACTAAAAAAATGTTCTTCTTCGAGAAGGGGTGGGAACCACCCCTAGGATAAAAGCATACTTTGGCAAAAGGTAGACTATGTTTCACGAGCTATTTCCTTCTTACCGCGAAAATTTCAAGTAAATTGAAAGAATTTGTAACAAATATCCTCATTGATTGTGCTAGAAATAATCAACTCGAACAACTCTTTCAATTCTAACTGATTGACATTCAGTATAAAATCTACTGTCATAATGTTACATGAGGTGAATATTTAAATGAAGGAGGAGTGCAAATTCAAATATTTTCATTCTATTGACAACACTTCCAACACTCAAGTTTTGTTTCGTTTCGGAATTTGTATCAGACTCCTTCGTCAGACAAATGAAACTTTTCGGTAAAGTAATTATGCAATTGCGGACAAAAAATCCTTCTGACAATTCAAGTAACATCGAAAATAAATTCAGAAGAAAAAGTAACAAAGAGAAAACCCCGGAAGAGCGGAGTTTATGTTATGTTTCAAACCGCAACTGTTCAAACTCAAAATACAAAAGCGTTCCATAATTGTGGAGTTTTAATCGATGAAGTTTCTGAATTTGAGTTACTCTTAACGTATATCATTCATATACTGTAAATGAATAGACCAATAAATTGTCATGGCCAAGGCCCCCCAAAATTTTCGCCGAAAGAAAAACTACGATTTTATTACTAGCTTTATTGGTGTATTTTGTGATTCCAAGTTGCTCCAAGAAAGTACTCTTGGGCTCTTCATCAATTTTCCAAGGAGATTACAAAGGAAACTTCCTGCTAGAAAGTGTCATTGCGTACTCAGGAAAATTTTCATCGCACTTGAAGGTGATAAGTTGGTCAATAGTTGCAATAATGAAATTAAGTTGTGCCTTTTCAGTCAATGCCCTACTTGAATGAGTCACTGCATGCGGAAACGTTGAACAGAAAACGAAACGTCGTCAATAATGTCGGATTTATTCAGCTGTGCCGCAAATTAGGACCAGTTCCTCATAAATACGGAGTCGGACAAGAATATATCTGAAATGTACTGGATTGTTGCATTGTTAGTCTAGCTAATACAAGTTTATTCCTCTGGTAGGCTCTTGCTTCAAATTAGCTTTCGAACAAGTTCATAACGTATCTGAATGTAGGGAATAAGTGTTTTCATAAACGGGATTTCATAGAATGCCATTTGAAATGTATGGTGAATATTCGATTCATGAACAAACAAAAAAGAGAATTGTAAAGTTATACCATAGCGTCTGTAGCGGGTGATTACTCAACTACGTTTGAAATTTGTGAGATTTCTAAAGTATGGAGATAATAAGGTCCACATAAGTGGAAATAATCCTTTTGCTATTATTTATTTAATTAGTTACTTTTTCAATCTAGATATCTCTTAGTTGTTCAAATCTGGTGATTAATTTTGAATTTGAAAATTTTGTTTGAAATTCATGTTTTTAATTCAGTCTGGCTGCTCAAATTTTAAAGAGCTCAATACTCAATTGTATGAGGCAGGATTTGTAATCTATAATTTTTTAAGCTTGTATACAGGGTGTCCCGTAAAGACCACGTCAAACGAAAACGGAATGTAGATCAGAATGTGCTCTACCAGATGTGAAAAAATTTTTCATATGAAAGTCTCACAGTTTTCGAGGTATTTGATGTTTTATGAAAATGTTGAATTTTTACACTTAAAATGCTTTCTCTCTTGCGGAAGCTACAATTGAATACTTTTTGAATCAGTTTTTTCCGTGAATATTGTTGAGTGATTACTTCAATTTATGCAATGCAAAATAACACAAAATATTATACAGGTATTCTGAAAAAAAAATTTAAAATTCATGTTTTGAAAGAAGTGTTTTTTGTACTGAATTCTATCTGACGTGGTGTAAAAAAAAGACACTAGACCTTTTCTGCATATTACATTGAAAATTTGCCCATTTCGTGAGGATTCCGAAAAGGTAAAATACAGGTGATAACCTTCTTCAGAAAAAAAGATATTTGAATATTTATCGAAAATGGAGCATTCCTGTGAAAAACTGATTTTTTCACCTTTTCCATAAATACTTTCATTTTGCACTTCCTGATGAAAATAATAAATCAACAAATCAATAAAATGTTATTAAGATGCCAATTCACTGAATAAGTTTTTTCATTCCTTTTTCTTTGCCTAAAGAACTCTCAAACATTGATATGATGTGATGCGATTTAATGATTCAAACTTAAGGTACTTAAGGTATCTATGGAAACGTTCATTTTCATCTAGTGCACCTTATTTATGGAGAAGTACGTCTTAATGTTAGAGCAGCATCGAGGCTTTATTCAGAGCGGTACCCCAATCGCCGACATCCGAATTACGAAGTTTTCATCCGGACCCGTAATGCAATTGTCGAAGGAAGAGTTCCTAGGAGTCGTAAAAGTAGTGGGCGGCCTTCGATCGTGGAGGATGATACCATTTTGAATGAAGTCGAAAATAATCCTTCAGTATCAACCAGAATGATAGAGCTCATGACAGGCATTTCAAAAACAAGAGCCCATAGAATCCTGAGGAAACACCAATATCACCCCTACCATATTCAGAGAGTTCAACAACTACTACCCAGAGACTATCAAGCCCGAGTAGAATTTTGTCAACAAATGTTGCTGAAACATACAGAAAATCCCAAGTTTTTCAATAATATCCTTTGGACTGATGAGTGTTCCTGTACTCAAAGCGGGTACATCAATCTGCATAATCTTCATAGTTGGAACATCGAGAATCCGCACAATATAAGGCAAGATAGATCCCAATATCGATTTACGGTGAATTTATGGACTGCCATATACGATGGAAAAATATTCGGTCCGACAGAATTGCCGCAATCATTAAACGGCACCAACTATTTGAATTTTCTATGGTTTCAACACGACGGGTGCCAAGAACACTACAGTCGTCATGTTAGGGAATATTTAAACCAAACATATCCTCACCGGTGGATCGGAAGGGGCGGTGGAATTTTGTGGCCTCCACATTCACCAGACTTAAATCCTTTGGATTTTTTTTTACTGGGGTTTTTTAAAAAATGAAATTTATTCGAATCCCATAAGAGATGAAGCACAACTAAAGTACCGGATTCGTATTTCAGCAGACAAAATAGAGGGGAGAAGTTTGTATGGTTTGAAAAGGTCATTTCTCAATAGATGCAGGGCATGTATTAGCTAAGGAGGTGGTCATTTTGAGCACTTGCTCTAATACGAATCCTGAATTTTTATTATTGATATTTTTATAAAGTTTCTTCACAATACATTTATTGATATTGAAGGTTCTGTGCGTTATTACATTATATCATTGCAATTAATGAATAATTTCACTTTATGAGTATTTTAAGGGCAAACTGACATTTTTCAAGAGAGTTATTCAATATGTTACACCAGAATTTGCAAAATGAAAGGACTTGTGGAAAAGTTCACAAAATCAGTTTTTCATAGAAATGCTCCATTTCCGATAAACATTCAAATATCTTTTTTCGTGAAGAAGGTTATCACCTGTATTTTACTTTTTCGGAATCCTCACAAAATGGGCAACTTTTCAAGGTAATATCCAGGAAAGGTCTAGTGTCTTTTTTTTATACCACGTCAGATAGAATTCAGTACAAAATAAACACTTCCTTCAGAACATGAATTTTAACTTTTTTTTCAGAATCCCTGTATAATATTTTCTGCTATTTTTCATTTCATGAATCGAAGTAATCATTCAACAATATTTACAGAAAAAAACTGATTCGAAAAGTATTTAATTGTAGCTTCCACAAGAGAGGAAGCATCTTAAGTGAAAAAAATTCAACATTTTCATAAAACATCAAATATCTCGAAAACTGTGAGACTTTCATATGAAAGATTTTTGCACATCAGGTAGAGCACATTCTCATCTACATTCCGTTTTCGTTTGACGTGGTCTTTACGGGACACCCTGTATAATATCATATAATGATTGAGGGATGAGAACGACTATTTTTCTCGTATTATTGTCCAAATATTTTCATTGTCTAAAATATTTGTTCTTTATGACTCATTTTTATTCTCTTTGTTTGTTTGTTTTTCCATTAACGGGCAATTTTCCAGTTCCATTTTCGAATTAGTCACATAGTATAGACACATACCCATTAAATGTTTGAAAAACACTTAATACATATATTAGTTGTTTTTCAAACATTTGATGATTATGTGATGTGACTTTACTAATTCTGGGATGTATCCGCCCTCACAAAGAAAAGAGCTTTCTACCACCCTAAAAAAAGGTTTTTCAGCAATTCCATAGAAAAAAGACTTCTGTTGTTGTAAAATTGATTGGTTTCTCAGTACAGAGCATTTTGAGTTTACAACTGCATATCAATGTGAGTTAACAACTTATTTAGAACATAACATGATCAAGAGTATCTCCATTACCTCAAGTACTACCTCATCACCCTTATACAAAATGTTAATGGAGTTTTCTTGCAAATAACATAGACAAAGGCGTGTCGTGGAATATGTTAGCGAAATAATCGAATGCACAATTTGAATGATAATAATTCTATCATGCATCTGAGTAACAATAGAACAATGAAATAGATGATAGTGTCACCATCGTTGAAGAGGAACGTTATAATTGAGTCCGTAAAATTGGGAATGATCGATTTGACTTGCCTTCACCTTGAATCATTCTGCTGTGACAGTTCTTCCTCCGGACATATTTTATCGCTTAAATTCTTTCGATTCAGCCATTTCCATTGGATCTACATGTATTTTCATGCTTTGAGTTGGAATTGATTCTGTGAAGGGTATGATATAAATATTCATCCAGTACAGAGTGACATTTCCCAAACTAGAAGTGTTATAAAAATAAATCGAATGAGATACTGATTCTTTTAAAATTCGCTGACACGATATGGAAAAGTTTGTGGTGTTTTAAAGGGACATGTTGATGTACAAAAACATATACATACTATATGAGGTATTCAAATTTTCAAATCGGAAAAACGGAAATATAAACGGAATATATAAAAGAGTAAACATTTGATTTCTCGTTAAAGAAGTTTTGCTGGTCAAGAAAGGTATTCG
Source organism: Hippodamia convergens (assembly GCA_038502775.1). Lineage (NCBI taxonomy): Eukaryota > Metazoa > Arthropoda > Insecta > Coleoptera > Coccinellidae > Hippodamia > Hippodamia convergens. The sequence goes on along the minus strand of CM076607.1, from coordinate 50,570,552 downwards.
ACCTAATATACTGATTTTTTCACCACGTGAATTTTAATTTCAAGCATATCAACAGGTGTGCTTCATATAATATATGAAAATTGTCTTTTCTTCGGACCAGATGCAAATTCTGCTGCTATCAGACGTCTATCACGTCCTGACAAGAAAAAGAATTTCTAATAACATATATTATTGACACGGTGATATAAACATAGCACTGGTTAACCAACAAGTAATAATAACTTGGAGCTTACGTTTGTTTTTCTATCAAGACTTCCCCGGTGATATCTAACCAGATATCATCGGTAATTTTTGGTTTGAAACCAAGAATCCTACGATCGCACGTCAACCGGAAAGGCTGCAAAAACATACCATGCCATTACGAATCCAATTCGTTTCGCTATAAAAATTGTAAAATGAGTATGAAATTGTTTCCATCTGCCATCTCGAATTGCAATTCTAATAAAACCAAGTGTAAGGCAGGATGGGAAGGAGTTAGGGTTTCTTAAGCCCATCCACCACCTCAGTTGGTAATGCTTCTCGTCGTAGAATCATCTTCTTGTACTTGCAGGGTTAGGCGATCTGTGAATGAAAATAAACTTGTAACACGAGTCTCTGTATTTCGAAAACTTTAACTATTGTTATGCAACACAAGCCATCTATTGACATACAGGGTGTCCGGGGAATAACTGTAGATACTCTTACCAGAGATAGAGTTGAACTAGGTGATTACTGATTGACTATAAAAAATTAATTTCTGGATTTCCCTAGAAAGCTACAGGGTGATTTTTCAACTTCATGGAAATATTTAGACCATCATAAAATCCAAACTAATTGACGGATATTATTGAAACTTGAGAGGTTATTAGCTCATGCTAAGGTTGAGTCAGAATGATATCAATTATTTCATTATTCCAGGGCCGGACTCATTAATCTTCATTAAAAGTGTTCAAGGTAAAACAAACACATTGTATTTCGAATTACAAATAATTGATTCGCTTGTTAGAAAGAAGCTTAATTATGCTTCAATTTGTGATATCGCTTAAAGTTGTCACATCAACAAAAATTTTTTTATGAATTTGGATAAACTTCGAAAAATTGAACTTTCACCATGAGGAGAAATGAAAATCTCATGTTTGAATATAAAATGCGAAAGTATTAGTAGACAAATTTCAAAAAATTTCAGAGCTTCAATAAGCACATTCCATAACGAAACACTAACAGTTGCCAAAATGTTTTATCACAGTTTATCACAGAATATGGTATAGGAATTCATATTTAATCTTGAACTCGAATCTTGAAGGAAATTTTATTTCTATACACTTTTGAGCTTGAATCTTTGAATCTAGTAAGATATTTTGTTACATTCTCTCAAACTTAAAATCATATCTCCTCTTTCTCAGAGTACTTTATAATATTTAATATTGAATATGTAAACTTAAAAGAAACAGACTAACGAATTGAAAAATCACTACTCATACTCCTCGATTTACTAATTCAGTTAGAAGTTTTTACATTGGAAGAAGTGTCACTTTGGTCTATATCTTTGTTGTCGAACACCCGGTATACATATGAATAATTTTGAAATATGCTTATGTATACCCTATACACTTCTCCATTTTTTTTCGAAATATACCTTCATTTACTCCATCGCAATGAGATCCCCGTCTGGGGGTGGCCACCCAGTATATCAACAAATAATTATGGTCTTCCTCACCTTCAGTAACATTTTTAAGAAAAATTATTATTTATTTTCTATCTCCACGAGATGACCAAGTCCTGTTCAGGTAAATAAATTAAATTTTTCGAACATCATCCAAATTCAAAAATTCATAAGAAAATAATCGTTGATGTGACAACTTTAAGCGATATCACAAATTGAAGCATAGTTAAGCTTCTTTCTAAGAAGCGAATCAATTATTTGTAATTCGATATACAAAGTGTTTGTTTTACCCTTAACACTTTAAATGAAGATTAATGAGTCCGGCCCTGGAATAATGGAATAATGACCTCAGCATGTGCAAATAACCTCCCAAGTTTCAATAATATCCGTCGATTAGTTTGGATTTCATGATATTCGAAGTATTTCCATGGAGTTGAAAAATCACTTTGTAGCTTTCTAGGGAAATCCAGAAATTAATTTTTTATAGTCAATCAGTAATCACCTAGTCCAACTCTATCTCTGGTAAGACTATGTACAGTTATTCCCCGGACACTCTGTATTATATATACGTTGTGAAAACCACTTATTGAATAAAATTCTTGAATCCACATGTTGGAAAACTTCAAAAAACTTTTGAATTCAATGCTTGAATTCAATAAGTCCAGCATAATTCGTCCCCATAAAATTCCAATTTTAACGAACCATTTATATATGGTCTATCATGCTGAGTAATAACGGGTGAAATGATGTGAAATAAATAATTAACCACCAGTTGAAAAATAGTGATTTTTCCAATAATGCAGGAATAAACTGAAAATTTCATTAAATCAATACTCCCTAATGTGCATCTTGGTATTATTAAGGTTGACAGATCCTGCTCTGGCAACCTTGAAATATTTTCTGAAGGACTATTTGGTACTTTTCTGATTTCTCCGAATGATCATGCTGTTTATTGCGTAGAACTAAATGGTGACCTCTTTGGATAGTTATTATATTATGAGGGGTATTGATATATTCGAGAATTTTGGTTTCAGGAGCGGTTTCAGCGAAGTCTCCAGGACAAGCAACAGAACTTAATCTTGTAGGGATATTATGGATATTTATATCTGAATTCAGTATACCAAAAATGCTCAATAATAGAACTCCATATGTCTGGCACAAATACCCCTCAGCTCCTATAAATCGACTTAAATGTTACAAAAAAAAAATAGGTACCAAGAAGAAAAATGCATCAGCTCACAGGACTCATCTGAGCCCTCCTGAATGAGGATTCCGATTGCAGAAGAATGAAGAGGAAATTTTTTTTTTTAATACTTCTGGGAGGGTATAGACCAAAGACTGGCACTTGAAGAAAAGAGGATGAAAATAAATCAAGATAGAAACTCATAAAATCGAGGATATGAAGTACAAACTGAAAGCTTTTCAATAATTTCAATATTTGAAACAGGAAGCAGATGATTGAAACTTAAGGGCATACAAAGCTTACAAAAAGCAAAACACAGCTCACATAAAAAGGGTTGAGAAAATGAAAGTGTTTTAGAAGGGCTGTAAATAAAACGGAAAACATTATGAGAATTGAGATCGGAATGAAAACTCCAAGAAATCCATTCACTAAATTGGAACTTTATTTATTTATACAGAAGGAACTCGGTAACCCAATACTCAAAACAGTATTCAGAAATTAACAGTACAAAAATAATAAGAAAAAATCTACAAAAGAAGGATAGAAAATACTTTTCTTTATTTCAGCATCTTCATGAGTTCATTACAATACTAAAAGTAGTGCTGTATTTAGCATTGTTTTCATTAATATTTTTCGTTTTGTGGTTGTCAGTACTGACCTCCAAACAACAATCCAGAAGGATTGAAAATAACTGATTATAAAGATCAATAAATCAGAAGATTCATTGATCTTCATTTGTTCCCTTCTATTTCTAAAATTGGTAAAAATCGAAACACTTACTCTGGAGGGCATATAATATCACCCACAATTCCAATCGTTAGACCACTCTTGTAGTGGAGGAACTGTAATTGATAGCAGTTGTCTCAATTAGTTCTTTTTTAATGGAAGCACATTTCTCATATTTATGTTTTCCGATAGATGCTTTTGTACCATCACTTCATTCACTTCCCTAATCATTATTGTTTTCATTGCAAGAACAATTTATATCGAACCTATAAAATCAAGGGAAGGGGTTTTCACAGTATTCCCTGAAAACAAAATTCCAAATGAAATAGGGCAATAATTATATTCCACCATAGAATTAACCGAATTAATTTTCCCTCAATAAACCGTTCTTGGCAGCATACTTTCTGCAGATAATTACACCTTGGAGGAAAGAGATATTGTTTGTTTTATAGAACCAATCGTAAATGTAGGTTTTGAGCATTTCAGTGCAATAGCATTTTAACAATTATGCGGCTTATTTGCTACGGTAAGTGTTTAATAGTCATGGTGGAACGAGAGAGAAATTATTCATCTCAACTTTAACGATTTTTCATTTGTATGTAATGCGTGAGTCCATGAACATAGAAGAAACAGTCCATGATCTTTGTTGTATTGTATGAGTAATTAAAATTGTTGAATCATTTTTCTGAACAATATTCCGCCAAGAATTGTTGATGATGTTGATGTCGATGGAGAACACTCATTTTTAAATTTCCACCTTGCCTATGGGAATCAAGAATCTTTTTATAAATACAATTCCTCAAACGAATGAAGTTATCTCAATTTTTGTAAATTCTGTGTCTCATGAGATGAGACCTTCAAGCAATCATATAGCGAGTGATCTTCTCTACTAAAGGAAAGCGATTATTTTATGGCTTTTCTACCTAGCAGGGGCAAGTATTTCTTATTGATTTTCGATGAGGAATATGAGTGTTGAGGTACCTTATCAAGTAGATCTCATCTGTATCTTTCAAGTCCAAATTGGCGCTAATCTATACCGAAATGACTCCAGTTGAAATAAAATTGCAAACTGCATTGAACGAAATCAAATTCACAATCATATGAATCACATGGCACCAGTCGATTTCAAATTGACAATAAACAAAATCAAATTAGCATATTCGTTCAGAATGTATTTCATCGAAAATTTTCAATCGCTGTAACTCTCTGGATTTTTGTGAAAATTTCAAAAAAGTACAGCACAAAGACTTATTATTTGCTTTGTTCAGAGGGCTGTGTAGAAGAAGTGCTTAGTAAATGAAGCACTCCTGCAAGTGGCTTAGTGCTGAGTAATCCACAGCTTACTAAGCTGTGCTCAATCTTGTCGTACATGCTAGCGACGTCTTGATACTCTCTAAGTATTGATTTAAAGTCCAGTGGTAGAACTATCATTGCATAGATCGGGCAAGTTTTAATCCAACCAAAAACATTTTCATGTAAAATATTGCCGAGACGACTCCGTATTTCTAACATTGTCAAAAAGTTATCAGATCTCATTTACAACCAAGCTGCTAACTCTACAATTTTTACTTTCACAAGTCCTTATTTAACAAACTCTAAGCCTTGGTCGAAATAAGTGACTTGGCCGTTTCTCTTCAGCCAGGTGAGCGAAAGGTTATAGTTACGGAACGGCCAAGTCACTTATTTTGACTAAGGCATAGAGTTTGTGAAATGAGGACTTGTGAAGATGAAGAGTGTAGAGTTAGCAGCTTGGTTCTATATGAGATCTGATAACTTTTTGACAATGTTAGAAATACGGAGTAGTCTTGGCAATGTTTTACATGAAAAAGATTTGATTGGATTTCAATTATTTTTGTACGTTGCTTATGACAAAATCCTTCAATTTCGTTCATTTTTTCCATAAATGATCTAATAAAATATAATTATTGCTAGATCTATTTTAAGTCAAACTAATTCACAATTCATGTTCAAAAACAACAATGTACGAAAAATAGAAATATACCTTTACCTACCTAGGTTCAAGCTGCGATGGCGATGTATTTGGGAGCTGCCATATCACAACCATTGTATAAAGAATACTATCATTATAAGATGATCACAACGGGAAATTGCACAATTGGTTGATGTTATAACAGGGAAATTGTATTTGGTGTATATACATATGAGGCGTTTTACGAGCGCTTCGTTTTATCCCCTTATTCAAAATAAGGGGGTAATTTTCACTAAGAGATCTTGCATATTTTTTTAACATTCATAACAAGCAGTCCTTTATATAAATCAATTTCAGATCACTAGCATCGAAATTGGCGGAAGTCCCGTACAAACTACATACATCCCATGGTTCTAAGGGTTGGGGAGTTTCAAGTTTAAGAATTTTTCCCTTGTTTGTGTACTGAAACTTGCTCACATAGCTAATTTTAACTCAATGGAACATCGGGAAGTACCCTAACTGTTTTTATGATCATCAGTGAGTGAGTGACGAAATCGGGGATTTTTAGATATCTATAAATTCTAAAGTGTACGAGCTATGCACTTGAAACTTCGCAAGTTTGATAAATTCGGTACTGGCTTTATATTTCATCTAGTATTTTTCAAACTCAAGTTATGAGGATTCAAAAATACTGCGAAACACTTCGAGAAAATATATGTAGTGCCTTGGCGCTGCGCTTCGCTTGGCGAATGTACCTTCAAAGTAAAGCCTTATTTCGTGAATTAAATACATCATTCAAAAAATAATAAGGGAGTGAAAATTTTAGATCACCCCCTCTTACGGCGAAAGTCATCACAATCATCACTAGCATTTTTTTCTCTAGGAATCATTTCTAGTTAACCCCCTTTTCTCAGGCAAAACGCTCAATTCAGAATAATTGATGTAGAGCTTTCTTCTCGCAATTAAAATCAATTCGAATTGGTGTTCTTTTGGAAGGAAAGCAGTAAGAGTGAAGTAACAATTTTCTCCTTGAAAATGTTGGGACGGCACTGGTGGAACCACTATTATTTACTGTCAAAAATGTGTGAGGATAGAAACTGAAATCTAGCAAATTTTATTCAAATATCCCATACCTTCTAGCAAAATGTAATGATTTGGATTTTTCCGAATCAAATTTTAACGGCCTGTAACTCATAAGCGAAGCTTTTCTCGACTAAAATTTTATTTTATTCGTCATTTCTCTATCCCCTATACCTTTTCATATAAAGAAGAGCTAATTTTTAATGAAAACTTCAATCAGGTCTATGTATTCGATGGTCATTCAGAGCATGTTTAGAACTGTATAATAGTATATTACAAAACAAGTTGCAGGATAAGCACCTATTCCAACACAAATTCGAAAACTAACGACGAAGCAGCGAGTTTTCGAAAGCATGAGTGTTTTGGAATTGCCTTCCGTAACGAGTATTAGACATTATTTTCTCTGTTTCAGTCAAGTTTCGTGAAATACTCTCGAAATTCGAATAAAAATTCAGATTAGTGACTTTTGTATTGTATATTGGTAGTAGAATAGAATAGAATAGTGGTGTGACTTACGAAATTTGACAGATTACGGAATTTGAATTGATTTGAAAATTGAGAGGATCGGAGGTCACTACTGACAACCAAAAAACGAAAAATATAACTGAAAACAATTCTGTAATGAGTTTCATTACAGCACTACTTTTAGGACTGTAATGAACTCATTACAATACTGAAGTTGAGAAAAGATTTTTCAAGTAATCTCAGTTTTTTCCGAATAATTTAGATCATGGATGTTTTTACTTTTCCGTATTACTAGACGACTCTTAGGCTAAACAATGTATTGAAAAATATAAATGGATGTACCCATAAGAGTTTTCACTCATCAGGATTACTGAAAATGATATCTCGAAATTTTTGAAGTATCTCGAATATGAAATATTATTGTATATTCTTGATAATTTCTGGAGTTAGCTATGAAAGAATTAGCTATAGCACGATTTGTCACAGGTATTTCTTTTATTAAAAATATGATGAATACCAATTCAAAACCACCATTGGTTCAAGAGCCATTTCATTCTTCAAATCTTCAAAGTTGTTCAAGATAATGAAATGTTGAAATATATGTGCAATACGTAATGTATTTCAATTCCGTTGGTGACTCGTGAAAGCTGTTTGATGTTTGCAGGCTCATTTATTGTACAGTCCCAGCTTGAGACAAGAATTTGTTTTGCGAAGTTCATCCAGTTGAATCATTTGTACAGTGGTTTTTGAACCATTCGAGACCAGTTTAACTGAATTGTCTTTGAGCATTGTTCCTCCTAAAATGGCAACGTTGATTTTTACGGGCATGCGTTGTCGATGCTATTAGTCAAAATTCTATAGAAAATGTTCAATTTTGAAATCAATATTTTATCAACGAATGGACAGGCGAGTTAAGTGATAATAAATGTTAATTTTGAAAGTGATGTTGATGGAAATGAATGAAAAGATGGTTATGTGGACAAGTCCAAAATGGAATTTTGGAAACGCATAGAGACAGAATTTAATATTGAAAGTTGTCAGGTAGCCTGAGATTCAATAATATCATAAAGTTTATCAAAATCTACTCAGCATTAGAAATCCACTTCTGGTCTTATGATTCCTTTGAATCTTTCCACAGCTCCTTCTCTATGCAGCTGCATTCAAATGAATACGTCTCAAGTCCTTTATTTTATAGCTGGAGGCAGCCTCCTTTTCGATTTCCTGGTCTGTCTTTACTTAAGATGCTATGTAATTAATGCTTAATACGCTTTTCGGGAAACAGCATTAGTTTAACATTATTCAATTCAAGAATTTCATCAAATTGAAAAAACATTCCACTTCAAAAAGCATTTAACTTTCAAATTAGCACACGTGCGTCCAAACATCATCCTCAAGCCTGCGTCCGCAAGGATTTTTTTTTCCTCTTCGAGCTCTATCTGAAAGTTTTTGTGTGCCTCCCAAGACTCAACTCTTTTTCTTTCATCGAATTCAACGATTCTGATTTTTCAAGATTTTATTCTAACACCAGAATGTCGAGATAGGAGAGGATATCTCTTTTGCCATTCACAACTTCAATTATTACATATAGATTTTCTCCTGCACGTGTGCTAGTATAAGTTGAAATCTCTTCGCTATATTCAACTGAACCACCTTACTTTGTTATAAAAGCGAGTGCATACATTTTTAGTCATTAGGAAGAATCACTCTTCAAACTTACAAAGCAAGCTCATTCAATAAAGCTGACTACTCGAGCAGATCGAGATAAACTTTCACGATTTAATTATCTGGAATGAGAAAAAAATATTGATGATATAGGCACTTAAGATTTCTGCCCACACATTGCGATTCTGCGGTCTTTTCCAGCTATTAACTGACAAGCAATTGAAAGTGCATAATGCTGGGCAATCAGAAGATATTTTCAAATTCTCATTTTCATATTACATATTAATATGTGATAGTTAAATACAGAATATCGATGTTAATCCTCTCAGGAAACAACAGGACATTTTTCAACTTCTCATAAATTGTTGAGAATGTATTCTTAATTTTTTACAAACAGAAAGAACTTTTATTAAATGTTTCATGACGCGGATTTTTCATAGAACATTTTTCATATGGTTGAGATTCTAAATGATCAATAGTCACATGTGATTATGATTGTTCAATACAATTGACTACAACACTAAGTTATTTTAAGAAAAAGAAAATTCTTTGCTTTTAGGAAGGCCACATCGAGAACATTTTTGAAACATAGATGAATTCAAAATAGTAATCATCGAAATGAATACCATTTTCAATTCCCAGGCTTCACAGTCACAAAAAGAATTGGGCGTTTTCCATCACTTTGAGAAACTAGCAAGCGGGCCCTGAATAGAGCCACTGCTAAAATCTCATTCAGTGAAAGAGGAAGTACAGATTTCTCTTTTTGCATTTGATTGGAGATGTGAAACTTCATTTTGACGCAATTGGATGTCACCACCTTAGTACTTTGTAATATTTTACTCATTACTTCACAACCAATTGCTTCAAATTCCGAAGTTTTTTATGAAGATTTTGTCCTGAGATGTGCGGGATACTGATGAGGCCCAACAAGGCCGAAACCGGTATATCTCTCATCTCAGTGACAAAATCTAATATCATTTCTCCAACCTCATGATAAAATGTCTCTGAGCCTGGGAATTGAAAATGGTATTCATTTCGATGATTACTATTTTGAATTCATCTATGTTTCAAAAACACTAAGTTACTTCCGAAGAAGACAAAAATTACAATTACTCCTGAAGGATTTGTTTTATCTGAAAACCATAAATCAATCATTGTCTGGTATTTTCAAGCTATCTCTCCTCCGAAACAATCGAATGCCCAATGCGCAATATGTACCATACTACTCATTGAAATATTCCCTTTTTATCATGCACTAGAGCTGTGCTTCGTACTCGTGAAAGCTCATTTGTGTTCCCGAGCACTGTGCTTCCAAGCATTTTTTAAAATCACTTCGAAAGACAGTGCTAAGTAACCCCACAATTGCCCCAGAGCACTTCTGCGAATTACTAAGGACTAAGCCTTTTCTAATCTCGTCGTAACACAAATGCGATCGACGCCACCGACTTGAAAATCTAAGATCTAGTTTTGATATTCAGCCGAGTTATAAATATCTCACGTTAGTGTGTGACGTTAGTGCGCAGTTGCATGGATCTGGTAAGTTTATTGAACGTGCCTTGGAATTTAGTGTAGAACTATTTCTTCCATTGTTAAATGCAGTTTGGTTCACATTGAAGTCAAAGGTCATTATTTGTTACAGGAAAGTAAAAGAGTCGTCACCTTTTGCATGATATTCCTTTCATTCTCAAGTTTTTACTGAAATAAAAACGATTTTAATGAATGGTCCCAGATATATGATTTTATTGCTTCTGAGTAGGGATAATCGACTTCAAAGTTCCCATCGACCTCAGTGAGGAATTTTTCTCTGAGGTTTAAATGTAACTGGCTGTTGTTTCAGAAACCATACTTATTTTTACTGTTTTGACATCTCCTGCAAGCTTTAGGTGAAGTTTTCATATTTTTTTACAATCATTTTCCCTAATTTACATGATCAGGTTGGTTGAACTGACCACCAAAGATTTCCAACCGATTTCAATGGTTTTGTCCCTTTTAATAACACCGAGATGATCTGTTGATCAGTGAATATGTAATTGAATATTCAAAGTTCACTTGCAGCTTGCAGAATAGTTCAAAACAGTAAATGAGTCATGAATATGGGAATTAGCAGCTTTGAATTGTTTGTGCAAATAGAAAAACCATTTTCTTATCGAAATTTGATTTTTTCTTATAAATTTATTAGAAAATAAAGCTTATCTCTCAGAAAAATCTTGAGGATATAAGGAACATCATGCATCGTGAAAAGTGTGACCGCTCTAGGGATCTCCTTTCAAAAGTTATAAGCAGCTGAACCACCGTATAAATCTTTTCTCTATTTCAATATCGTAATGAGTTCATTACAGTACTGAAAGTAGTGCCGTAATGAAACTCATTACAGCATTGTTTTCAGTTATATTTTTCGTTTTGTTGTTGTCAGTACTGACCTTCGATCCAATCAATTTTCGAATCAAATCAATTCTAATTCCGTGATCTGTCAAATTTCGTAAGTTACACCAACTGCCAAACTACAATACAAGAGTCGCTAATCTGAATTTTCATTTGAATTTCGAAAGTATTTCACGAAACATGACTGAAGTGGAGAAAATATCGTCTAATACTCGTGGCAGAAGGCAATTCATGCTTTCGAAAACTCGCTCGTTTTCGAATTTCGCATTTGTGTTGGAAAAGGTGCTCATTCTGCAACTTGTTTTAGAATATTCTATTATTCTGACCTGTCGAGAATCTCACATATAACAGCTCAGCTTGGGAAGTATCCACAATTTTCTTTCCAATTGAAATTATCTACCATTCAATACTTCCTAAAAAACTGGTCAGGGCTTAGTGTTTGAAATATCGAATTTCATGCTGATGAATAACTTTCCTGAATTTGGTTACCATACCTTTTGTGAATTTCACTTCAAACCAAGGATTTTAGAATTTTTCCAACAAAAAATCTACAATGTTCTACAGAATTAGTTGAAAAATGCTTCAGAATAAGTTAAACAAAAAATGGAAAATATTGGTTATGAATAAATCGTTGGATTTTTCTGGATTAAATTATTGGCAGATTTTTGTCTCAGAAAGCATGTATCTGAGATAATTCACATATTATAATTTTCCGAATCATCGCTGAGGAATAGAAATTTGTTTTAATTTTTTGATGGTGAATTTCAATTTACTCATTGACCTTGTCGAGGTAGTATCAAAGTTTCCCAGCCATATTATAGAAATAAATAAAAAAGGGCGATTTTACACAGATTAAACGAGTATAGATTTCTGAGGAGCCTATCTGAATTCTACTATTGAGAATTCGCAGATAATGTGTAATATAGTTTGTGAACTCTGATTTACCATCTTAACCATAAGCTGCTGCTCGAATAATCTCTTTAATTTCCAATCTGATAGTGTTCAATCAGTTCTTCCATTACATACGTCGAATACAGACTGACATCTCATAATGAACAAGTACGTGAACCATCGATGGTGTTCTACCGACCGTAGGTGGATAATTCTATTCTATGGTAATATTATGTAGGGAAATTCGCGAGGCTCAATAGATCAAGCTTCAGAGTACCGTGGACGATGGCTTTAGAGATGGTTAATTATAAATAATATTGCATATCCACCCATTTGTATGGATATGAATTATCAATAAAGGTATAATACCATAATGAATGGACTTTCGTATCTGCTTTTTCACCTATGAGATCGTATGTTGTTATAAAAGTTCAAAAATGATTCACATGTCGTCGCCCCAGAGCAACAGTGGGACAAGTACAGAATTCAAGTTCCGAGAAAATCGAGTTTGAAGATATTTTAATATTTCAGCTATCGATAATTTTTATACCAGTTTGTTGATGTCAACCAAATTTTGGCCAATATATTATCTTCTACTATATTTTTGAATGTAAGTCATTACAAATAAATACATGTTATAATTCAACATTTATTTGGAAAAAACTAACTTGTCTCACTGTTGCATTATCGAACATAAAATACTCTATGGGATATCAATATACATGTATGTTTTAGTAACCGCTTAAAATAATATTTCTTCAACTTAAAGTCATTTCGGATAGGTATTTTTATTGAAAAAACAACTAGCAACTTAAAGTGTCAACATGTAACTTAAAAAATAAATCATTTATAATACCGCGACCTTCATTCCGAATCTGGATCAGCTGTTGTAGGACCTCCGTTTAACGACATGAAGAACTGATGGTGCCTTTTTGGTATCAAATTGTCATTACATAAGCTAACTAGATCTTCTTTTTTATTATTTGGTATATTCGGTGGTTTAGTATATGCTGGTACAAGGGATATATTTTCCATTCTCTTTTTTCGGGTTTTCTCTCTAATATTTATAACTTGAAAACATTCCTGTGCGAAAGATGTCTTGTAAAATATTTTATTTGCTTCACCTTTTTTGACTCTAATAATTTTTATATCGTTCCATGTCACCTTTTCCCCTTCCACATTCTTATTGAAGTTACTACCCATTAAAGAGCTTATTTTCTTCCAGTCAATGAAATTTTCCGTTGCCATTTCATTCACAAGGTAAGGTTCCCCTTTTTTCTTCGCAGATTTCACTAAAGTCACAAATTCACTGGGAATATAAATAGGTCCCGATTTTAAAATTCGACTTCGTTCCTTTTCAATGCAGGAGTGCATGGAATCTCTCTCATTTTCAGTATGACCTATAATCAAATACTTATGGGTGATTTGAGGTACATTTAAATACTCTACAGCATACAAGTACATTGATATCAAGAATCTGTTTTTGTTTTGTGAAGAGCAATTATCACTGAAAAAAATTATGTCCTTTCCAATGCCAAATGTCTTGATGTAATTGAATACACAGGTACTAATTTCATTTGCTCCTCTTTTGGCTTCTCCCTCATGCCAAATATAACATGATCCTTTTTTCTCTGGAATATTGAATAGGGTAAAATTAAAAACATTTAGCTTGCTCTTATAATAGAATGTCGAGACATTTCCATTTGGTAGAGGAGTAACAGTTTGCAAATCAAAGGTAGAGAGTAATATGTTTTTGTCGTTGAGTGCTGAGTTTTTATCTGAATCTTTCTCTTTTCTTGCTAAAGCCTCCTCCTTAGTATGTATTTCAAATTGTTCTTTTTTGTTTTCTTTCTCTACTTCTGTTAAATTTTTGAACGTCTCACAGACCGAGCATAAGTCCTTCTTCGGTTTAAAGAATCCCAGGTTGAATTTATTGTTAAAAACTTCTTTATATAAGTGCTCTTTGACAAATGGTTCATTACTTTCCTGACATTTTTCTTTATACAATCTGTACATCATACTAATATTGAGGGAGCCTTCTAGATATTCTTTTGATGTAGAGGATCTGCAATAGTGTGATTCGGTTCTGGGAAAGCTGTTCACATGATCAATTATTCCTTTTACTAGTGAATCATTCACTTTATTGGCTCTATTGGAATGAGTTCCTCGTTTTTCAGGTGTTAAGAAATCAAATTCGTTTTTCTTTTTTAGTACCGTGTCAATTGAATTATTTGAAATATTCAGCGTGTTCTTAAAAAACAGCTTACATACTCTAATTTTTTGATTATTCGTCGTGAAGTAATAGGCACAAATAATCTTCCTCTTTTTGTACACTTTTTCATTTTTCGGCTGGATTCTCTCTATATTTCTAACCAAGTACTCTCTTTGGAGGGTCTTATTACCAAGTCTGTAAAATTTTTGAAAAAGTTCAGTTCTATCGGCTTCCGAAATTTTTTCAGTACACCTATATTGACATTTTTTATTGTCACATGAAGGCAGCACTTTTTTAGCCTCATGCTTTTTACCAAGTCTTGATATGTATTCTTCACCCGAATTGATTTTTCTTTTTTTAATATTTCTCTGCCAGTTTTTTTCATTTCTTTGTAGTTTTTTGGATTTCTTCATTTTTAGGTCATCTTTTTCATTCGTGTCGTTATCCACAGTTTCTTCTGGATTTTGTACATTATCCTCTTCTTCTGACTCTGAATCAAGCACACTGCCAACAAGACTGGTATTCATCTCTTTTTCTGAAACATCCAATACTGCAATACTGCTTTCTTCATGGTATTTTTTTTCATCACACGGTACAAAGTCTGGATCTTCTATATCATCATCCACAGAAAAATCGGAGAGACTGTCTTCATTGATTCTTTTTTCATTCCCTTCTCTACTTACTACATATCTTGGCAGAGCATTGCCATTGTCTTGGAGACATTCAAGATCCACTGGAGTAAGTTCAATTAACTTAGTTTCAGTAAGGTCATGGGATACTTCCGACCTGATTCTCTTGGCTGTTAGAATTGAAGGGGGCTGATAATACAAATTATCATTATTACTGGAACTTTGCTCATGAAGCCAGTCTAAGGTCCTCTGGTTCCTATTTAGATGGAATGGCGACTCTTGAGTTGATCTTCCTCCTAAGGAAAGTTATTTTGTTAAAAAACTAATATCTTGTTATGTAAGAACTCTGTATTCTGTAAAATAACATATTACCACTAAGTTCTTAAAGATTTTCTAATTGAACTATTATTTCACCCCCTTCCTCAGAATATATTTTGCTCAAAAACAAGCCTAATAGCTCTCTTATAAATAGCTATCCTTGAGCCAAACTCAAAGTAAATTGCTCAATTCATTCGAAACAGTATTAATTGAATATTGTATTTTATTCTTACCTTCCTCATTCTCCTCCTTCTCTAATGCCTGTTTCTTCGCCATTTTCAGAATCTTCTGAGCTCTTGACATAATATGTTCATTAACTCACTCGTCATGTTTTCACAAAACGTCTTTAACAGTCGAAGTCCTATCGAAAACTAATAACCGGTGGCTCTAACAAGTTCAAACAAATTCTTTGTTGGATACCAGAAGTCAGTGAAACAGTGAGATATGTGTTTTATCCCAGTGTTGCATCAAATATTCCTAGTGTTACAGTGGGATATCACTTTTATCCCAGTGTTGCATAAAATATTATTATTCACTTTGGATTTCTGCAACACTGAGATATATACAATAACTGATATTCTAATGATAAAAACATATATCTCAGTGTTTCACTAGTTTATTTCATCAATTTGGAACTCAAAAATGGAGATATCCCAAAATCGCAAATTTTCAACTTGTCCCACTGTTGTCCTGGGGCGTCGATGTTTCATTTGAACTTCGATCTCAAATAAATGCGGTAGATGAAGTTCATCGATTTGATAAAAATTAGTGATGTTTCACTGTATACATTACTTGAATCCGATGAGTTTTCAGTTTCTATTCCATGAATCTCAGAACATGTATTTTCTCCAGAAGTTGATTAATAATGACTTGGAAAGTATCTTCATCACCTCCAGACTAGACATTTACGCTCCAATAAGAAGGATAAGGCACCTGGACAGTTTTCACTTACCGATAAGACTAATAGCGCTATGAACTCTCCTGTTCACAGAAAGCTTGGACAATGTAACCGTTTCAAAGAAGTGATTGACCCATTTTTTCTTAGAACATTTGATCACAGTATTTCTTACTTTCGGCCCACCCGATTCATTCATGAGGTGTGTGGTAATGATAAAGTAAGGTTTTTCCTTTCCATATTGAATATGTAATTTAATTTTCCAGCAGTTTTGAGGGTATTTGTATCTAAAGTGTGACCATTTTTGGGTATTTAATTACCTGTACGCATCCTGATTTATACAGTTTGGAGTCAACATTTCGCTGATAGTTCTTAAAGGAAGAAATCGGACTTGGTTACATTTTCAAACGAACAAATTTTAAATTCGATGGCATATATTTCTATAAGCACATGATCACTACGAAAAATATAACTTGCATGATGAATAGAATAACGGTTACGTTTAACAATGCACGAATATGAATAATTAATTTCAGGAACTCTCCGAAATGAATTCAACAAAATTCGAATATCTGTACTCCGTGGAGGCGAAATAAAAAGGGAATCGGAACAGGTATTTCTTTCTTTTTTTCAAGAGAGGTTTATTGAAAATTTGTACATATCCAAGAAACAAAACACTCGGTTTATTTTTCATTATTATTCATTTCCCAAATCTAAAAAAAATAAAAAAAAGAGCGAAAATCGAAAGTTTGACAACAGTCCCTGTAATTATTATGATTTTTACATCTCTTCATACGAATTGGAATTGTTGTAATGAATGATTATTCAGACGAAAAATATGCCCTACAGTTTGGAGACCCAAAAAACGATTCCAGAGACAAAAAAGTTTGAAAACAGTCCATCAAATATGATATTTTCGTCTTCTTTTTTTATGGGGAATTCACAAGATATAGATAACAATATTCTTTATGTCAGTTTTTGCAAAATAGAATGAAAATTGAATCTGAACACCCAAGGTTATATTACTAGTCAGTAGTCTGAGAAAAGAGAACTCCATTTTTAGTTGATTATTCAAATCAGTGATCGTTATGTAATAGTATATTCTGAAACAAGATGCAGGAGCTCCTATTCCAACACGAATGCATAGTTCGAAAACGAGCGACAAAGAAGCGAGTGTCGGAGTTGCCTTCTACCACGGGTAATACACGATTTTTTCTCTATTTCAGTAGAATACTGTCGGAATTCAATGAAAATTTCAGTGACTTTTGGCAGTTGACATGTTGACCAAAAACAATGCAGAAATGAGGTCATACCATTACTTTTAGTACCTTCATAAAAGTCGTTACGATACTGAAATAGAGAAACAATTATTATGACTATTTACATGACTTTTACTCACAAATTTGTCAGATTCTGATGAATAAATGAATAGGTACTTGTGGATATTGAAGATGGCCCAAAAAGAAGGCAAACCGTCTACCAGAAATTAATGAAGGATGTACTTTTATCGATATTTTTAGTTCTTGCAATCCTTGAGCTAGATAGATTATTTAATTTTGGTGAAAAGTTATTTATTAAAATCTTTCGAACAATTTAATTTATTATGAAATAATGTGAATGTTTCGAATATTTGAAATACTTTTGATGTATTCGGTAATCAGTAGTTAATGTATTGGGATTCACCAATGAACTCTTCAACAAAGAAGCTATTCAGATTTGCTTTATCTGGCACAAATATTCGTTCTGAGTGAACTTTTATCTTTTAATCTCATGAATATAAAAATTTTGTACCACATTTCATTGTTCGAACCAATTATCTACTCTTTTCCATTGTCAGACTCTAAGGCCCGGTTTCACAATCGAAGGTTAACTTCTGGTTAAGGAAATTTTATAGGTTAGGCGTTTTACAATCCCACGAAACGTGGTTAACTATCAGTTACCTTAACCAACACCGACAGTGTGGGTAAACCTGAAGTTAATTCAAGAACCATAGAATCATGCATATGTATATAACCTAAAATGTTTGTCTGATTCGAAAATTATTGTTTTGAAGAAATTGATTTTCCACTAGAGATTTGTCAATATGGATTTAATGGAATTTGATTTCAACGTTTTTAGCAGTGATGGAGAGGAATGTCGTAGACCTGAAGTGATGCGTCTTAGATCAAATTTTTTTTCGAAATTAACGACTATTATGATTTTTTTTTTTTTTTTGAAGATTCAGATTATCGAAAAGCTGCGTTTTATTATTATTTATTTAGTGTATGCTGAATATTCTAAACCAAATAGAACATTGGATACCTCGTTCAACCAGAAGGTAATTAAAATGCCAGGTTTCTGAGGTCCATAGGTGCTATCGACTGCACACATAAAAATTCAATAGCCAGGGGGTGATCAAGCCAAATTATTCTGGAACCATTAACAGTTTCTTTCTTTGCATGTGCAAACTGTAGCTGATCCATCTTTGAAAATTACACACTTTGATGCAAAATGGCCAGGTTGAGCACATGATATTTTTTAGAATTGTACGCTGTGCGGATCATTCGAAGGAAGGGATTTTCCTCACAGTGTTTTAGCAGGAGATAGTGGAAATGGAATTGAGCCGTATATAATCACACCTTCAGATAATACAAAAAAACCTTCTGAAGTCTCATTCAACAAATCACACATTTGTACAAGAAATCTCGTTGAGAGAAAGAGTTTGGAGAAACGTCGCTTTCTAGCCTTTGTCATGAGAATGCATGTAAAATTAGATACAGCTCAGGCTATGTTAGTGGCTACAGTAATTCTCCATAATACAGCATATTGTAAAATTCACTAGTAATATTAATCTTTTAGAATTTCCTGATCAAAGGCATAATGCAAGTACCTTTACTCCAGATACTTCCATTAACATGTATTTTAATAGATTGGAAATTAGAGAAATAATTGATCTTATGTATACATGTACGATAAACAAACTAAAGAAATATTTATTTGAATAAAATATGAAAATAAATTATATCAGACTTGTACATATCAATCATTGATTTTAAAATTTTAATATTCCTTTGACGTCTTTTAAATTCGTTAATGCGTCCGACCTACTATTTAGGTCAAAAGAACCATTATTTTCTACCAACTTAAGAAAATTTAAACCGAACCCATAGTTACGAAACCTCAATATTGTAAAACGCCATCGAGTGTCGGTAACCTAACCATTAAGGTTAACCTTCGATTGTAAAACCGGCCCTAAGTGTGGTCAGAGTCAAAATTATGTTTATTATTGTTGGAATGTTCTCTTGTGCCTCGCGAATTATTTAAATTAAATTTTCATTTATTTGTTCCACAAGACTCATATTTTTTCCCTTCAAAATTATGAAGACATTCGTTTGATAATTTTTTTTGTTTGCTTCCTCGAAATTGAAAATGGGTCGTTTTTCCACCACGACACACACCCAGGAAGTCCGTGATACAATAAAATCGACACGCCATTGAATCTCCGAGGTTCATGCACTGTAAATATAAATAAATACATACACTGTTAATCGGCATGTCAATGTACCTGACCGATGTTTTATTGACGAGACCATCACGAAAATAAATGACCGATTAATTATAGTTTGTAGGCTTCGGTTGCATGAGGTCGCGTGGCGGATCTTTTATTCCCATTATTTACGACATGAAAGTTCATTGTCTAAAAGGAGAAGAGGAGTGTAGGTAGTTGATTGATTTTATATGGATGAAAAATACAAAGTACCATCCCTTCTCCCACAATGCAAAATGTCGTTTTTTTATTTCCATGATTCTAGCCTATTAGTGTTGTTGGAAAATATAATATACAGAACCATGTTTCGCACCCCATCTCCTCCAATTTAGATTCATCCTATTGTATTCTTATTCTTCGTCGTTCTGTAATTCAGACAAGGTTACCGGATTCTTTTTCGCAGCCATCCCTATTCGAGTCTCCAGGTTGTCGCCCCACCTCTTTCTCGGTCGTCAGATACTCCTGGAACCTAAAAATGATTCATCCTGAGCAATTTTCACAACTCACTTTCATCTATTAGATTAATGTGCTTGTCTCCATCAAAGATTATAGGGTGGAAAGATTTCTACACCTATAATACTAAAAACCTCTGAAACCGTGTTTACTGAAATTTTCGTAACGTATTACTATTATATGAAGAGCGCAAAATTCGAATACAGTAATACTTTTTAAAGAGAATTAACGAAAAATTTTAATCGAAAAAATTTGGAATATGTTTGGGACAGTTTTCTTCGAATTTCGTGAAAACAATTTATTCGGTATAAGATAAAAATAAGAAATCAAAACGACGTTAGTTGAATTTATCACACAAATTTTGAGGTTATGTGAGGAAAGTTTAATACAAACTTGTAGATCTTTTTATTACTCACACCTTTTCTCCATAAGGTAGTTTCGCAGGAAATCAGCATAAAACTTTTTTCCTTTATAAGCTCATCTATTACTTTCCACGCGCTTGACGTTTGGAAAGTGAAGATATCTATACTAATATTATAAATGTGAATGTCCGTATATTTGTTTGTCCTCTATGGACTTTGGTACCACATGACCGAAACTATAATGTAGAGAAATTATTTTGGGAGGTTTGAATGAAGGGTTCATTCCTGTATCACGAAGAAATGAGAAAAATATCGACTTTTCATGAAAAAGTCGGTAATTAGCCCGCTTTTTTCAGGCTTTCACGGCCCACATTAGGTAAACTATAGGAGATAGAGAAACATAGTCAGAGATAATTTGGTAGTGCACAAAAAGTTCTATGAAAAACTCCACAACGCATATGTCTGACTGCTGAGGCAACTCACGATAATCATCTTTAACATCGAATGAATTCATATAAAAATGAATATTATTGTTATCTGCGGCATTCATTCTTGATGAAAACTGCTTTTTACAGTATAATTTTCTGATAGATACTTTAAAAGTTACGGCAGATTGAACGAATTCGAATTTGAGCAAGAAATTTTTGAATCTACGCGAAATCACTTTGTTACTTAGTCACGTGCGTGCCTCTCCTTCGATATGAAGGTTATGAATGTGGGGTTGCGGACCTATCAGTACCGTTTTGAATTGAAATATTACGCGAGCGGAGCCGCGGTTTCGAGCTTCGATCCATGAAGTGCCGAGTTTCTGAATGAATGAGTGTTAGAATATATATATTCTTTTGATTGAGAGAGCTAAAATAATACAATACATATTGAAACAAAAAGGTACTTAGCTGAGGTTCGTGCAACACAGGAAAACAACACAGGTCTACAGTATGATTAAATGAGGAAAGGGAAAAAACCTCAGCTGAAAAAAAACTCTTACCCCGCCCCTGAAGAAAAATTACTTAAAATATTAAAAATCAGGAAAATCGTGAAAGACATCAGTGAGATCATCTTCATGTTATCCGTCGATGGTCTCAGATAAACAGATTCTCCACAAAACGACTCGCAATTCTTAATCTGAAATGAAAAAAGACAAGAGCAGAAGAGAAACCAATTATTTAGAATGAATCAAATTATTTTGAAATTAACAACCCATTTTAGAAATGCATTTGTTTATGTATAGCCTCGAAACTATCCTGAAATTTATAAATGGGGCAACTATTTATAGGATGTTCTATAGTCTCCTCATTTTCCCCACACTCACAACTAGGACTCTCAAGCGAATTCCATCGGAAGGGCATGCTATTGCATCGCCCATGGCCTGTTCTAATGCGATTTAGAACAGACTATATTCTCCTGGAAAGTTCAAAACCATTTACTCTGATGGAAGGATCAGAAATGAGATCTTTATTGAAAAAATTGGATACATTCCATTCAGATTGCCAAATTTTTTTTGTTAGAATAAACGAATGTACGAATAATATACGTTATTTTCTCTAATCGACTGAATTTTTAATAATAATAATAATAATAATAGTTTATTTAGAACAACAATCTACAAACAAGATTTTATAATTCTTAATTAAATGTAAATATTCCAAAAAAATTTAATGAAAACCTAGTTTAAAAAAAATATTAATATTCAACATAATGCAGCAAAATAAACAAAAGGCATATAGTTCCACCATTATTGAAATTCATGGAATAATATAGTTTTTTAAATAACATATTATCATTTATTATTATAATTAGTTTCGTCTCTCTTCTATAACAGGTTTTCCAGTATACCGATTCTGATGGATTATCTCATGAAGCATAAGCAAAGAACCAATCACCAGAAAAAAGGCGACCAGATTGACGAAATGTCTCATACTGATTCTTATTGGATCGATTCAAGTTGTTATCCTTTTAAATGATTTTACTGCGATTTTCTCGAAGATCACAGACTTTTCAAAATGATTGAATACGATATCTCTAACTCTTGTGGAGCAGAGGTTGATTTCAATCTGAGCTAGGTTTTCCTTATTCGTGACGATTATAGGTATATGCTACGTTAAGGATGAATACAAAACTGTATAGCACTAAGTGCAATAAATATAAAAAAAGAATAATTTTTGATGAATAATCATTATCAATTTTTATTGAAACCAAAATGTCCAAAAAATCGTAGCCCTCTGCAATTCTCTCAATATGAAATTTCAATTGAAGTTTTTTCCATCAAATCATATGTTAAATACGAAGTGTGATACATTGTTGAAAAGGTAATGAATGTTTGAAATGAAAAAGTAAGTTGAAGGTTACTTAAGGTAATTGGAGAACACGAAATTTCCAATTTTTTATCTTTCGAAATACATGCACCAAGGCTTCCAGAATTCTGTATCTTCCTCAAAGAGTATTTGGAAAGTGTAATATCAGAACCTGTCGCTCTCTCTATGTCACAAATATTT
Organism: Hippodamia convergens; assembly: GCA_038502775.1. NCBI lineage: Eukaryota > Metazoa > Arthropoda > Insecta > Coleoptera > Coccinellidae > Hippodamia > Hippodamia convergens. Next base: position 50,547,701 of record CM076607.1, on the reverse strand, counting down.
TTCCAGTAATTGAGCATACCGGTACATTTTGGGATGTAAGATTGCTTGGTGACAGAAAGGTGGAGAATATACAAAGGCGAGCTACTAGGATGGCTTTTGGTTACCAGCGACCAAGTTATGACGATTGGCTCCGTATGATGAAACTACCTCGCTTTGAAGAGTAATTATGCTTGGGAGGAGATGTCATAATAACATATAGAGCGGTAAGAGGAATTTTTGGAGTAGATCTCTCACGTCTTTGTGGTCGCTAGTTCAAATTGTGGAATTGTACTGTGAAAGTTTTCATCATGCGGCGAGAAAAAATATCCTTTCAAATCATGTTTTCCATTCTTGGAATAGGCAATTGTGGTGAAGAGTGAGAGTGTCAATTATTTTAAGAACAAAATAGACAAATTGTCATAGCTAGTTTTCCCTCTAAAAAACTTGATAGATAGTAAATGAATCCATGACGAGAGGCTAATATATAATGTCAAAGAAAAAAAATTAACAAAAAGCAAACATTGACAGTATCATTTAGAATTCCACCAACAGCATAACAACCGGTTTTTAACAACAAAGCTTTCTCACTCGCCTTGAATTTTATGCAATTCAGAGATCGAATATGGGAATGTATATGATTGAAGAATTTTATGCCCTAAAATATGGGTGACATCTAGAATTTTCTTCTTTTGTGTTTTGGTATAAACAGCACTCCCCCACTTCTTGTATGGTATGTTATGAAAGCTAGATAATTTTGGGATGCTATTCTCTTTCTCTTCATTAAATACTGTAAGGTTAAAGAAAAATCACTCCCTTTCACGTTGGTCACCAATTGTGTAAGGTTATGATTTAACACTAAATGCCATGCGGGAAATTATTCGAAATTTCATATCTGTCGATATATTCAATCAGAGTACCTACTATCCTTTCGAAAACTTTTGAAATCGAGTTCAACAGAGGAACTGGCCTGTTATTTATTTTTCTTAAAAACTGGAAAGACTGTTGCCTCCTTCAACGATGAAGAAATATACCCTGACTTATAGATAGATTGATACTGTTCACAAAATACTGACATATCTCTGGACTTGTTGTCTTCTAGCAGAAACAGAGTTTGGTTCTGAACTTTTATTATTCTTTAATGACTTTGATGCGTCAGCCACTTCTAGCTCAGAAACTGGATGAAAAAAATTTTAAATTTGACATGTGGTACATGTTGTGCACCAGCTATTATTGAAATAACTAAGAAGCGTTTCCTCAGCTACAGTTGAGAAATATTTGGGGAAAATTTTCGTTATTTTTCAGCTTTAATATAGGAGAAACAAACCACCAATATTTATTTTAATTCTTTCGTTTCTCTTCTTTTCACGTCCAATCGAAGAATTATTCTTGGTCCATACCGTTTTGTTTTAATGACTAGATCTGGATATTACTGTGTCATGAAACCTCAATTTAGAGTCTCTCAAGAGTGAGTTTTAGGTTAATTTCGCATATTTGTACCTAGAAGAGGTTCTTTGAGTCTTCAAATTTGAATGTGGTTAATGCTAGTGGCGTAGGAGAGGGTCTCGCGAACCCCGCTGCGCCTGTGGGCCTTGGTACTAAAGAGGCCACCAAGTCGAACGTTTTGAATGAGACCCTAATAACTATTGAACGATTCGCGATATTTTTCGGATGTGGTAAATTGTCATGATAAGTTCCTATGTAATGATTGTATGACTTATTTTTTAATTTTTCGAAATTCATTATTTTCCTAAGGGGGGAAAGGTTAATTACCCCCCCGTATCGACGCCAATGATGCAAATTATTTGATGATTGAATATTACCATGAGAACTGTGAGAGAATGAGATATTCACGCACGATTTTATTTTGCGAGATGTGGCAGAATAAACGGATTTGACACAGAATTAGAGCAACACTTTTCAAATATTCTGCACGTAAATGCGACTCTTGGGGAAAAGTATCACTTCCCCCACTTGTCAGGGGAATTACTGTTTCTTCTCATGTTATCTTTCATTTTTAGTGCAATTTTCTTTTTTCAAAGACTTCGACGCACGTCTATAAAGTTGAGCGGGTTTATAAAATCGAGGAAATGTTCACGAAGTTATTAGTTGTACAACTTTGCTTACGCCGTCTTGCAATAGCTGGCTGTAGCGGTAAGTGGTAGTCGAAATAAATAGATCTTAGATGGCATACAATAAGTTTAGGTATTTGTGGATATAACGCCATCGAAATATTAGTCGATCATGTCTGCATCATAATTTTTTTCAAGAAGAATCATGTCACTTTACTAGCCGAATTTTCCTCATTTGCGAGAGGTTTCGATTTTCTGCTTCAATATGAATAAATCTGCGGCTGAAACCTATCAAATGCTCTAAAATATCTGTCGTGAGGCCGCTTTTAGTGAAAAAATAGTGGTTTCAACGCTTCAAGACCAGTATTTGGCAGGATCGTTATCGAACGGCCGCAATACAACGGGAGAAATGACAAAGAGATTTCACAGCATGACAATGTTCGACCCCATGTTGAGATAGTGGTCAAGACACGCTTGGAAACTTTGAAATAGGAAGTCCTACTCCACCAGCCGTACTATCCAGACGTTGCTCCCTCAGACTATCACTTGTTTCGATGAATGGTCATATGAAGAAGAAAAAAATTTTGGATCGATTCGAAAGATTACCAGTTTTTTCGTGCGCTGTCCGTAATATAAGGAAAAGTAGTGGCGAACGATGGACAACACTTTGAATCATAAATCTATGACCAGTTTTTTACAATGAAGCCTCGAATTTCGAGATGAAACGGTAGATGCAAAGTTGTTCACCTAATAGTTTTCACTTTGCATCTTGTTATACTTGCGAATCAAAAATCAATTCTTTCACATGAAGTTTCTTGCAGTACTCGCTACCCACAGAAAAGTTTTTGTAAACTACAAATAAAATTAATGACTCCAGAAACGATACGGACTATCGCCGAAATGAAAATAGTGAAAGCCACATTTCCTGAGGCAATACAAGTTGAAGGCACTCTAAAGCCGCCCATGTTTGTTTTCCAGGAAACAACGTGGGAGTAACATAAACATTCGCAATCAGTTTGTGCATCTTCCACGCGATTAAAGATCGTCCAAGCGTTATTCCAATCCTCGGAATAGAACGTTCCCGGGGAGTGTTGGAACTGGGAGTGCTCCGTGCACTCCAAGAATTTTTAAAAAGCCTTCCTCACCATTGCGTATCTAATTAATATTCCTCTTGAACTTGAACCCGGCCGTCAGACTTGAATTATTCAGCACTGACTACAATTAATGGTATTGAATAATACCATATCAGATTTTTTACGAGGAGTAAGAGATATCAATGTAGATAAAATGTAGTGCAGTGAATAATCATCGAGAGATAAACAGGAACAGAATTTATTCAGTACAAAATTCTCATAGCCTTACTCTCTGGTCGTTAAGTATTTTCAAACCAGATTCGACCATCCGGGCGATGATTTTTCGAAATTTCGGATGTTCGAAGACGCATTGAGACATTCCGTACCCGCATTTGGCACCTAGAGCGAATAGACGCTATGCCATTGGTCAGACGAGGACGAATTGATAATCCAATCACAGATCGAGTGCAAAATGTATAATATTTACGAGAGTTCAGCTTTATTTATCATTTTATTCAGCTATTAGGTACATATATCGTCTAATTGGAAATGCGACTTTTTTCAATTGATTAATGAATTTTCACTGGTTGCTTTATTAAGCCATATCACATTGTATTACGCTTAGCATGACGTTTTCCAGCAGATATAGTTGCCAGAAACATTTTTCCGATTTACCCATATCATATAGGTAATTTATTTTCTACAGCATCGAAATCAAATATTTTTGAGATGAAGACAAGGTACCAACTTCTAGAAAAGGTTTATTCAATTTTGAAGCAATAAACTGAACATGTCTAGTTTGAATAAGTTACAATCATTTCATTCGTTTCTTAACATGAAAATTCGATTAATTCAATCACTTTCCAGAAAAATCCAGGATACAATCTAGATTAGTTTAGTGGGTTGGGATTGTTGTGTTCAGATTGAAAATATCTCCACCTAATTGAAAGATGAATTATTGAACTAGTTTATTATTGTGAGAACGGATCGGGCGCATTAATAGTTCGAGATCATTAATCGCTAGATTAATAAACGATTTGATCGCAAAATTTTTCCGACGGTCAAAAATAAATAAATAGGAAATTCTGACATGAAAAATATTCATTCTTCAAATCATGATTTATGAATCTAGTATAACAAAATTGAATGGATCCATCGATGTATCTCAGCTTAATATTATAACTTTGTTCGGAAATGCAATTATATTTGTAATTTGTGAGATTTCTGAATTTTCTGTTTGGATGCCCATGATAATTACGTATTAAAATGCGAAATCAACCATTAATGGGGGTCATTAAATTCTGATTAGCTAATTTGGTGAGAACATAAAACGCACCCATTAGGTATAACAAGATTCATCATCAGCATCAGCAACATCGTGAATTGATAGTACAGCATAGGTACTCGAGTGTTGCAGTTATTGTACTAAAGATAAAAGAACGTTCATCAATTGCGTGAGCACAATAGAGGCCAAAGGCGTAACAAAGGAGAAGAGGTTGTTGGGGACGTGACCCCCCTATTGATTTGAATAAAATCAAACCCCTCCAGGAGTCGACTCTGGTTACGCCATTGAGAGTCTGAGCAAAGTTTCAGTTGTACTCATATTATAGCTGTATTTTGGTCGGCGTTGAAATGTTCAAACATATTTTCAAATATTTTTTGTGTGATGTCACTAGTTATGTCGCTAAAATTCATATTTTTGAAAGCTTGACTTCGTCAAAGTGATGAACACAAAAATCAGCGCAGAACTATGACAGAATTACCAAAATCTGCTCTCGATATATCACGAAATATTTTCAAACATTTCTGTATTTGACATCACCATTGCAACGTCAGAACACGTAATTTTCAAAGCCTACGAAATAGTTTTGAAAAGTTTGCACCCCAAAATAAAGCTTAAATCTCACCAAGTCTGGTGAGGAGAGTTTTTGGAATTTCACATACATATGAAAAGAAACATAAATAATACTAATGAAAACAAAACCTTCAACAGATCCCTTATCTTTTCTAATTTTTATTAGAATTTTAAAATTTTTTTCATGAGATTTTCCTGATTTTGCTTTTGAAATGATTATTATTCCAGCAGAACATAACTTCTAATTTCAATGCGAACATTTTTTTTCTATTCTTTCTTTATTGCACCCATGTAAAGGTCCAAATGTGTGTTATTTAAAAGGTGAATTCTCAAATAATATGTTCAGTTAATATAGGCAAAAACTATAACTTAGCGCGATGCTACAAATACGTTTGTTTCAATGCGCCCACTCACGCTCGAACAGAGAAGGTTTCGAATCTACCAATGGCGTAGCGCTATTCGCGCAAGGTGCCAAATACGGGTACGGAATATCTAAATGCCAATCGAGCCTTGATGGGATATCATCTCCCATGGATAAACCAAAAAACACAAGGGAAAAACAGAATATTTTTCTCAACAAAAAAAGACTACTTATTATGAAACTTTTTGAAAAGAAAATAAGTTAATTTCTGGAAATGCAGATGCTCGTAGAATTCTTGTATTTGAAATGTGTATTGGTGGCATACCCATGAACAACTCGTTGGAAATCGTAAAAGTTTTCAAATACCTCCACTATAATTATTCTTTCATTCAGTAGAAAGGAATAAGTAAAATGACATAATATTTATAACAAGTTATTTGCTACAACAATAAATCGTCGGAGCAATATATAGTAGATATTTTGATATACTTTTTTCTATTTCTTCTTTTTAAAGCAATGTGCATTGTTTTCGGAGTCACTTTAAATGTGTGCAGGGTATCCTAAATTACTTGATTATGACTGTTTCTGGTACTTCTGGACTAGATAGGTAAAAACATAAAGATTACTCGATTTTCATGAAAACACCATAAGTGAAAACCGTTTCACGATATCTTTTTTTTATTTCGATATATTTTCGATTTCGAAAATGTGACATAACTTTTTTATTTACGAAATTATCTGAAAACGATTAAAACTTTTTAGAGACGCTTTATTTTCACCAGCAATAAGCGCAGACTACAGTCAATTTTTTTATCTCGTCTACTTAGAGAAGAAAAAAAACACTTTCTTATTTTAAATGCAAAAGCATTCTTATATCATACAAAAAAAATTATGTATGAAAAAAATTTCAAATAATGTTTGGTGTCAGGGAAAAAGTGCTTGTTGAAAGTTTTTATTTTGCACATATTTTCGGAAATGAAAATTTTATGGCATATCTTCAAAATCGATAAAATATCAAAATTTTGTAATATCTTCAAAATAAATGAGGATATCGTGAAACGGTTTTCACTTCTGCTGTTTTCACGACAATTAAGCCCAATACTCCTCTCAACGTTTTCACCTACCTAGTCTAGAAGTACTAGATTCCCTGTGCAATGAAGCCCAAGATTTAAAATTAACTCGGTTTTTTCTTATAGAAAATGTTCCGCTCTTGTGCTAGAAAGTATGCCAGTTATAGTTCAAATTCAGAAACCTCAGAGGAAGCTCTCGGCGAAATTAATTTGAAAAAAGTCTTCGCGTGAGTTTTTCTGTCCACAAGTATGTATCCGACGAGAGACTTATACCCACCTCCGAATTTTTAACAGTTCTGCCAGACCTCCAGGTAGACAGAAGAAGAAGCAGATTTCTTGTTTAGTATATCTGAGAAGTTAGGATTAGATATTTCAGTCCTATTTATTGTTTTCTGAAAATTTTTTCTTTGCTATTATTACAAAATATCAGTTTAGTTCAGTTTCTATTTAATTTTTTGGGAATATTTAAGTTTTTTTTAGGTATTCATTTTTTGTGATAATGAATGCCTATTTTTAGTGAATTTTATTTTTCTGCTGTATATATTTTTTTTTTTAAAAAAAGATTTTTTCAGTATTGAGGTGCTCATATTTCTGCTGCATATTTTTTTATGCAAAAAAAGATTTTTAAGTATTGAGGTGCTCATAGAATGTATCAGGGGGGTTGAATTGAAATCGCCTGGTTTCATCATAGTCGTTCAAAGTAGCCCCGATCGTGGTGTAACCTTGTACACCCATGAATTAATTAAAAAAAAAAATGGTTATTCATAATTTCAAAATCTAGTTTTTTGCCAGTAAAAAGCTCTGACTGACGCCCGGGATATACATTTTTGGGAATTTTCCATTCGCTGCCTTACCTGAGATTTATAGGTTTGAATCAAAAAACAGTTCAAAGTAACCGCCTTTTACCGGTTTCTTATATTGTAGGTTTGCTGAGACATATTTCAGAATTTATATATTGCAATCTCACAAAATCTACTTTTGTTCAGTTCTGCGTGCTCCAATTGCTTCCATAGATCAAATTCCATTTAGAATTTCAAGTCACCCAAATAAACATCCCAAATTCGGCCTGATCAGTGAATTCCGACCCAAATCCATATTTTCTCAATACATCCGGAAATGCTCGTTCAATTCGCTTCTACTAATCCCACCATAACTTTCTTGACCAGAAGCGTGCCGCTTATGGTAATCTCCTCAATTTACAATTCCTACTGTAAACGAGCATCCCACGAAGCATAAAAATTCAAATTATGCGATTTAATGACATGCAATAGTTTCAGTCTATCTCTGCTGCTATCGATATATTTATATGATTAATCAAGACAGGAGCGGATCTAGAAGGTTTTCCGAAGTACAGATGGGGGGTATGGGTTAAGAAAATCCCTGTGCTGATAATTTCGAAATTATGTTCACCACTTTTATTGTACTGACAGGGTATGTCGTACGTGAAAACGTTAAAAGGATTTTCTTGAAAACACCAGTAATAGAAACCATTTCATCGTTCCTTTATTTGTTTTGAAGATATAACAAAATGTTGATATTTTATCGTTTTCGAAGATGTATCATAACTATTTCATTGTCAAAAATTAATTAATTAATGAAGTGAAATCGTCTCCCATATGTAGGCCAAAAAAATTGGAAATTCAACGAGCGTGAAATCGTCAGAATGACAGTAATGTTAGGTTAAGGAAATGACGACTATCATCTGTAGTCGGCTAGCCAATGAAATGGCTTTATTTTACTAGGTTGAAGATTCACAACATGAAAAACTGAAGTATCACTAGATGGAAATATTTGAGGTTCCCTACCTTACGTAACATTCTGTTGAATGTCAGTCGTGCAACTGTCAATCAATTTAAGCGACCCTTAACTTTAAGGGACCCTTGGTTAAGGAATCATTTCAAGGAAAGTTGCTGCAAACAGCCCTTGATATATTACTTTTATTTTTTCCCCATGACATTTGTCCGAATTGAACCTTCAAAGTTTTTGAAAGGATGATAACTTTTTTTACATGAAGATTTCTGATCAACTTCTCTCAGAAGACAAACCAGAGTTTCTCCTTTTTCAATAAAAAAGTCAAATGAAAATGCAGGTGTTTAGTTTAGATTTCAATGTCAAAGTCTATCAGCAAGAACAAAAACCTCAAAACCCGTTTCTTCAGATGATTTTTTGATTGGTCAGGTGAAATCTGAGTCAAAAAGTAAAGTTTAGCTACTAAGCCAAGCAAATGAGCTTCAAAAAAGGGTGTTCCTGGAAATAATTGTTGGAGTTCCGGTAACTGTTTTAATCATTCTTTTAGGCCTCTAATAAGAGTAGTTTGAGCTTTGACCCAATTTCCCAGTGGAGCGTATCTCGTGACGTTCAAAAAACCTCGAAATTTTCGGACGTTTTTAGGTTTTTCTCGAATAGCTCCTTAACTGAGCCCTTTATCAAAAGCATTATAATATTCGAAGGTGTTGAGTATTAAATTCTGCTTCTAGAAATATCACGACATTACATTTTGAACAAGAAGTTTTGAAGAAATTATACGTCCAAATATGTAAAATTTTCACACTTTTAAAAAAACACATTCTTTCACTTTTAAACGTGAAATACCTATAAAACTACGAATTTTAGAACGAAATGTCATAGAATAAGAGTCATTTTGTGATAAAAACGTAACCCCATTCTTCCAATCCACAATGTTAAATCTCGCAAAAGCTCATCCTGCTGAGGATGCTGATCATTTCATCCTAGCTAGTGCTATTGAATTTGCTTAGAAGTCTATGGGTTCGTGGACAATGTTGGGGAGGACACTAAGCTTCTTATAATTTTGATTGTTCTACGTATTTATCACAATCTGATGGTCTACAACTCCTTTTCCATAACAGTTTGTTACAACGCTCATCGTTCCTAATATATTATATTATGTTTTATAATGAAAAAATGTGTTTTTTCGAAAAGTGTAAAAATTTTCCATATTTCGATGTTCGATTTTTATAAAACTACTTGTTTAAAATATAATATCGTAGTACTTTTCAAAAGCAGAATTTAATGCGTAACACATTTGAAAACAACAATGTTTTCGATTAAGAGCTTAGTTTAGGAATTCTTCGAGAACAACCTAAAATAGTCCGAAAATTTCGAGGTTTTTCGAACGTCACGACATACGCTCCACTGGGAAATTGGGGCAAAACTCAAACTACTCTTATTAGAGGCCTAACTAATTGATTAAAACTGTTTCCAGAACATCACCAATTATTTCCAGAAAAAAGTCTAATTTGCTCGGTCTATACCTGTATTTCCCGGTATATTCGAAAAAGTTGAATTTTTTGTGGAAACTATCTCTCATTTTTTTTCCAATATCATGAGAGTTGTTATGAAATTAGTGAGGCAATACGAATTTTCAGGAAATATAGGGTGATTAATTTCAAACAAAAAGTGTATTTTTTCCATCATAGCTGGAAGTATCATGAAAATGAAAATGAGTGTCAAAAACCTCTCATGTAAATTTTCAGAATCGAAATCTGTGCATTCATCTAGAAACTTCTAATGATCTCGTGAATGACCCTGTATAATTGGGTTCTCATAATAGTCAAAATATTCAAACAATGCAAAAGAACCGACTTCCTAAATGTATTTACGCTCATTAAAACTCTCATCACCAATGGCTAATATGATTGCAAGCTGAAAAAGAAAAATCATCCATAGAATGGACCGCTTCCACGGAATAATCATAGGCTGGTTACATTACCCATACCGTTACACACATTCCCCAAATAAAAAGTATCTATTTACTTAGTACAATAATGTCCGTCATACCATATGTCGAACCTCACTTCTTTCTTCAGAACATCCTTTCAGAATTACGGTATTCTGTTGAACCAATTATACGCCTATTATAATTCATTTTTGAACGTGGTTTCTAGATCGAGAAGAATAACTGAATCGCTCGTTTTTGAGCCCATCGTGATATTTCAGATAGAGAAAGTATTGTGCAAATTGCGAATCGGTCGTCGTGGTAAAAGTTTTCAATAGGAGTTCGTTTCAACGCAGACCGAATTTGGGAATTCTTCTATCTTTTCTTAAAAACCGATTGCCATTCAAATTTCTTCACTTCTGTATGTGTTCACAGCTTTCCGTTTACTGAAATGCAGAATTAACCCGTCTGTTCATTCAAAAATATATAAAAACGAAACCAACCTCAAACTCAATGACATTAAGTATTCAGTATTTTTTCCAACCATCTCAATCTATGAACTCAAATGTTACTTTTAAATTTTTAAAAAGAAGACGGACTGTAACACACTAACATAATCTTGCCTGATTCTTGAATTGTCACATGATTTGACCTTTATCCTTTTCCTTGATGGCCAATGAAAACTAAACAGTTTGATAGTTCGTGCGATATAAGAAAGAGGATAAAAACGGATGAAACTATGGCACTATACCATTTTCTTTCTGGATATGCGATGACTATGAAACTTTTTTGCTGTTATTATATTTATGAAAGAGGATGGCAAAGAGGTCCTTTGGTCCCACAATCTTTATTACTAATACTACTAGTTTAAAGACTCTTTTGAACTAGTATCATCTTCTGAAGATACAAGCTACGAAGTTGAAATATAAAAAATATTATTATCATTTACGGTCTTCTTATCTATTTTAGGCAGTTTTAATTTTTTTTTTCAATCTTATAGAGGGCAAGAGAAATAATAACATCTCCAAAGGTGCACATTTTCGTTTTCGCCTTTTATTTCAGGAATAACAGTAGTTGGAATATTTCTGTTTGTGGATTTAAAAGTTCTACAAAAAGTGACACTGTTTCGCGAAAACCGTATTTCCCTATTTTCAATAGTAGCTGTGCAGTCTCAACAAATTTGGGACACAGTGTATATTGCACGGCTCGCAATTTTAATTTAATCCGAAATGAATCAGTTGAAGATATGAAGAACTATAACGACTTGCCTCTAAATATAGGAATATGTATTTTTTTCTGTTTTCTCTGTTGCAAAGTGCAAACCAAAAAAATGTTAAATTACAATAAAAAAAATTGAACAAACTCGTTGGTCGTCAACACATGTTGTTCTTTTGTTCAGATATGTACAGGGTAACCCAGATTGCTTGCTGCTTATGGTACTTCTAGACGAATAGGTAAAAACGTTGAAAGGTGTTCTGGGACCGATTTTTGTGAAAATACCACTTGAAGATATAACAAAATTTTGATATTTCATCGATTTCGAAGATGTTCCATAACTCTTTCATCACCGAAAACATCTAAAAACTATAAACACTTTCTAGCAGAACCTTTTCACTGGGAATAAAACACTAAATTCCATTTTTTTTATTTCAAATTTTTTCAGTATGATATGAGATAAGAAAGTATGCGTTCGTACGTAAAATAAAAAGGTATCTTCCACCCTCAGTGAACGATGTTGCAAAAGTTAATAAAGTGTCATTTTTCGATTGAAAACGTGCAAGTAGAAAGTATTAATCGTTCCTCAGATATTTCCGTTAATGAATAAGTTATAGGACTTTCTCTAAATCGATGAAATATCAAAATTCAGTTATATGAAAAAAAAACGGTTTTTACTAATGGTGGTGGTGGTGAATGCAAATATAATAATACTCGTACCAGATTATATTAGACTAATAATAGGTGAATTCGTCAAATTTTGTTCGGTTATCTGAAGGATAATAAAGGTTTCATCAACATTCTATGCGCTCCTATCACGAAGTGAAAATAATAACAGTAAAAAATAGAGGTGTTGGAAATAGTTAACATTGACACGTGCAAAAATTCAGTGTTTTCAGCTGCATATCGATGACGGTCGTGATGGGAAAAATTTCCAACATGTCATTATCAGATTCGATTTCTTATCCTAACGGTGTAACTACAACTAACAGATGAGTTTAGATTTGGAGAACCTTTCAATTATAATTGAATATCATCACGTACTGCAAGTTCACGATGGGAACAATTGGAAAAAAATATCTTTCTTCCTATCAGGGGAAGGTAAACGAAAACACACTATGTTCAGAATGATACTCTATTGGCGATCGATTTCGGCAATTGCCATCATCAGGCCAGCTGAAAAATTATACAGGATAATATAAAATGGTTTTTTAAGTGTAATAAGATTCAGTTTTGTGCATATTTTGGTCTTAATGCATAAAATATTTGTTTATTTAACGGAAATGTTCCCTCCATTTTTTTAGGTTAGAGGCATGCTCACCGTCAATGCAGTATGAATGTCCAAGCTTTATCATATGATTATTGTTCTACAGTTTTATCCATTCACAATAATTACAATTTATTGAATATATGTCCCGAATATTATTTCGATAGTTTTTCGTTGGGTGACAATCTTTTCCTTTCTTTTTATTTCTCGTTTTGGGATTGAATGTTCTAGAAAGAGGATACGGAAGTTAGGGAAGTAGTGGGGATCTTCCTGTTATATGTCAGATTGATGGCGGGAAGTTTGAAGCATCTGTAGGTAGGTCTATCAATTTGAAAATGTTTTTGCTGTTATTGAAATCTGATAGGTCATTCAAAAGATGTTGGTTTTCTTTATTCTTACAAATAAATAAAAACAATAATGTGTTTTCGTTTACCTTCCCCTGATAATAGTTGAACACACTGATGGAGACATTCATTGCAAATCTTTCTTCCTCTTTGAAAAAATTACAATCGATCACCATACGCGAATAATGATGTCCAGTAAATATGTCGAATTTGTGACGAAAAATTACATCCAAGCATTTTGTGCATGAATCATGAGAAGAGCATTAAAAAAAATCTCAACTTGAGAATGTGCGGTCGAAGCATACCGACTTTTCATATTTTATCTCTCGAGAAGGGTTGGTTTTTTAAAATATCTGTAATGTCAAAATTAATGAAAAATTCTTGACCTGAAAACCGTTTACTATTTACGGCGTTCGAAATCTCTTCTATTATTTCTATTGTTTTGAGGATGATTTTTAAGGGACATCGATTATTTGCATATCTTCAATATAAAATGAAAAAAATTATTGAATCTAATAAAATAGCTGCATCCTGCTGCTATATTTTAAATATTTCTAAGTAATAATTTAAATTATATCCGAATCGATAAGTGATAACACCTAATTCCACTGTGATTATATTGACATAATACATAATGTTGGTAGTGATAAGCGCAACAAGCTGACAAAACAAGGACTATTGTAGGTAAGTACAAAACATTTCAAATGAAGATTTTCATGAGAATATTTTTTCGAAAAGTGTTCCCTTATAACGATGAATATTCTTGAAACATTATGAAAAAATGAAAAAAAAATTGAATAAATGTTTTATGACTGTTATTACCTAACATGAAACCTAACTGAAACATTTAAATATTTTATGGAAGTTCTTTGCATCATGGCCTCCTATATCTGGATATAGAAGGCCATGTTTGCATTCAGGGCCGCCGCCAGGGCCGGCAAACCGGGCAATTTGCCGGGGCGGCAAATTCTAGGGACGGCAAATCAGCTTTTTCATACTGACATTTTTCTTCTTAAAAATCGAAAAGCCGCCTGTTACTGAGTATAAAATCCAAAAGATGCCAAGACTTTGAGGTGGCTTTTTGACTTTGCTCCGCACCAATCCATTTATATTAGTACAAGAACAACTAAATAAAAATTTTATTAAACTCGAAGTTGTACCGGCAGGAGAAAAACGTATAGTTTTTGAAAGGGTTTCCAGGATAATTCTGAATTGATTTTCATTTTCAGTTTGCCAATCGGGATTCAAAATTTCTATTCCTAGTAGGGGTTTGAAAAAGTTCAACAGTCGGATTTTACATTCAAACGAAGGTACGTATATTGCTCTCTTCGCTAATTGATACGAAATATGGAAAATCGAACTTGCGATACTAAGGTTTTTAGTGATTTCGCCCTTGGAATTGAATGGGCTGATCAAATTTCTGGACCAAAAAGCCATTATATGAAATATGAAGCCGAACTTCGAATTTCAAATGCAAACCCATCTTTTTTATTGCCGATTCGGATTAAGCGGGAAATTTTTCATCCGAATTGGTTAAAACCAAAAATATTTTCATTCATATATGGGCGTTATTTGTTCAAAAATCCGGAGACTTTCATTCTGACGCAAAAATTCATATTCCGATACTGAGGGTTCTTAGTATCAGAAAGGTTAATGCGAGATGAGAGGTCCAACTTTGCAATTTTAAATGCAAACCTTCCTTTTAAATTTAAAATTTGGATTCATCCGGAGATTTACCATTTGAATTGGACGAACGAAAATTTTTTCGTCCATTTTTGGGCTTTATCCTTGAAAATTCGAAGTTTGTCCTCATATCACGCATAAGCCCCATAGGGGCCAGATATGATGGGCCCAATCGATTTCCTGAGAAAAATTAATGAGGACCTCACTATCAGAATATAAATTTTCGCATCCCGGTATGAATAATCTCGCGGATTCTTGAAAAAAAAAAGTATGGTTGAGAAAATTTTTGGTTTGAACAAATTTTTCAAGCTAAATCCAAATCTTCAATAAAAAATACTAGTTTGCATTCGAAATGTCAGAGTTAGGCCTCATATCTAGTATGAGGCCATTTTGGTCCAAAAATCCGATGGGCTCATTCAATTGCTCATATTAGCTGGATCAAATTTCGAGTCGATAACTTGGCCACCGTACCGTGAAAAAATGTTACATGCGAGAGCTGTGTTGCCGTGGAAGCAGAAATTAGTAATAATAAAAATCCAGGACGCGCCAATTGTCTTTGAAACGAAATTAATTCATTTAACTTCTACTCAGATCCGGGGCGGCTAAATTTTATTTTGCCGGGGCGGCAAAATGTCTGGCGGCGGCCCTGTTTGCATTTAAGGGTTTTCACAGTCTCTGAAACAACATTTTAATAATAAAAGAAAGGTCACTGCGTTAAAACTAATTTGTCCGAGGCCAAATCCTTTCAAAAAATTAATGCCAAACAATGAAAAAAGAAACAACACGAACTCTTTAGCTTCGTAACGTTTCGTCTATATCAGTTTCCTTCGTCAGACAAATTCTCAACTTCATGAAATTTTTCGGAATAGGAAGAAATTTTCATTACTCATTCGATATTTTTATAATTGATTTTTTTCTAGAAATTGAAGGGGCAAACCCTGAAAAAACTGTCAAAATTTTTTTTTTAATTTGTTCACATATTCCATTAGACCGAAGGATTAAAAATTCAGAAATTTTTTTAAAATTTAATTTTTCCTTTCTACATAATTTGTTGTTACCGATTACAAAACCAATGGTCATAATTGACCATGCCATATATTGGGAATAACTATTTATCAGAAATTTCTTTTTGCTATTTTGCTATCTGTACTTTTCATCGGAGCAAATCGACTCGATAGAAAAAGTTGTAAAAAATTATGTCCCCTTAATTTTTAACCTCAAAATTTGTTTAAAAAAGCTACCGTTCTCGATAATAATGGAATCCAAAAGGACCTTCAAATTCTTTCCGAAAGCTGCATGTAGCTTCGATAAAAAAATTTCAAATTAAACTTTTTGAGTGCTTCTTCAACGAATTCTACAGAAAAATGCTTGGAAATAATTTTTCTCTTTTGAGCATATTTTTGGGACAGATTCAAGAGTGCACCCTGTTCTTTCGAGCATTTAGGCCGTCGTCGTTGATTTGTTCTCGACGTTTCGCCAGTTCGAGTGTCTGGCATCTTCAGGAGTTATATTTCAGGAGATGTTCTCACTGGACTGAACTGCCTGAGTGTTCAGAGTACTGCACTATCAGGTCACTACCGATATTTCGCCAATACGAGTGTATGGCATCTTCAGGGTTTGTTCTCGCTGAAATGACCTACCTATTTCCTATTATCATGAATGGCTTGTGGATTTTCATCCGCCTAAATATTTATATTATGAAAGTTGCAAATTTCGTTTTCATCAACAGTCTGAGAACTTGATTGAACGTTTTATGGGGACGATCGGGATAAGCATAAGAGCTTAAGCATGAGAAGATGAAGGCGACATGCATCAGGAAAACTTAAGTTGGCACGGCCAATGAAAATTCAAGAACAATATTATTAAAGAAAGTGAACAACTTGAATTCAAAACACCCAAGAAAAGTTCGTTAATGTTATATGAAAATCAAATGTTTGATGCCAAATCGTCGGTCCAATGCCAAAGTTACGAATGTGCTTCTCGCCTATGTGTAGTATGTCGCAATTATATCCCAGTATCAAAGCCGAGATCGCGAAAGAGTTTGCTTATCCCATCTCATACTTCTAGCTTAGTGCCACAAAATGAAATCTCTATTTATAGCATAGTTGAATTGATCGATATCTCACTTTTTTTATGAACCGACTAAAAAACATTTTAATTTCAAGTTCAGTAAACAAAACATATGAAAGATGAACATAAATCGAATATCATATTTATTTGCGCTAATATACCTAGTTGATTTGAAAATCGATCATCGTTCATATCTCCAAAACGGCTCATTTGCGGACCCATGTACATACAAATTTCTTCTACAAATTTTGAGTTCTTTAATCAGCTCTCAAAATACTGGAACATTGTTTTTAACACCTTTTATTAAATATATGGATGCGAAATGGAATGTATCTCTGTTTAATGAACAAAAATTAAAAGACTTTTTATTCTATTAATATCTTCAAGAGAAGGCATAATCAATCCCCATCATATCCTTTTCCTTCCGGAAGTTGTTCTTTCAAAGTTCATATCAGATACGAAAAAAAGATGTCGCACTACCGTTCTGTTTGTTACGGATTTCTCGGAGAGCATCAATCATAGACTTTTTCCTGCATCACATGATGAATCGATTCTATCGAGTATATGTTAATAATGAATGGCAGAATCAGGAAACCGAAGTACACTGAGAGAAATAAATTTGTTTTTATCAATAAAGTATTTATTTCGAGATTATTCATTAACAGACAAATCCACTTATTAATCTTTAATTTATTTATTAACTAACAGATCTTGCCTCTGAAAGAATTCATTCATATATAACGAAATATTTATTTACACGGTATTTGTTAATATTTAATATATTTGGGTATGATGTATTTCATTTAAACTGCAGTTCTCTTCAAATATAAGATATATTAATTGAAAACATATGTTCATTTGGTAATAAACGAACGTTTGGTTTCTATTACTAAATGATTCTAAACTTCCACCACTCCACGATATGTTTACTCAAAATACAGGATTTATTAACAATGAACAAACCGCATTTGACATGTTTCAGTCATCTTGGCTAGTTAACATTGTTCGGTGGTCGGTAGATTCAACTACCCGACTCCTGCCGATAAATCGCGAATGACGCAATCGGATGAAAGGTAAAAATCGAATCATCGATGACCACCGATAGCGAATGAGTTCCCCTTCCAACCCTAACTCCCCAAAGAATTCTTCACGAGCGTCATAGTTCATGAAGAATTAAAACTAACAAACTAACATCGAATTCTGGGAGAGTCGCCAACCCAAGATCAGATAGAACCTCCAACCTTCGCAATGGCACAGTTGGTTAGAGCATTGGACTAGTATTTCGAGGGTCGCAGGTTCAAATCTTGCACGGACTGGTCATTATTCCAGAATTCAATTTCGTCTGCAAAGCCCCATTAATTTTCAATTTTGCTCTCAGACGTTAACATTCATTCATAATTCATGCAGTTTGTTAATTATTACTAAATATATTTATTTCAGTCTAGTGCGTCTTTATTCGGTATTATTGAATGTTATTATTCATAAATAAATGTGATATAATATTGAGTGAAGGTGATTTGCGAAAACTCAAATAAATTCTTTATTTCCATGAAAGAAATATTTATTTGTCCATTTGGCCAATAAATGATTTATTAACTTTAACGCATGATCGATAATATCAAGTGAATACTTCTCTCAGTGTACATACCAACTTATTCACATATGATCTAGCGGTATTCTCGTATATAATATTGGCGAATATTGTTTACGGAAATTATACGGTGGCGTTGAACGATGGTAAACCCCAATTACGAATTGTTTAACTTCGTTAATCAGAGCGGCAAAAGCTGATGTTTATTCAGCAGTCACTGTGTATTTTATATATTTTTATTAGAAACGGAATCGGAGCTATCAGGAAATCATTTAGGAGATAGATTGAAATTCCGGAAGCTCTGAACGGCTCTTCTGTGAAGATAATGGGGACATTGACTCTGGGAGGAAGACCAGGATATTACAGCAAACAATAGTTTTTTTTGTCGAAAATCTGCTTTCAAAGCTATAAAATCTGAATTGCAAGAAACTCCAATGAAAGGAATGTTAAAATGAATGCAACTGCAGTGATGTGGTGATCAGGGTCTTTCTCACTGAAGTCATATAAAAACGTGTAATATACAGGGTTGTTCAACATGTCTATCTTCATTGGATCGAAGTTGCATTATTTGAAGAAAATTTATATATATATATATATATATATATATATATATATATATATATGTATGTCGTTTAGGACGTACTACGCCGTCTTCCGACACCTAACCTCCACTCTTCCCTGTTTAACCATAGTTCATCTGGTAGTTCTCTCTCCCTCAATTCCCTATCTATTCCTTCCCGCCAGCTTGTCCTAGGTCTGCCTCTTCTATTTTTTCCTTGTGGTGTCCACTGAAATACCTGTTTTGGGATTCGATTTTCGGGCATTCGTTGTAAATGCCCAAAGCATATAAGTTGCCTAGTCTTGATATCGTCAATAATCGTATGCTCGATATCCATTATTTCCCTTATTCTAGTATTTGTTATTCGCTCCATCCTTGATTTTCCAGCGGATCTCCTCCAGTAATCCATCTCAGTTGTCAGTAGCATGTTTTCTGTTCTCTTTTTCAGCGGCCATATCTCACATCCATACGTTATTATGCTCTTTATTATAGTTTTGTATATGGTTTTTTTATTAGATTTTGAAATGCTTAGGTCCCACAAAATTCCATTCAACATGGCTATTGCTCTTCTCGCCTGTATTACTCTGTCCTTGATCCCTTCATCCAGTGTTCCGTCCGGCGTAATCTTCAGTCCCAGGTACTTATACCCCCGGCAGTTCCTTATAATCCGGCCATCTTAATATTGCAAAGCTAGCATATTCATTGTTTCATAGCTAATCCTTTTATACTAACATGATTGAATCTCGTTTCTTTATTTCAGTATCGTAATGAGTTCATTATAGTTCTGAAAGTAGTAGTGTAATGAACTCATTAAAGCATTATTTTCATTTATATTTTTCGTTTTGTGGTTGTCAACTCTGACTTCCGATCAAATTTATAAAATGACGTAGCTTCTTTTCGGTATGTTCAAGAATTAATTCCTTTCGACCTTGTCGTGACTAAAGATTTTGGTTTGTTAGAAAAAATTAATGAATTCAAGAAAATAAAAGCATGTTTTTCATTACCCTCATACTTTTTTATACCTTATACATGCGTTTTTTTATTTGGATATGTAAAATTTTTTATAGATACGTGGATATTGGGAAACGAGGAATGTCAGTGTCAATGTTGTTTGCAAATCAAACGGCAACAGAGATCTCATTTAGTTATTTTGTTTCTTTTTTAAGCTTTTTAAAGACTTGGGACAATGCCGAATGAATAATGGCGGAAGGAACTATACCGATTTTTCACAGATGCGCATAGCGGAGCGCTTATAGACATTGAACAAAATCATTCAACTTACAGAGAAGCTTCTCAAAAATATAATATACCAACCGAAATATAATTTCCAGAAAAAAATTTACAGAAAAAATATGAATTTATATGGTGGTCAAACTCGTCAGTCGGAACTCGAATAAAATATAATTTTTCATCAGGGACGGACCTCAAATTGAATGAAGTTGGCAAATTTTTAAAGCAGTCGGAAAATTTTCAAAGGAGTTGGAAAAATATCAAAGCAGTTGGAAAAATTTCAAGGCGGTTGGAAAAATTTCAAAGCAGTTGGAAAAGATTTCAAAAGGGTTGGAAAAATTTCAAAGCAGTTAAAAAAAATTTCTAAGCAGTTGGAAAAAGTTCAAAGCCAGTTGATAAAATTTCAAAGCAGTTGAAATACATAATTCTCAGAGAGTTATGAAAGACGAAGGAATCTGAGTTAGAAAAAACAAATTTGCATTCAGTACTGACAATATATGTATCGCCGGCAATAAATGGTATCTAACCCAAAATTTTTACCATCAATGTTTGAAGAGATGCGGCCCCAAGAAGTAGGTAACTAGTTGAAAATTTTTCAGTTACGTCTCATGGACTGTGTCACAAAAAAAATATCATTAATTTAAGCTGTTACTATCAGATAAGCAGAATCATCATAAGGTACGCTCTTCGTACATTATGGAATAGTTTTGCGAATAAACAATATGGGTAAATAAATTCAAATAATGAACCGAAAAAGATTCAAAGTGAAGTTTGAGATATGTGGTGCCTTATGAAAAATTAAAAAAAAAATTTATGAACAGAAAATGCACGAGGGACAACAATTGTGAAAGAAAATTATTGGTAGTGACCACAGAATATCGGAAGGCAATTTGTTTTATTTTTTCAAATATAAGAACTGAAATTAGCTACGAAAACACAAATCCAGCACAACAAAAAACATTCAAAACACTAAATATATCATCAATTCCAAACACTAATTGCAATAAACGCTGCAAAGAGTTCGAAATCGTCAACTCAAATTAGAAAATTATGTTCAAAATTGTTTCTTCAATATGACTGATTCGGGGCAAAACCGTTTTCCTACTAAATTGGGAATCTGTTTTTTTTTTAAGAAGTATCTTGATTTATGACACACACTTTGACAAATATTTTCTGTTTTATTCCTTAGTTATGTTGCTTTTCTTTATTTCATGGAATCTGTAAGCAAAAATAGGGCTCATTTTCCATCAAACGATATATATTTTCTGAAAATTTTGTTCCTATTATTCTGTGAAATGGACCCATGTTAGGGATGAGCACTTTCAATATTATGAATCTCATCAAAGTGGTAAGTAATAAGATATCTATTGCCTAACAATGAACAAAAAGAAAATGAAAACACTTTGAAATCTTAAGTGTAACGTTTCGGAGTCTAAATCAGTCTCCTTCGTCAGACAATAACCAATTTTCATTCAACTTTGTAGAATCGTGACAATTCTACAAAGTTCAATTGTCTGACGAAGGAGTCTGATTTAGACTCCGAAACGTTACGCTTAAGATTTCAAAGTGTTTTCATTTTCTTTTTGTTCATTGTTAGGCAACAATTTCTTTTCGTGAAGTTTTGGCCCCTGACAAATTAGTGCTCAATTTTTTACGCAGGGGCCTTTTTTATATTATACAAAATTTTTTCTAATTGTTTCTTGATTCAGAGACTACGAGAGAAAACCAATATTAAGTTTTCAGGAAAATGGTGAGTAATTGACTTTGATTTTTCATCTACCCAACATTCAATCATTTCAACATTCTTTATTTTATGGAATCTGCTTTTTTGTGAAAAATATCTTTTTTTATGATGCTCGAACTTTTGAGATTCACCAAAGAATGAAACTGAACGTAATTAAAGAATGAAACAATAAGTGTGTCTCAAATTTTGAAACATATTTCAAGGTACTCCTAAAAAAAAACGATTCCATGAAATAAAAAAACTCACATTATTGAATATTGGGTAATTGGAAAATCAACGTTAATTTCTCATCATGTTGATTCCTAATATTTATTCCTTTCACAGAATAAAAAGAATAGATTTTTCAGAAAAAATATTTTCTCTGATGAAAATAGCCGTGCCTTCGCTCCCAGATTTCATGAAATAAAGAAAAGCTACAAAACTGAAGAAATAAACAACTAGGGTTTCTCAAAGTTTCAAGCAACATCAAGATACTCCTCATGAAAAAAACAGACTACATGAAATCTACTTAATTGAATTTTCGATAAAAAATTAATTATCTCTTACTCTATTGAAATTCATCCATTTGAATTTTTTTTTACCGAAACAAATATTATACCATAATATGTTTAACGGTTTCCTGTTAATTCAATGTAGAGTTGGAAAATTTTCGATGGATTTCCCCCGCAAAAATTTGGCTTCGGCCCGTCTCTGGAAATATCTTCATCAACAAGTTATCATTTACGTCATTTCCACAAAAATATCACCCAATAATCAATGTGATATTGTTTTGTCTTAAATTGTATTGAATTTGAAATCAATATTTTTACTTTGGCTATAGTAGAGGGTTTTTATTAAATTTCCCTACCAAATTTCAATTGTACACTTAAGAATTATAATTTATCTGAACTTAATACCGATCTTTGCCATCTCTTTCAGTTGAAAATTGAGGAATCAATTGATTTCAAGTAAACTTTTATTTTATCATAATTCCGAACCATGAAATATATACTAATCCATAGTCCGAACCATTTAACATGCTTGAACTTTTTTTTAGATGAAAATAGGTCCCTCTTTCCAAAACATGATGCGTTGAATATCAAAATCGTCCGAAGTCACCCGAAAATACTGTACCATTATAAAGGTGGTTCATATATGATCGAGACAAATGATGTGACACATTCATTCACCATCGAGAAAATTTTCAAAATTTACTGTTCTTTTAGGTAATGCCCTCATCAGTTTCGCATTTTGACCACCTTTCCGGTAGCTTTTTGCCGGTAACGAAGAATTATTTGGGCAACTTGGAAAGCCATATGCACTCTTCTGCCGCGTTGTCGGTGTTGAATCTATTGAAGTCCCAGGATTTCTTTCGGTGGTATTCATTGGTCAATGAGTCCGTACTGTAAGGAGGGAGTTTCAGTATCTCTCACCCCAATTCCGATATTGAATCGAGCATATGTGTCGCGAGGTATGACACTTGCTGGAATACTCCTCCATTTCGAGCGATAAATGGGTGTCACTATGTCAGAGTGTTCGTAAGGAACCCAGCTATGACATACTCAAGCCAGGACCTTCAAAACATCCATGCGCGCCATCTACACCGTTTGTCTCCATCATATTTGAACCAGCCTCGTATAAACATCAGAACCAGTTTTCTGAGAACAATGCCTTGTATAAATACGAGTATATCGCCCCTGACAAAAATCATTGCTCCCTGAGATCAGCAAGAATTTATGAAACGCAGCAAGGCCCAAACCCAACTCGCATGAAATCATAAATCATACAGCAAATAATCAGAAAAGTATACACTGAGTATTCAGTAAGAGAGTGAAATGTCCCTTTTTAGGAAAGACTTAACTACTTATTTGTAAGTTGAGCGATTTTTTCGACAGATTCTTTTCGATAACCTTCGTATACCTATATATCATTGTCCACGTCACATTAGCATAATAATATATTGTTTATAGTTACCTAGATACTTATGTGTTTTCCTCACCTATTGTACTGACTAGCCATAACATTTCTTGATGATATATAGCATATTAACTTCGACATAAAATAAACTTTATTCGAAGTTTCAAATGAAGGGCGTTACATCTCTCTGATGAGGTATACTTGGGAAGGAACTTAAAATATGTTAGATCTATATTTTTTTTTAAATAGTTTCCCATATCTATCATTAACTGCATTCTCGGTCAGGGTTTTCTGACCGGTGTCCCATGTTCTTCTCGGCAGTTGAAAAACAGTGGGGATATCAATGGTTATGGTTGACGACCTTAGAATTAATTCAAAAGATGTAGGGGTTGATAGGTTTCAGGTCGAAATTTCACAAAAACCAATTCAATAACTGCCGACGTTTCGGTTTACTTAAAACCTTCTTCAAAGGCTCTGAAAAAAGTGTGGGTACTACAATTGGTCTTACTTATTTGGCGTTATACAGTTAGTGAGAAAAAAATAATAAAAATAGAAGAAAAAACAAAGAACAACAAAAATTTTAGAGTAAATAAATAAATAAAGTAATAAATAAAATAAAACGAAAAACACAACGTCCAAAAGGGGATTACAGTTTTTTCTTCTCATTAAACAAACAACAATCAATCTCAAAAAGAGAAAAATTTGGCACAATTGAAAAAAAATTTCAGAAATCAAGAAACAGTTCGGAGCCACACACATGGAATCAGGTGAGAGGAAACTTACATTATTATTTGGTCTTGTTCGTCAGAAAAAACATTTGTTGAGAAAAGAGTGGGAACGGTCGAAAGATAATTTTAACATTTTCAAACATTTTCAAATTGATAGTTTTCAAAGACACATGGTATAAATCAATCCTGTCGCTACACATATTGCAAAGTGTTTGAGATTAGTTCTTCGGTAGGGAATGTTGAAATCATCAGTTCACCTAGATATACGTGAACATATATCGACTTTATCGTTGACAACAACTCACTGAAATCAGTTGCGTATTGCTATGAATCTTTTTGTTATAGACATCTTCCTGAATATTTTATTTTTCTTGTCTCTGGAACGACGAACAATTAAATAAAAATTTTTAATAGAAGAAGAAAGGCCCCTGCATAAAACTCGAGCACTTGTTTGTCAGGGGCCAAAGCTTTACGAGAAGAAATTGTTGCCTAACAATGAACAAGAAGAAAACACTTTAAACTCTGAAGCCTAACGTTTCGAAGTCTAAATCAGAGTACTTCGTCAGACAATTTTTATTTTTCATACAACTTCGCAGAATAGTGACAATATTTTGATTTTTTAATTGAAAATGTCAATTAAAAGCTCGACAAAGCATATTCAATTTAATAAAAATTTATGAGCAGTTAATTCGAATTTCTCGCCTTTTATAATAGTTTCCTGTACTCAATAATGTTTTCAGCGCCTCCTGGGTGTCAGTCTGCCTATTACCAACCCAAAGACTGTACCAGCTCTCCACAGTAAGTCAACTGGGCATTTACCCAGTTTTCACCATTTACCTACTGTGACTTTTCATATTTCTTTGTGTTTCTTTGCACATGTTACCCGTCATTTTACCATCTTACTTGTTCTATTTATTCGATATGTTTATATGTTTTAATTTATATATATACAAATAATTTTTGGTTTTTCCTCTATACTCTGCTCCTTGTTTCTGGCTGTATATTCTGTTATTTTATTATTTTCCTAGTTTTTAAATCAATTGTTTCAGAGCTTATTGATAATTCTATATAATTTGTACTTTTGAATAGCTGTTATCGTGAAAAGATAGTGTTCACGTTCAGTGTTGTTACTTACCCTTTTTCAGTGCCTTGATGATGGAAATATAATTTTCCGTTGGAAGTTTTATTCGACCTTAATAACCTTCATGACCACCGCTTCTTATACCTTTTAATTATTTACGGTCAACAGTTTTCAGATTCAAATGAATATTATACAGGGTGATACACGGTCGATGGAATTCATCGGAAATTTGGTTTCTTAGACAACAACAGATGCTTTATCGATCTAAAATATTTTCAGTGCTGCGGTGTTGCCTCTTATGTCAAAAAGTAGTAACTACACTGTTATTTCAAATGGCATACCCTATATATTATTGCACTTTTCAAGTCATCGTAATAACACGATTGTTTTGGTATCAATAATTAAATGATTTCCTCTTTTTTTTGCAACACATAGCTTTGGTTATAAATCCGTAACTTCCAACTATAAATTTTAGGAAGCTGAAATTTCGTATCCAGAATGCTAATATTCTATGCACCATGCAGGTGTTATGAAATACGCTTTTTTTCATACAGGATCATTCAAAATTCGATAGTTTATTGAGACATTCAAAAACGGTTGAAAGTGAATTTTTTCAACCCAGATACTAAGATTCTGCGTTGAACTGAAAGTATATAGTTGAGCATGTGCCAACCAGTTCATCGGTCACATTGCCCATGGTGAATGAACAAATTCTTTGAAATATCATTTGGATATGTATTTCTTTCCATTTCACTTATTATTTTTCTTATACTATGAAGAATGAGCGAATGTAGTATTATCAACAAACTAATTGTCAAATCTGCATATTACCAATTCTCATCGTGTCAAGGTATTTCATTGCCCAACTAAATTTTTTTATGAGGATTATTACTGGTACTATCAAGTCTACGCCTACTCCTTGGTTACCAGTCCTCTCAAATAATGTCCCTCCCCATATTCGCAGAGAGACAACAGCTTTGAATTTTTGGAACAAATTCAATTCCTTTCCAAATTCATTTCCCATACTCACCTATATTCCAGATAATAGGGTCCCCAGATTGAAGTCGCGTAAACCTTTTTGGTCAAATTTTCTGACTAATATGAATAGAAGCGACAAAGAAATGTGGCAACCTGAATGGAATGTATCCAATTTTTTCAATGAAGATCTTATTTCTGATCCTTCCATCAGAGTTCCTGGTTTTGACCTTCCCAGGAGAATATGGTCTGTTCTAAATCGCACTAGAACAGGCCATGGACGATGCAATAGCATGCTCTTCCAATGGAATTCGGTTGAGAGTCCTAGTTGTGACTGTGGGGAAAATGAGGAGACTATAGAACATCTTATAAATAGTTGTCCCATTTATAAATTTCAAGATCAAGTAACAAATGCATTTCTAAAATGGGTGGTTAATTTCAAAATTATTTGATTTATTCTGAATATTCGGTTTCTTTTCTGCTTTTGTCTTTCTTCATTTCAGATTAAGAATTGCGAGCCGTTTTGGGAAGAATCTGTTTATCTGAGCCCATCGACGGATAACATGAAGATGATCTCACACTGATGTTTTTCAAGATTTTTCCTGATATTTAATATTTTATGTTATTTTTTTTTACGGGGAGGCAGGTTTTTTCGGCTGAGGTTTTTTTCCCCTGGCTCTATAGTATCGTATGATACTAGTGATGATAGTATCGTATGATTCTATAGTATCATACGAAGTATGTTATGATACCCCGTCCTTTTTTTACCTCAGCTTAGGTACTTTTTGTTTCAACATTTATTGTATTATTTTAGCTCTCCATTTCCATAAGAATATATATATATATATATATATATATATATATATATATATTTCATTGCTATCTGCGATGAAGACCTGTTCAGACGTTTTGTATAAAATGTGCGCAACTATAAAATTTCAGTTCAACGCAGAATCTCACAAGTTAGGTATAGGATATAATATATCATTTGAAAGGAAATTCAATTCCCTTTCTGTAATTTTAAAAATATACATGACATTCCATTGAAATAAAAAATGCAATTTCAAGCGTTTTTGTATGTCTCGAAAACCATCGAATTTGGTATCGAAGCGAATTTGGCAACACGTGCATGATGCATAAGATCTTGGCATTCTGCATACGAAATTTCAGCTTTCCCTACTATTAATGTTATGGAAGTTATAGATGTTTAACCAAATCCAAGTTTTCTACAAAAAAAGAGGAAATCAAATTAATACGGTGAATGGAAAAATGCAATAATATACAGAGTGTGCCATTTGAAATAACAAAGTAGTAAAGTTCTTGTCCAAGAAACCAAATTTTCAATGAATTCTTGCCTTCCGTTCTCCATAAACGTCTAACGTACCATCGACCATGGATCACCCTGTATAGTTAGTAACGGGATTTAGGACCAGGTGAAAAGTCAACTCTTGAGTTTCGCAGACGTTTCGTCTGTATTTTCATAATTTCTCAAGGTTCAATATAGAAATCACTTCAGGTTAAAATTGTAAATACAGCAAATAAGGTGATTAGAAGAGAATTTATTAGAGTAATTGAGAAATATAACCACAATACACGATTTTCGATTTTGGACGAATAAAAACAAAAATGAGAAATTATCACATTTAATTAGGTACGTATTATCCTCCTGAAAATAACAGAACTTCGAAAGTGTTGGTGGAAATTATTATTGCCCATAAATTTAGGGTCTTTTTTTATCCCAAGGTGTTGAACACTGTCAAATTCAATAAGGCCAGAAGGTCACGGACTACTTGTGTCTTTTCTAGATAGTCTAACGACATCCATCATGCACTTTAATGATCGGTCGTTCCTCATCAGTAAAACTCTCACATAATACATGCAAGAAAAAGTCTTATGAATGCATTTTTAAATATTCTTCAGGACACGTGTGAAAGCTCGAAGCACAATTGTAATAAAGAAAAATATATGGATGCTAATTTACATTTGGAATGACTTTTGTCTCTTTTCCTTGTGGAATAACTTGAATGAGTAAGCCTTTTTCAGTTATCCTCTGTTTGTTCGAGATGAATTATATTCCTTCATATTGATTAAGTTGCGTGGGTGTTCATGTTTCCATGGCAGGGGCTCGAAGCCATAGCAGTATGTGTTTGAATTTTTTGGCAATAATTTGTTGTTTTAGGAAATTTGTCATTGAGAGAAATAACACCTACTTCCTCATCTACAACACTGAAAGTTATATCGACGAAATATTGAAATTTTATATCTTTTTGTGAATTCGACTAGTTTCTACAAGAATCGGTTTTGAGTATTCTGAAGACATTTTGTGTCCCAACTTTTTATAGATTAGAAATTGAATTGAAATGGATAATGATATTCTTTATTAATGAAAAGATGTTCGTGTGCCAAGGAGCAATATCAAAAATGATCATCACGGATAGAAGTAAATATTCGTAATATTAAAAACATAAAACATAAAACACAGCAATTTTCTAAAAATTTCATGATCGCGTCTTATCCGAGCGTTTTTCCGTTATTCAATCCCGAAGCTCAAAATTCGGAAAGAAAAAGTATAGATGGCCCATCCTGTACATTGGGTTATAATTTCAATTATACGCTCCATTAATCATCCATATTACTTCACCTTATTTATTGATAACAATTGTAATACTTCCATCAGTTTGTACAATCTCAATTTCAAGGTATTTCATGAAATCAAATATTTCTTAATGTTTATATTACCATATTTATATTTTAGTTCATAAGTAATCTCGTCTAATATCTCCCAACGTTTCGAATATCAGGAGTTATTAATTGTTGAGTATTAATTTGTTTCCTATTTACTCAGTCTTAGTTGAAGATTTACAATTTGGAGCACCAAGATTAATCGAAAAGAAAAACTAGGAGCTATATACTGAATGAAAGCTGAAAGCAAAATGAGACAAACCGGAAAACTTTTTATCAGAATATCATTACATGTAACTCATGGCAATATTTCTGAAGAACTCTTGGTGTACGTACATCACTCATTTGAATAAACGAATAGAAATCCACTCACAAGAAAAGGTAATCATTCAACCGATTCCCAACATCATTAGTGATTTGCAATATGCGACTCGTATTTTTAGGTCATATTCCCAATTTTTCTTCACGTACGTGTTTTGAATCGGTTCCTAGTACGCGCTGTATTTTTCTATCGGCCCAATCTCTTCATCGACTAACGAGACACTAAACAGTTACAACAAAAACCCATCATTACGGGGCATAAAAGCGGTACTCAGAGCAGTTTTCTCCAGATATTGATTTATGTAACTATAAAAGACCCTTTCATCTTTTCCCGTTTCAAATTACAACGTTTCTTGAAAATTGGTTGCTTTCACGTACAATGAAACCTGTACATTTTTTCACGGATCACAGATTGATGATGGTTTCCGACGACGATGTCGAATGCAGCTGTCGCACGTCTTCTTTGTACCAAGGGACAATATCGAAACGATTTTATCTTCGAGAAACCGCTAGAGAAATCAGAGGAAAACGACTCAATGAAGTGAATTACGACCTCTTCACTCAGTAACCACACCGGATGAAACATACCAATCCAATATTCCATAAATATGAGTTTTTTCGAAAAACGACAAGCCAGTTGTTGTCGATAATCATCTCTCTAAGCACGGTGACACCTCATCGAAAGTCAAATGGAGCATTAAGACGGGGACAATTGACACGTCACTCCATTGGGCCAATTCATTAAGTCATGTAGTTTGTGGCCACAAAGAATTCCCAATATGTGGAAGCATATGAAATACCTAAATCAGCAGAAGCCGATCTGATGGAAACAAGTAAATATAAGACAGGAAATATTTTAGAACTAGAGTATTAATTTCGTTCTCTTCATTTTCAGAAATCTATCTCTTACATAAGGTCTCAATACTTTTCCCTGATCCAGAAAATGCTCTTCAGTCTATCAAATATTTTCTTCCTAACTAATACTATAAACTAGCTGCCCGTCCCTGCTTTACACGGGAGTAACTAATCAAAAAAGTTGGATTTTGTATGTATATGTATGTATGTATATTCTGGGCTTAACAATATGCAATCTACAATACATATCATCAAGAAACAGCTTTATGCCGTATACCCAGTTCTCTTCATCAAGCTTTTCAATCCTTTGTATTTCTCCGAACTGCCCTGCTACTTCATTTTCAATCTCCAATTCAACTCTTACATTAACAAACAACTCCAGCAATAATGATCTCCTGGTGCTCAATAGTCCTTGAACATCTCAAGTAATCATTCTCATACTTAGTTCATTCACTCGTTCGTCGTTGAATACTACCAGTCCTATTCCGAGGCTTCTTGAATGAGAAATTCAGCAACATTGTGAACTTATTTGGTGTTGGGTTCCTGGCCCAACGACCAAATCTCCATCGTTGGAGGAGCTAGAAATTTTTTTGGATTTTATTTTGGTAAAGATTAAGAATAAACGACTGAATGAATGATCAAGTAGAGAATAAGAACAAATCTCAACGATCCACGCCCATGGGCGCCCCCAGACGGGGGCCAGGGGGGGCCGTGGCCCCCTCTGAGATTGTGATTCCCTTCTTGTTTTTGAGCAAAACCTAATACTGATTTCGCCTGCACCTCATCAAATCATCATTTGGCCCCCCCCTGAGAAAAAATTCTGCGGTCGCCCATGTCCACGTCCCAACGTTTCAAACCAGTACTTATACGAAATAACGCACATAGAACCAATAATTGATAGAATATATATTCTGAAACAAACAATCGAACAACAATACAACACAAATATAACAGAGCCACTCATACATATATGATATTCCCCTTCAAGTGACCAAACTGACCAAACAGAAATTACCGAGGCTCATAGAGAAGACAGTATAATGTTTGGAACTTACCCGAGCGACCACATTTCGTATACTTGTTGAGCCAACTCTATTATATAACACACTATTTTTGTTCTATAGATCTACTGGATTCACTAACAGATTGAATTGATAATTTTAATCCAATGTGAAATATAAATTTATATTTGTGGGTTTGGGATTGATAGATGCTTTTATTAAGGATTTCGGTTACACCGATTTTACCACAACCACGTGCGGGAGTGTTTCTGATTTTAATTCTTTGAATGAACAGAGAAATTGTTTAAGTTTTTTTTTCAGCAGAACATCCGCAGTCTGTCGAAGAATTTCGATAGTGTAGAGGTGGCGCTCAGTCAGGTCTATAGTCCGTTTGATGTCATCGTCTTGACCGAAACATGGAAAATACGCGATACAGAATTTTTCTCTATCCCTGGTTATGATCTGGTCTACAGTTTCGGGGATGTGAATCAGAACGATGGCGTGGTTGCTTACCTAAAACAATCGCTTAATTATGTTGCCGAAGTTCTTTTAATCGCTTCTTGTAAAGTTTTAGAGATAAAATTAATGATGAAATCAAAAACATTTATAATAACGGCAATCTACCGCCCACCCTCTACAAACGCAGCTGATTTTGTTGCCGAATTACATGCCTACTTAAACCAGATCAGGTATAAATGTGACGGCCACATTATTCTCGGTGACATAAACATCAACTTATTTTCGGATGATAAGCTAACAGAGGATTATATTAATGTACTTAGTGAATTTAACTTTATTTCAACGATAAATGCAAAAACTAGGATGATTTCCTGTCTAGATCACATTTTTTTCAGGACAGATGAAAATGTTGAAGAGATCTGTCACACATACGTACTCGAAACACATATTACTGATCACAGTGCTACCATAATGATATTGAACTGTAACATACAACAAAATTGTAACGTAGAATCAAGACAATCGTTCAGACAAACTAATCTCGAGGGATTGAGGAAATCTTTAACTCTCTAATTGGAGCATACTGTATGAAACTCAGGATGTTCTTGTGGCATCTGAGTATTTCACAGGGACAATATCCGAGTTGATCGAGTCTAACACTTCTGTTGTTATCGGGAATCGGAGATCTCTGAAGCGGAAGAAATAGATCACAACGGGTTTGATTAGATCAATAGCTGAGAGAGATAGATTATATAAAATTTATAAATTTAATGAAAATAGTAACTCTAAGAGAAGGTTCGTCGCATACAGAAATAGATTAAACAATCTCATCAGAAAATCTAAAAAAATGTACTATAAAAAGCAATTAGAAAACCACAAAAACAGGGCACAGATTAAATGGAAGACAATAAACCAGATAGGTGGAAGTGCGAAAAAAGTGAGCCAAATCGGAAGTGTTTTAAACTCTGTTGGTGAACTCACTCGTGATGATCGTGAGACGGCCGAATCTTTTGTTGACTATTTTACGGATGTAGGCCCCGACCTCGCTCGGAGGATTGAAAGACCGATAACCCCTACTCCAAAACGATTGAGTGGAGGCCAGTCGATATTTCTCCAGCCGACATGTAAGAATGAAATTATAGAAATCATTAAATCACTGAAAAATTGCAAGGCGGCTGGAATAGATGGCATCAAGGCTGAGACCTTGAAGGTAATCTCTGAATTGATAGCAGAACCGTTAGCATTTCTAATAAATAAGATAATTGAGACAGGTACATGTACTTCGGTATTCAAGGTTACAATAGTCAAACCCCTATACAAAGCCGGAGATAGAAAAATCACTTCAAATTACCGACCAGTATCCCTTATCACAAATTTCGCAAAGATATTCGAGAAGGTGATAAAGAAGAGAATAGACTCGTTCACTGAAAAATACAAGCTTCTTTCCGAGCGTCAGTTCGGATTCCGGTTAGGTCGGTCGGCTGAAGATGCCATAGCTGCTCTTACAGCCGATATGTATGATGCTCTGGACAGTAGGAAACCTTCGCTGTGCGTCTTCATGGATCTTGCCAAGGCCTTCGATGCGATCGATCACTTCCAGCTCTTGGAGACTTTGGAAGATTTCGGCTTCAGGGGGAACTTTCTGAACCTTTGTCAAAGTTATTTGACAAACCGTCAGCAAACAGTGGAGGTTGGTGGATGTCGGAGTACAAGAAGAACTGTAAAGTGTGGTGTTCCTCAGGGAACAGTCCTAGGCCCAATTTTCTTCATTATATACATGGACAGTTTATTTAAGGTACCAACTAACGGTAGAATCTACAGCTTTGCTGATGATACGGCCATATTCTACACTGCCGATACTTGGGAAGAACTCAAGCAATTGGTGGAAATTGATTTGGGAATTATTATAGATTGGTTTGACCATAAGCTGATGATACTGAATGCTGCAAAAACTGCATTTCTTCCCATGTCTAGCTATAAGAACAACCTGGCTCCATTCACTTCATTAGATATAACTATCCAAGGTAGAGTGAGAACAACTATACTGTCCACTGATAAGGCCGAATATCTGGGGATTATAATAGACTGCCATCTAAGCTGGAATCTACATGTGCAGAAAGTAACATGTACAATTAGGTCAATGATCCACAAATTCAAATATTTGTCAAAGATCTTAGACTTCTTGCATTTAAAGATGATATATTGTGCTCTTGTTGATTCGCGTCTAGCTTATGGAATCATTGGGTGGGGAGGTGTATCTGCTTGTTATTTGAGGAGGCTGGAGGTTGTACAGAGGCTTATCCTGAAGATAATGGCGAAAAAAGGAAGTTTATATTCTACTAATCTTATATACGCTGAAACGGGGATTTTAGATCCCCGCCAGATATTTTTCATTAAGGTTGGGATATTCTACTACAAGAACAAAAAATTGTTGGGGGAAATTCGACACGAATACTCCACACGGGAAAGATTACGCGGAAATCTTTCAGTTCCAGCGTCCTCAAAGTCCATAGGACAGAGGCATCACATGTTTCTGGCACCAAGAGTGATTAACTTCTTGCCTGTTGATTTACGAGGAAGTTCTTCATTAGCCAAGTTCAAATCAGATTTGCGGAAATATGTTTTGTCTAGGGATAGAATGGAGGTTCATAGAGTGTTGTGTATGGCGCGATGAGATCGACTGAGTGCTACTTCGTTCATCTTTTAGAGGGCTTTGCTTATTCAAGCCGAACATTTTGATTTCGGTGATGTCGCTGGTTGTGGGATTCATCATTTTGTTGTGGGTTGAGGTTATTTCTTTTTTTCTTTTTGTTTTGTTTGTTTTTTAATTGTTTTTTAGTTTTTTGTTGCTAGTTTATTCCCTGTGACTCTCTAAAGCTGTTCACAGTTGTTATCATTTTAACCACAGACAGTCTTCTGACTTTGTGGTTCACACTTTTCTTGTAAAAGAGAATCTGTACCTGTATTATCGTCTTTAAGTTGTATTCAATTTGCAAGTAAAGTACTATTATTATTATTATTATTATTATATATGGGCAGGGAGACATAGGTCGTTAGACTTTTCGAACAATGCAGTTCCTGATACTGATACTACTTATGAAATAAAATTGCCTTATTGAACAGTATATGAGTAATTAATATAATAAAAATATTTTCTTAAATATGAAACATTTCATATTGTACAATAAGCGTTGATTTGGTATTCAACACTTTCAAAAGCCAAAAGCTAGAAACATAAATCAATAAAGAGTAGCACAACTGGATTTTAAACGACAAACCCCATAAATTTTTTTCTTAAAAAATGTTCATTCGGCAAAATAAATTGTTCTGGAAATATTATTTGAGTTTAGAAGTGGGTTAGTTCTCTAGGAATTGGGGTAGTACAGGCATTTTGTTTTATTGAACTTATATAAAAGAATAAAAGTCCTACGTGCAACATATTGTCAAACGCTTTCTGGAGTCAAAGCATAATGCAGCAGACTCAGATTTTCCCAACGTAGAGTGCTGAACATCAGATATGAGGATTGAAAGTGGATGCTTTATTCGGGTTTTTTAGTTGAATCCAACCAAACTGAAAATTCGAGTACCGTTGGCATACCTAATACATCAAGCAATTTCGTCACTAATTTTTCATAAAATTTCCCTAGAACTGGAAGATGTGTAGGTTTCTACTGTTTTGGTATCCAATCTAGATGTGAGTATATTTATTAAAGTACCTGTTATTCAAACATCTGGAAATATGCTTCAACTCAAACAATACCCTAGAATTTCTACCAGTTTCTCGTATGTACTCCCATTCAGAGCTTTGAAAATGAACCATGCCATGTTTTCGATTTTGACTCCAGGTGTTTAATTCTCAGATTATTTATGAAGGATTTGGTGATGATCTTTCTAATTAATTCTAATTGAACAATTAGTTGAAGTCTTACTCATACCATAAATTTACCGGATTTGATTCCTATCAAAGTTGACATCTAAACATACAGCATTCAGTTTCAAAGTGTTTTGGTAATGATTTGCATATAATTCAGATTTTTCTTCATCGGTATCATATTCTATCACATTATCTTCGAGAGTGGGAAGTCAGTTCAACTTTTTGGAAAACAAGTGTAACTTTGTAATCGTTAATAATAACTGTCACTGTCAGTGCCGAAATCCTAACAATTTAATCTTTATAGTTGCAAGAAATATTAATTTCCGTTTTTTTTTCTCTCTTGTACCTGTTTTCTCTAAAATATTACCTTGTATAAACCTTCTCCCAACTATAACGAATGCAAAAAAATTAAATTCAATTTGGTGCAGTCGTTTGTACGTGATAATGCGTCTAACAGAACTATAGATTGCCTTTCATTTATATGGATATGAAAGACCGTTTCGTCTTCATAAACCATAAGAACCAAATACATGTATCTGCTCACATAAAAGTTTTCAGTAGCATTTTACATTGTAATATTAAGCAAATGGAGTCACGGGTTCAAACTAGTCACAAATAAATCGAGGATAAAATCACTGGATTAACGTTCCATGACAAAAAGATCATTAACTTCTTAACAATACTAACAATTGATCAGGTCCAATATAAAGGGTCCAATTTGTTGTGAATTCGTGATCGAGAAATAAGACGTACGTTTCAGCTTATTATTTTGGCCGAAATTCGTGAGGCATGAGGCAAACGGTGACCATAAGAAACGTATGATTGAAAACATAATATTAAAATCTAACTTTATGAAACCATGACTCCTGAGGAATGGATGAAACTTCAATATTGTAAACGAGAAGAAAACCATTAGGTTTCATCCAATAACTTGGGAAATAACATTTTTAAATCAATAGTATATATTTGAATAATACCCTGTTTCTCAATGTAGATTACAGATGTGCAATAAACACATCTCTCTTGAGAAAAATGAGTTTAGAAGACTTTGCCATTACTTACTTTGACATTGTAGTTTTTAATTAACGAAAAAGAAAGCATTGGTATATCTTCCAATAGAAAATAAGGAATTTTCGTGCAAAAATCAAAAAAGATTTGAGAAAAAATTTGAAGTTTTTTTCAGATTTCATAGGAATTCTCTGTGAATAATATGAAATTTTCACGTAGAGACCATGTGAAATTCCATGGATAATCTGATTATTTATCAATGTTGAATTTTTTAATATCGAAGGAGAAGCATTCACATTATTGATATTGATTTGGAGGCAGAATTATTATTAAAATTATTTGTTGACAATCGAATTGTAATGTTGAAATGATGAATAAAGTTTGATTTGATTTGATTGGTATATCTTCTAATAGAAGCTAAAAAAAATATTTTATGTCATGTTTCTTACTTATGGGCAAAATTGGCTATCACAGTACCACACTTGTTATTCAGGTTCCTTCATCAAAAACATATTCTGCGTTAGTGTTGATTCAATTGTTATATTATGCAAATATGTGAATAACAAACGAATGAATGGGTTATCAAAACGAAAAAAAACCCTATCTACCTGTGTAATCGCACAGTAGTTAAGTTTTCCTTATGCTTAACAAAATATGGGACACGGTTTCAATCGAGCAAATAGAATAAAATAGAATAGAATAGAATATGATTTTATTTCCAAAATTATTGACAGTTACATGCAAAATACAAAGAAGAGGAAACAAGTCAGAATCACAAAATATTAACAATATAAGACAATTTCTCACAATTGAATCTTTGGTACTACAATGTGTCACAGAAACTTTTGAATTCAGTTATTATGTAAGTATTTTATGTTCGAAAAAATCGCTGTAAAATCATTTAAAACACAATAACAACTTGAATCGATCCAATAAAAATCAGACATTTCGTCAATGTGTTTTTTTTCAAGTTTGGTTCTTTGCATATGCTTCATGAATGTTCTTATTTTGAAATATAGTCAGTTTATCAACGCCTTCGATGTGAAAGGAGTTTTCTGAAGATGCCAAGACGTAAATCAACAAACGCTGAATCTAATAGGGCTATCGGAATGCTACAGTGAGGCCTAACTCAGGTCGTAGTATGTTGTATCGGAAAGGCGCCAAGTCAGCCAAAGTGTGATACCTCGAGTTTGGAAGAGGTTCAAAAGGAATCCCTTATCTAAGTGTAGAATGCTACGGAGTACTCTTAAAAATACAGATGAGGTCCAAGTTTTCATCGAAACCATCAGACGACGTTAGAGAGAGGTGAATCTAGGTTCTAGACGGCCATTAAGAGGAATTCCATTAACACGTGACCATAAGCGTCAACGACTGGGATGGGCAAGGCAAACATCAATTGAAACGATCAATGGCGTAGTGTCCTTTTCACTGATGAATCCAGATATGGACGATTTTCAGTTTATCGAAGAATAAGGATATGGACAATCCCACGCATACCCCTTAATCGTCGCTATGTCCAAGAAGTTCATCCATTCCGAGGGGCCGGGATATGTGTCAACTGGCGCACAGATCTACACACTTTTCCTGGTATATGACCGCCTCACACTATAGGGAGCATGTCATTGACAATGTTGTGCCAAATTTTCACGCTGCTATTGGTGAAACTTTTCAATTTCTAGACGATAACGCTAGACCGCTCCGTGAAATCATAGTTGAGAATGCGCGCGAGGAGCTTGGTATTCTACATTTACCAATACCTCCGCACTCACTAGATTTGAATTGCATAGATGATCATGCATAGGATATGCTCCAAACAAGATTAGATAATCGTCAACCTACTCCAGAATTCTTGAATGATTTGAGAGAGCTTCTACGCCGTTTATGGAATCAAATTCATCAAAAAATGTTGAACAACCTCGTGTGTAGTATGCAAAGAAGATATAAAGCTGTTTTTGATGCTAGTGGTGGCTTTACACTGTATTAATAGTATTAAAATGTTTGAATTCCCTGGGAATAAAATTTCGTTATTGCACTCGATTTTTCTTAACTAAAATTAATTTTATATCCTGCAACTTGAAATTATATTAATATGAATTTTCATCATAAAATCTCATTCAAACTAAATTTTTTTGCAATTTAAGTCAATATCCCTAACTCATGTGGAGCACTTTACTTGGTTGTGTGTTGTGTTACAGAAACTTTCTTGTGCTTTTGTTTAGAAAATTAAAACTATAGGAAACCTACAATAGTATATTTTAAAACTAGTTGCAGAATGAACTCCCATTCCAATACGAATGAATTGTATTGAATCTTGGCAGTTGCTGTGACTAACAAAATTTGATAGATTACGGAATTTGAATTGATTTGATCTGAAAATTGATAGGATCAGAGATCAGTATTGATATCCACAAAACAAAAAATATAACTGAAAACAATGCTGTAATGAGTTCATTACAGAACTACTTCTAGTATTGTAATGTGATGAACTTCATTACGATACTAAAATAGAGAAAATGATTAATATAACTTTATAATTATTTCTGAGCATGTTTCTGTATCAGCGGGAACAGTTTAACAGCTCCATCCATAATCTTAATAACTTCCCCAACGGAAAAAATAAGTATTGAAGTATGTTTATTAAAAACACTTTGTATGGACAGTTGAGTTGGAAATTCCGGGAATTGAGTATATTCATTCGAGACTCAATTGAACAAATGTTAATCTACTGAGCGAATAACCGTTAATTCACCCTTATCGTTATGGGGTTGAATAATCTGGTTCCCAACCGTCCAAATGCGATCAAATACATCGTTACCGCATCTCGTCTCCGCTTTGAAATATTTTTTGAGTTATATTTCCATTCCATCTTCCATCACCCCACAAAATTGTTTTCTCATTTGTCTCCATGAGCCTGATCTATAAGCCGATAAAAAATTATGTCCACCAGCAGTGCGGTAGAGTTTCTGCCGTAGTGGTGCTAAGTGAAATATATCGATTTCTCAACTCCTACCTCTCAGATGAATTGAGGTCAACCACCATTAGATGTCCTACTTTGGAAAGGGTCCAGATGCTGAGTTCACATCAGCAGCAAGATTGATTCAGGGATTGAATGCTTACCGTTAAATTATATATCTGCAAAATGGTTTCAGATTGAACGACTATTCGGTAAAATTGTCAGTATCTTCAGAATGACAAATATATTTTCAGAATGTCTTCATAATAAATAAGGTTTCTAAATACATGGTATAAGCAATGATTAATTTTTTTTCGCCAATCTGAGAATATGAGGAATGTTTTTATGAATAAACTGTAGATGACGCTTTTAACAAATTATGACAGATTTGTGGTAATTCAATCGAATATTTGAATATATTTTTCTTTTCAAACAAAAATTTATGGTGTACTCGACATTTTTATTCTCATCAGTTTGGTGGAAAGGTGCAACACATTCATTCCTCCCGAATACCGTACCTAAATTTTTTCGTGTGACCAGTATGGAAAAAACAAATAAAAAATATCCGTATTTTTGTTTTTCTGAAGATGAGTAATCAGTATTTTCGACCGAGGAATGAATTGATTCTAGACATATTGAAACTGAAACTCTCTGTATTTGGATATATTTTCTGTGTGTTTGTCAAGTAAATTGTTACCAAATGGCTTTGTTGAGAATGTATTCCTGAAGTACTTTATCTTAGAGAAATCAAATCAACAATGCCCCTCCCCCCTTTGGTGTTTAGAGAGCTCTGTTGGTTCTATGGAATTTTATGTATAAGTTGGGAACCTTAGGCAGTATTGTTTCATTTTTTCGTTGTAACGCCGCTACTACATTGGTAGTCCAAGGAATGATTTCAAACGTTTAGCTCAATGCTGAGTTAGCGTATTTATTGCTTCTTCTTCTTCTGGTGCCTTGTCTGTCTTCAGACGTTGGCTATCATCATAGATACGATATTTTGGAATCCTTCTCTATCGGCTGCTGCTCGAAATAGTTCCTCGGCCGAAAGACCACACCATTGCCTGATATTGCGAAGCCAGGATAGCTTTTTTCGTCCTATCCACCTTTTACCTTCAACTTTTCCTTGTATTATGAGGCGCAACAGCTGGTATTTAGATCCTCTTATTATGTGTCCAAAGTATTCCGTTTTTCTCTTCTTTATGATATTCAGCAGTTGCCGTTCCGTATCCATCATTCTGAGGACATCTTCGTTGGTTGTGTGCGAGACCCACGATATTTTTAGGATCCGGCGATAGCACCAGAGTTCAAACGCTTCTATTTTGTTCATCATTGTGACCTTTAGTGTCCATGCCTCGCAACCATAAAGTAGGACAGACCACACATAACATCTTAAGATTCTTTTACGAAGATGCATTGACAGATTTCTATTACATAGCACTGGTTTCCATGTCATGAATGTCTTCCGTGATATTTCAATCCGTGTTGTTATCTCTTCATCAGAGTCCGCACACGCATTAAGCCAACTGCCCAGATATTTGAAATGGTCTACACGCTCTATCTTCTCCCCACCGACCCAAACCTGCTGTCGACTTACATTTATTTTTCCAACTGCCATCCACTTTGTTTTCGCAGTGTTGATTTTGAGACCTCTCTGACGACTTGCTTCATTCACTAGATTTACCAATGTTTGAAGGTCTTCTATATTCTCTGCCAGAATGGCTGTATCATCAGCGTATCTGATATTGTTGATAGTTTCTCCGCCGAGTCTTACACCTTCTTGTCGTTCATCCAAAGCTTCTCTGAATATTTCTTCCGAGT
The DNA here is from genome assembly GCA_038502775.1 of Hippodamia convergens. NCBI lineage: Eukaryota > Metazoa > Arthropoda > Insecta > Coleoptera > Coccinellidae > Hippodamia > Hippodamia convergens. Next base: position 50,506,264 of record CM076607.1, on the reverse strand, counting down.
AAAGGTTAAAAAGGCTAGGCGATAGAACACAGCCTTGTCGTACTCCACGTTTAATGGGCAGTTTTTGGGTTTGATTGTCCTCAATTTGGACGGAGGCTACTTGGTTGTAGTATAGGTATTTTAGTATTCTAGTGTCATAGTTGTCTAGTCCTGTTGCTTCTATGTATTTGAAGAGTGGGTCGTGTTTTACTCGATCAAATGCCTTTTCGAAGTCTATGAACAGACAAAGACATTTTTTCGGAATTCACAGCTTTTCTGGAGCAGAACGCGCATACAAAATAGAGCCTCTCTGGTCCCCAAACCATATCTAAATCCAAATTGTTTGTCACTCATTTTACTTTCGCATAGTTGGAATATTCGATTTTTTATTATTCGCAAGAAGATCTTGAGCGTGTGACTCATCAGGCTAATGAGTCTGAAATCGCCGCATTTAGTGGGTCTGCTTTTTTTTGGTAGAATTATGAAAAGTGATTCTAGCCAATCGTTTGATATTTTTCCTTCGCTGTATATCTTATTAAAAAGTGTGGTTAAGCACGTGATACTCTCTTCGTCTAGAAGTTTAAGCAGTTCAGCAGGAATTTGGTCTGGTCCAGGCGCCTTGTTATTTTTTGCTTGTTGTATTGCTTTCTTGACCTCTGCCTTCAGTATACTGGGGCCTCTGTCTACCTCGTTCTCACATACAGTGTGTGACATGTTTCCTCGGCTGGCATCATTGAAGAGGTCTGTAACGTAACTCTCCCATTCTCTGCATTGTTGTTTGTGATCAAGGAGTTCTCCGTTTGAATTTTTAAGCAGGTGAACATGTTTTGGCTTTCTGATTCTGGAGGTATATTTGAGTTTTTTATGGAGGTTGAAGCTGTCGTGTTTTTTCAGAAGATCCTCTATTTCTACACAGGACTTATCTAGCCATAATTCTTTGGCTTGTTTAATTTTCTTTTTGATGGTTTTATTGGTATCGTTATATCTGACAGTGTCTTTATTTTTATATTTCCGCCGCGCTTCCATCAGGTTCAGAATTTCTTGTGTCATCCATTCATTCTTTGCTAGTCTCTTAGAAGGTTTCAAGGAATCGTTCGTTACTTCTATGATCGGTCTTTGTATATCATGCCAATATTCACCGATGGTTCTGTTTTCATTTGGTGTTTCCTTTATTTTGTGTATTTCAGTGTTTATTTGTTGAGATATCCGTTCACGTACTTCTGAGCTTCTGAGGGGATCGAGGCACATTCTGCTTGGTTTATATATCTTTGTTGGTCTTTTTAATTTAACTTGAATTTTGGAGCACAGTAAATTGTGGTTTGAGTTTATGTCTGCGCCTGGGTAGGTTTTAACGGTTGTAATACTGTTACGGAATCGGTGATTTATCAAAATGTAATCTATTTGGTTTCGTACTGTCCTACCTTGATGTCCATCTTGTGGCGATTTCCATGTATATAGTCGTCTTTCTGGATGCTGGAACCAAGTATTCGTAACAACAAAATCAGCCTCTTGACAGAATTCGATTAGTCGTTCTCCCCTTTGATTTCTTTCTCCCAAACCAAAATTTCCGGTAATTCCATCAGTAGCTTTCTGACCTACCTTTGCGTTGAAATCTCCCATAAGTATTATTATTTCGTGTTTTTTTGTTGTTTTTAGTACTTCTTCTATTTGATGGTAAAATTCTTCGATTTCATTGTCATCCTTATCTGCAGTAGGAGCATACACTTGAATAATATTTACGTTTACTGGTTTGGCGTTTAGTCTCACTAACATCACCCTGTCTGACAGTGGAATGAAATCAGTGACATATTTACTGATATTCTCTTTCATGATTATTGATACTCCGTTTCTGTGCATAGGGTCTTGGTTTCCAGAGAAGTAGACAGCGTATCCATCTGTTCTATAGTTTCCAGTGTTTGGCCATCTAGTCTCGCTCACCCCCATGACAGTGATATCTAATCTGTCCATTTCAAGGAGTAGATTTCTTAGTTTACCTGCCTCATAAAGGGTTGTTACATTTCATGTGGCTATCCTATGCAGGCTTCTGAGTTTCACTTTTTGTTCGGTAGTATTTAGTTCACAGGGATTTCGCAGGATGACGACCTGGGAGGCCCTGTGTTCTGGGCTTTGTTTACCTCCCCTGCCGGATCTTGGATTCCGAACTCCATGATCAGTAACGATATTTACTTTTTCTGTAAGAGCCATGATGATTGTTCTAGGGAGTATAATGGGGTGGTTTCCCGTTGCCTTCCCCATCGCAGTATCTTAGCCGATAGAGTCCAATATAGTGACTGTCGCCTAAGAGTATCCGTGTTAAGCTGTTCCGAAATAATCATTCTCCACCTTAAGACGGCAATGAAAATGCTGCTTCCCATTCTCATGTGCTAGATTTTGGTCCGCCCCGGGTATTTCATTTCCCCGATACCACCCATATCTGGGAGGCATTCCCCTATCCGCCACCTGGGGAGGCGCCCGATGGAGGATCTAGCAACCCCTCACGGGGTATTTATTGCTAGTTGGTCTAAAATTCTGCTATCCAGCCAGGGTAGATTTCAATATCTATTTGATTCTTCTTTAGAAATATCTATCTCATTTTAATAAAAGATGGAGTCTATTCCGTGTAGTCCTCTAACTGTATACATCATAGTATGCTTCAAATCCGACAGTTTTGATTTTTTTGCAGACATTTCTATGATGATGACCTTATGAATAATCCATGTGTGTGACCTAGATCGTTGATCGCAATTTTGTAAAAATCGAAAAAACCGTTTTTTCAAACTTTAGCCCTGAGGGACTGGTTATTGCGAAAACTTCTCCGGAAAGTTTTCCGAGGAGACTAAATTTCCCACAATGTGATACCAGAACCGTCTCTGTAGACCTAATAGTTTTTGGCTGTTTCTGCTACTTCTAGACTAGGTAAAAACGTTGAAAGGAGTCCTGGGCTCGATTCCCGTGAAAACACCAGGAGTGAAAACGATTTCACGATATCTTCATTTGTTTCGAAGATATAACAAAATTTTGAAATTTTTTCTATTTTTTCCAATTTGTGCCATGACTTTTTCATATTCGAAAATAACAACACACAAGTCCAGACGGAACAAGTTTGGCAAAGACCGGTCCTTCTCAGGACCAACAACACCCTGATGACGGCAGGCGAATGCTTGCCGAAACGTCGGTAAATACCAATGGAGCGCACCAGTCCAGACGGAACAAGTTTGGCAAAGACCGGTCCTTCTCAGGACCAACAATACCCTGATGATGGCAGGCTAATGCTTGCCGTAACGTCGGTAAATACCAACAATATAGATAATGGAAATAGCCCAAATAATGTCCCAACAGTCTTTCAAAGTATATAATTTTTTTCGAATTTCGCAATTTTTTACAATTGTGTCGATTTAACATTACTATCGCGAAGCACTGTACTTCTTTGATATGATGTTAAAAAAATTAGAACTCAGAGGTGATGTTCAAGTTTGGCAACAAATAATGAAAAAATAAACTTATTAAGTTTTAGTTTAGGTACTTCTGATTTTTACTCCATTATTGGTTGCTTAGCTTGAACATCATCCTCATTTTCTTTGTTTACATCATATCATTAATGTACAAGGCTTCAATGGTAAAATTAGTGTTAAAGTGACAAAACGTGAAAATTTTCGAAATTCGAAAAAAATTATAAACTTTGAAGGACTCTATATGACAAAATATTGGGTCCAAATAGTGCAGTCTCAGTATCATATTGTAGGAAATTTAGTCTTCTTCAAGAAAGCCTCGAAGAAATTTTTTCAAAAACCAGCCCTTCAGGGTGATATTCGCCAAAATTTGAAGGAAAAACTTTTATCCCGTTTTTTTTTTTTTGACAAAGTTGTGTTCAACGCTCGAGGTCACAAACATGGATTATTCATCAGGCCAACATCATAATCGGAACTATTGGATTTGACGCATAGAAAAAGATGAAGTTTGCTTTGAAAAATACGAGCGCAACTTTGGATATCGATTGTAGAAAAATATGATTTCAGGTTGGATTAAACAGTTGTATTAATAGTGCACTGAATTCCGCCTTTTTTTCAATTTCGTGATAATTCATGCAAAAATTAAGATTTTCATTCTTTATTTCCATCATTATTATTCATTCCATCGAAATAAAAGCGGTATCTGCTCGAGCACGTGCTTTGTACGTGGTTTATTTAATTCGCGTAAACGGAACGGTAATCAAGATTGCTTCGAACAGGTGGTGATCACTATCCTCCTAAGTTTTGACCTGAATCAGGTCGCGTAGCAAATAAAATGTATGATGAATATGGCTCGCGAGCCAGCCTCGAGGGCTCAATGAAAAGCTCAACCCAGTTGACGCACGTATCATGTAGGAAATGTATGTCGCAATGAAAAAGCTTCAGACTCTGGTTGCTACGTTCAAGAAGTATTGACATCTGGGGCGGCTGTTGAAAATGGAATTGAAGTTGGTGATGGCCCATTTTAGTTGAAAAGATGTAGGTTAGTATAGAAAAAAAAATTTAATTTCAAAGATATTTCGAATTCTTATGTTTGTGTAGGTATTCATGATTTGAGTGCCTACACAAATCAAATGAATAGCGGGCACTGTCAAAACTGAAAAGTTCGAAAAAGACAAATACAAAATGCTTCAAACCACATTCATACATATCATGAGAAATCCATAATGGATATGATGATAAAGAACAATGACAAAATGGCCATTATCAGATTTTTTTCCATATCTATGCACTGGCCTTGAAAAAAGAACTTATATCCAACTGGGCAGGGGTGTAGCAAGTTTTATCCGGGCCCTGGTGCAGACCAAATCACCGGGCCCTTCCCCACAATAATTTTTGAGTTCTTCATTCAATATTTTAGACCACCTAGCTCAGAATCACAGCCACTTTTGAGAGTCGAAAAAAAATGACTTGAAAGTTACCCGAAAGTTATCTTTTGGATTGTTGAGACGTTCGCCATAAGACAACTCCTCGAATTGTCTTCTCGCTTTTCAGACCTTCGGATTTTTGAAATTGGGATCGAAAACCATTAAAAATTGTTCAACCAAATCACCAGCACAATGTCCAATTCCCTCTTCAAACCCGAGAAAAACTGTTCTTTTCTCTTTCTCTTCTGAGCTCCTGACAGTGCCTGTATCGGTTCACGATGAAAAAAAAACTCAAACGGCCACACAGGTATCACAAGAACTTAGATTGTTTTTCTTGGGGGTAGTAATCATCAGAAAAATTCGTTTTTAAGAAAAAGAAAATTCTTTGCCTTTACGAAGGCAAATCGAGAACATTTTTGAAACATAGATGAATTCAAATTAGTAATCATCGAAATGAATACCATTTTCAATTCCCAGGCTCAGAGTTCTTTTATCATGAGGTTGGAGAAATGATATTAGATTTCGTCACTGAGATGAGAGATATACCGGTTTCGGCCTTGTTGGGCCTCATCAGTATCCCGCACATTTCAGGACAAAATCTTCATAAAAAACTTCAGAATTTATAGCAATTGGTTGTGAAGTAATGAGTAAAATATTACAAAGTACTAAGGTGGTGACATCCAATTGAGTCAAAATGAAGTTTCACATCTCCAATCAAATGCAAAAAAAAAATCTGTACTTCCTCTTTCACTGAATGAGATTTTAGCAGTGGCTCTATTCAGGGCCCGCTTGCTAGTTTCTCAAAGTGAATTCATCTATGTTTCAGAAAAATTCGTTTCCTCATATAGTCATATCTATTCTTATAGTGAGAAAAAAGAGGTTTGATAACGAAGTTTCAACCGAATTATTGGAAATGATAGTATTTCATATATTACTTGATTGTTCTTACCTTATTTAGTCAAGTCAAAACTGATATCTTCACAATGAATCTGTAGTTTAAATCAAACACATCATAGACTTTTTCTCGACGCGATTAACTCGGAGTTCCTCGACAGAAATTTGAACTACACTATTCAAATTGCATCACGAGAATGATACAAAAATATGAAACATATGGGGTAAGTGTAATAATATACAAATGGCTGATACAAAATCACAAATGTCAAAACCCAGGCAGGCAGGCAGATAGGACTGGCAGAACTCATTCATTCAATGGGACGAAACGTGCACAACAAATGGGGTAAGTTTGAGCAAAAAATTAATTTTGTTATATCGACTTATGGTGAAAAAATCATTAATCATTAGGTTGGTTTGTTACATCCATGTTTCTGATTCAGGAACTTTTTACAGGAATGTGGACAATAAGCAGTTCTTTTTCTCTAAATTTTTTATTGACAATTTCGCCGACGTTTCGGAGACTACTTTCTCCTTTATCAAGGCTCGTTGTTTTATAAATTTAGATTTATGTTGCTTGGAGAACACATAGTTAATTATGGTGTGATGTAAATTATTTTCTTTAATTGTCGAATTGTAATTGTTTATTTTCTTGAGCAGGTTTTGGAACCTGCTCAAGAAACAAGGAAACATTTCATTCTAAAACCTGCTCAAGAAAATAAACAATTACAATTCGACAATGAAAGAAAATAATTTACATCACACCATAATTAACTATGTGTTCTCCAAGCAACATAAATCTAAATTTATAAAACAACGAGCCTTGATAAAAGAGAAAGTAGTCTCCGAAACGTCGGCGAAATTGTCAATAAAAAATTTAGAGAAAAAGAACTGCTTATTGTCCACATTCCTGTAAAAAGTTCCTGAATTAATCATTAGATATGCCGACATCTGGTTTTCACTACGCAATTCGTAACACATTCAAGAATGGCAAGACATCATTTACATGAAAATAAGTTCAGAGAGTTAGCAATCCTGACATGTTACTTCGAACCTAAAATATCCACGTTCGATATGGTCTGCAAACTTTTGTTGCTGTAACCGTAAGTATTTGCACTATATGCTCGCAAAATATATCTGCTACAACAATACATTATCCTAGCAACAGTATAGCAAAGGAATTTCAAAAACTTCAACACATTTTGTTCTATTCATACTTTTAGAGAACAATGTGCTCAGTCATCGTTTTCGGGGTAACTATGAACGTGTGCAATGAAACTCAGGCTTTGAAAGTAACTCGGTTTTTTCTTGTAGAAAATGTTCCGCTCTTGCAAAACATGGTGCAGGAAAATATGCCACTCATAGTTCAGGATCAGAAGTCTCAGGGAAAGCTCCCGGTGAAATAAATTGAGTAAAAATAATTTCTTTGCGTGATTTTTCCTGACAATAAGTACCCGAAGAGGAAATTATACCGATCACCGAATTATTAAAAGCTTGGCAAGACCCCGAGGTAGCCAAAAAAGGAAGGAGCCCTCTTGTTCAGTGCAAATCATCTTCGCCCATATCTGAGAAGTTGGGACTAGATAATTCAGTCCTATTTTTTCTATTATTTCAAAATATTAGTTTATTTCAGTTTAGACCAACTCATTCGTATCCTAACCGGAGATATATAGTTTTGAGAGAAAAAATTATTCAAAATTACACCGTTTTAAGGTAATCATCTTGAATGCGATAATGAAGTCGTATACCCTTAAAAGTTCCGATTTTTAGTGCATGCAGATTTCAATAACAAATAAAATGATTACCTACTAGTGAAATTTTCGTTCTCCATCTTTGCTAGAAATAGATACTCATAAATAATTATGATCGCACTGATATTTTTCATATTTATGAATCGTTGGCATGCATGAATTGAATGAATGTATATTCTCCCATGCTGAAAAAGTCAAGGCAAGCCCCAAAAGGGCCCGGGCCCTGGCGCGCGGCACCCCTTGGATCCCCTGTAGCTACGTCCCTGCAACTGGGTGATGCGTTATCGTGTATGGAGAATTTAGCGCATTTTTTTCTGAGGATCTACTGAATGTTATGTATCATTCGATATACAGTCAAAACCGGATATAGCGACACCGTTTACAACGACGAATCGGTTATAACGTCCATATGAAAGGGTCCAGACTAAATCCTCATATAAACAGTTATAAAAAATACCGTTTATAACGACATCGGATAAAGCGACATAGGAATTTATCGGCTATAACGACCAACTGTCATACTTTCTTGTTGAATCAGAACATTAATGTGAACCTTATTATAATGAATAATAGGTACCTACATGCTATCTACCCCTCCATTCCAATTCCACATCACGCATGTTCTACTGCTCTATGCAGTTCAGTGTTCAGTGTATCTTTAACGACACGATCGTGCGCAATACGAGAGCCAAAAGATCGTAGATTTCGCTGAATTGTTTTTGACCTTGGGTTCATAAATCACGAGATGTCACAAAAAAAGAGAAAAGCATTCAATATTGAAGAAAAATCCCACATAATATGGAGATTAGAGGAAATTACAAAATACTTTCGAGTCTCAGTTCAAAAATAAACAGACCAAAATTACCGACTCCTTGTAAAATAATTGTATTTTTGTTTTTCATAATAAATATTCTCATCAACGTTGTCCTTTCATTCGGAAAATAGTCCATATTCAAAATATCGCTTCAAAATGAATGTTCATTAAATTATAGAAATATTGCTTATAACGACTACCGGATATAGCGTCCATATTTTGCAGTCCCTTCAATGTCGTTATAACCGGTTTTGACTGTATTGACAACTTCATATTATTCTGAGGATAATGATCCGGATCCTGAATTCCTGTGAAGTTCCTTCAGGGAACGTATTTTCAGGCATCGCGTTTGGCATCGTGTTTGTAAGCCTACCCTTTGAATTCCATGGTATGTATGAAATTTGTCAACGATAATAATTGTTTTCTCTAATTCTACTCGGACAGAAGGCTCATTCTAACACTCGTTCCTTCAAAAACCTTCCACTTCGTCACTTTTTGAAAATTGAACTCGTGAAGACTCAGTGTCTTCCTGTCTTCTGCAGCACTGTATAATAAGTAACTATTTCATTCGTTTCCGAATACTCAAGATGCAAAACTTGATACTGAACAAGTACTTGCTTCCGTAGCGAGGAAATTACTCCTATGGAAATGAAGAAACCAACTAAAGGATACATCATAATCATCATAGAATCGAGAAAGATCACATCATATTCGAAATTGCATAAAAACACGTGTGGAAATACTATTCTACCAACTCGCTTTCTTTTGCGGAAAACGCTTTGCTCATTTAACAGAAATCCTCTCGTTACGATAATAGTTCCTAGTTCAACTGGTTGAACAAATGATGTTTATCATTATCTATAAAATTCGTAATCAACTTCGAATTTCAACCTCAAACTTTCATTTATAGAATCCTTTATTTTGCTTGGTGAAAATTAGTAGAATTCGACATAAGAGAAACACTTAATTCTTTCATTAAAGTCTATTATGCGATTTATGTGTTGAAGGAGATACTTTTATTCTTCTATAACTAGTGGGTATGTCAGAATGTTGATCACATCTGATATGTCCACTTTCTCAGGAGTTCAGAAGTTCTCAGTTCGATGTTTGAGGATAAAACCAATCTTTTTTCTCCTACCTCCGATTCCAAAATATTGAAGGACTATTTGAATACTCAATTTTCATGATATGCAATTATTGATTCCCCATTTTGAGAATAAAAAATACTCGTATTCCATATGTATCAGCCGACCTCCTGCTGAGCCTTCTTCTTCTTACTGTAGGATCTGATCCTCTTTGATCTATCATTCTAGCTCCTGATCGTACCATCTTCTCGGTGGTCTTTCTGGTGGTCTTTCTGGTGGTCTCTCTCTATTGGATTTCTGTTTTTTTCCTATTTCGCTATCTTTCTTCTGTCTGTTCTATTAATATGATCCCTCCATTCTCTAAATCGTGCTCGTGTCCACCCTACCACATTCTGAGTGAGTTTTTTCTTTATAGTTCTCAGCACCTTCCTTTCTGTTGTTCTCATTAGTCTTCGAATGTGATTTCTACTTTAGTCCGATTATATCATCAATCAATACGCCTCCCTCTAAGCTTTCAATGTATATATCTGATTTACAGGGTGTACCAAGTTCGAAGGCCTATTAGACGTTTCTGGAGAACAGGACCTATTTGAATTCTGAAAATTGGGATTATGATATTGTTCGATATTATCTACTGAGCTAAAATATCCTTGAAATTTTTTCCTGTTGTTTCGTTTTAAATTTTGATAGAGTATTCAATTCTCAATACATAATCATTCAAATCGTTGGATTCGTCGAAAAACTTTTCAAAATATCGAGAAAAAACTGGAGAAAAAAGGGAGAAAAGACTAATTCGTATTATGTTTGTTATTCCTATACTAAATATCTTAAGCACAAACCGTTTTCACATTTTTGGAGGCGAAGACTGTGGAAATATTGTACATTTCTAGAATTTTGAAAAACTCGTCAAAGGGTGTTCCAAATGTCAAAAATTGGGATCAAGATGGGCCCATAACTTTCAAATTAGAACCCTATTTTTCATGATAGCGTTGGATTCTGCGAAGAAAAATAATGATAGTGTTCTAACATATTAAGGCTGCTTAAATGAATAATTCTCCAGTTATTTATGATTTCCTTCTTGATATGAACAGATTCAATGGATTTGATTCTACGACATAAAATCAGAAAATCCTAGATAACTCAAGAATTATTCATTTTAGGAGCATGAACAAATTAGAACACAATCATTATTTTTCTTCGCAGAATCCAACGCAATCATAAAAAAGTATAGTTCTAATTTGAAAAACGAGAGTTATGGACCAATCTTGATCCCAATTTTTGACCCAACATTTAGAACACCCAGTGTTCGAAATTCGAACATTTTTTCAAATTATTCATATTTATATTCCTCGAATAATTCTCGATGGAAAATTCCAATAAATTCAACGCTAAATTCTCGTGCAATCGAGCGGAAAACGCTGACTCCAAGGTAGTAAGTAGGTTACCTGTGACGAATGTTGGAATATTGTTTAATTTAGATTAGTATATAAGCTTAGCTTGTAATGAATAAAATTATCATTCACCAAACGTTTGATCATTACACCTTACGGCAAACTGTGGAGTTGAGACTTCCCTTGAACTTCTGAGTCTGGTTGTTCAGTTTGCCCTTCAATCTTCAAGTGTTGTTTCGGGGACAAAGAAACAACACCCTGTAACGAGTTTTTCAAAAATCTGAAAATGTACAATATTTCCACAGTCTTCGATTCCAAAAATGTGAAAATGGTTTGTACTTGAGATATATAGTATAATAGTAACAAACATAATACTGAATACTCTTATCTCCCTTTGCTGTTCATTTTTTCTCGATATTTTGAAAAGTATTTCGATGAATGCAACGATTTGAATGGGAATATTTCCAGAATTGAATACTCAATCAAAACTGAAAATGAAAAACAATCCTTTTTTCATTCCCTGTATATCTGAAGGTTGTCAAGCTTCAAGAATATTTTAGCTCGATAGATAATGTCGAACAATATCATAATCCCATTTTTCAGATTTCAAATAGGTACTGTTTTTCAGAAACGTCTAATAGGCCGTCAAACTTGGTACACCCTGTATATCTTGATAAAGTCTGTCAACTATGAGGAGCAGGTACCTCTTCTATGTTCGGGATACATTTTCTTTTGCCGAGTCAACAACTTTCAGTTACCTGGTGACTGATGATCTTGTTATTTCAGACGTAACCTTGTTCAGCAATATTCAAGTGCAGCTAGCAGTTTCTTCAATTAAAATTGTGGGATGAATATCACTCCATACCTCCATACCTTAAGATCAGCTTGTCGCAAGTATCAGGTTCCACTTTTCTATTTTTGAAGGTAATTTTCCAAACCAAATACTCGCCTCTCCGAATTTTTTTCAGACTGCATTCTTGCAGACATCCTCTTCGAGATCCTCCCCATAGAAAAAGTTTCATGTGCCGTACTTAGAAATGAAGTAACCAATCAAGTAACTCTTGAAGATTTAATGAACAACATGGGTTCATTCAATTTACACTTGAGGAAGGAACATGAAGAAGTTTTCTATTTTGGGACACAAAAACACGGGAAAATTGAAAGTTTTATATTGCTTCATAAAATCAACTTCATCAGGAAGATACTTCAAATAACCATTTCCATACACAAAAAATGATATGGCATTGGATATAAGGAATCTCATTTTGCCACCATCCCCTAGATACATCCACGACATGATCTATGCTTTGGTCAACCTCTTAAAGACCTATACCTTGAGGATAGTACCGAAAAATGAATTAAGGATTGAAATGAAATAAAACTTCGAATGGAACTTTTAGATCTTCAAACGATCCCCCAGTTCCCCCGCCCCTGGATCCGCTCCCGCTTAGGTCCAAGCTGCGATCGCGATATATTTGCGGTAATTACACATTGGAAACTGTGATTGTGGGTATTACTCAGAACCATAATATCATATCCTGAGATACGAATATAACAACAATCTATTTGAATTTGTATTTGAATTGAAATTTGTATTTGATATAAATAATTTTATGCCCTTATTCAAAATGTTGGGTGATTTTACCGGAAATTCTTCAATATTTTTTTTAACATTCATAAAAAGTAGTCTTCCGTATATGACTCTCGAGTTTAAGATTTTTTCTGTGACGACAGTAGCTCTCATCCCAAACTTTGAAGTCGCAAGACTCCAGGAAGTACCCTAACAGTTTTTATGATTATGAGTCAGTGACGAGATCAAGGTTTTTTTAGATATCCATAAAATATTGAGTGTAGAAGCTATGCAACTGAAAATTTGCACGTTTGATAAGTTCACTATTGACACCATATCCTGATAATTCTGTTCATCTGGAATTTTCCAAACTCAAGTTATGAGAGTTCAAAAATCCGACGAAACACTCCGAGAAAAAGTAAGTAGTGCCCCGGCTCGGCGAATCGTTTGGCTTCTCTTGAAGAGGGCACCCAGATCCCCTGATGTGTGTGCATAGAAAGTATTAGGGACAGACATCTTCGCAACTAAAGAAAAGCAGTACCCAACATAGTTAATAGTTTAAAAGCGGTTACAGTCCACTGCGACCTGATGTTCTTTTGTGCTTTACAGCTCGCCTTCCAGTCCCAGAGATCTTATGAAATCCAATATCTTGAAAGGCTTCAGTGATTCTAATTCCTCACTCCTACGTGTCTCTTGACCGCAGCATTGTTTCCTTTGGCTTACAATGCCAAAGCATTCTGTGACTAGGTGAATAGGAGTTTCTTCCTCCTCCCCACAGAATCTACACTCGTCAGAGTCCGATACGCCCATTCTCAGCAAGTGCTTTTTGAGGCGACAATGCCCTGTGAGAAAGCCAGTGAGGAGGTGTAGTTGGTTCTTAATGAGATCCAAATATTTTTCGAATCTCGCAGTTTCAAAATGCCGAAGGAACTTTTTGGAGTGATCCAACCCTGGGAGATTCTGCCAGAGTGTTTCTCTTTCAGTTTTCTCCTTCTCAAGAAACTCCTTCTTATATGTACTTTTTGATATACCACAGAAAGGTTCCGGGCCAGTGAGTGGTTTCCGAGCACCCTCTCTGGCAAGTTTATTAGTGATTCCCGAATGACTAGGAACCCAGATTAAAGAGACCTAATTTTTCGTGCCTACCTCATTGAGGACCCAACATAAGAGCGATATAAAAAAATATAGTATAGGTGAGTGTATAGTATAAATGTATAGTATAGGTGAGTGCCCCAGCCGATCACACTAGAAATAAAAACATCCCAATAATTACCAGAGTAGAGTAAATTCAATGGGAGTAAGAGGAGTTTCATGGGGATGTGCCATATTTAATTATAGGAAGGAACATATTAGCAACATTTATTCATACCTAATTCATCTAGACCGATTCAGTGAGAGTGAGTTGTTGTGGTGAGAGGGATTACATGATGCTTCCACCATTTCCTACATCACTTAGAGTGACTTAAACCAATAGTGCTCTCCAATCTGAAATAACAAATATCGAGAATAAACTCAGGAGAAAAGCACGCTCGTACTATAAAATCCCGAGCAGGACATAGGTTTGGAATGTCTGAAAGATCTGTTCATACTAAAATGTTTTACCTCGTCCATAAAGAATCAGTGTCAAAATAGAGTGATTGATTATTTTTTCTCCATTTTCAACTGGGTACTTTCCCTCCGAAACCTGCCACTAATAAGGTGTTCGCAATTCACTATTCCATACTAAAAATAGACTCGGCTTTCCAAGATTTTCTTTTCGGAGAATATTTGTCCCCCGTCACCTTGACCATCTAGATATGACATGGAAATTATTGAAATATCAGTTCATGGTCAGGGCACAATAAATACCCCCGGCTTCAACGTAGCGGTCACGATGCGCTACAAATTAATTTTTCAGAGGGCCAGCTTTACGCATAACGTCGTCACGCACGTGTTTCAAGGAATTAAACGTAATTTTTTCAGCAGACAATGAACATCCGATTGGATCGCTCTCGAATTCCAAACGCTGCACTATTATTAACTCTGTTCGGAACCACTAGGTGCGTGCTAGCCCAAGGCGTCTTTCATCTGCGGTAAATAAACTCCTTAAAGAAAGTCGAGATGATACAACACCCAGGAAATGGTCAACAGCATCTTCGAATTTCGTGATTGAACATTTTCATTAACGAACAGTAGGTCAGATTTAGGTTCATGAGATTTCAAAGGCAAACCTCTCCTCTGGTTCATTTTCTTGGCTACGTGGCCAAATACAGTATCAATTTCACCAGAGGCTTTTAAGCAGAAACTGTTGCCATCGATGTAAGAGTGATATAGATTGTTGTCTTTCTTTTCTCTTTTTGACTTATCCTATATTGTATCAAACAATCGTTGGATCAATAAATTTACTTATTTACTTACTTACTTACCGCCGAAAGTGTACGCAATTCAATTGTGTATGAATCAACGGTTTTACTTGCTCAGAACAATCTGTTGAAAAAATATCACTTTCATCAATTCCAAACATAATTGCATATTTTCTGAGGTTGCCAAATAGCGGGAGTCACACTGGGCGATCATTTAAGAGAACTTTAGTTACTTTTTAGCCAATACTATCCTTGTACTAAAGGGACACGGTAAGTTGGTATAAGAATAGACATAACGCTTTCGCTAAAATTTTACATCAGGAGCTGAAAATACAATAACATCTACTCAAATCTACTAAGACCACCTATTATAACTACTCCTAGATATCTCGGAGTCAAACTTGATTCTTGTCTAAATTTCAATGCTCATTTAGATAATCTGCGTTTGAAGCTTAAAACTCGAAATAACATCCTGGAGAAGCTAGGTGATACATCATATGGGGCGTTGATGCAACAACCCTTCGTACGGCAGCGCTAGCCTTGGTTTTTTCTGCTGCTGAATATTGTTGGCCTGTTTAGTTGAACAGCGTTCATGTAAAAAAAATTGATGCCCAACTAAATTTTGCTTTGAGGTTTATCACTGATACTATCAGATCTTCACCTACTCCTTGGTTGCCAGTCCTCTCAAATATTGTACCTCGCCATATTTGCAGAGAGAGAATAACTTTGAATTTTTGGAACAAATTAATAATATATTCTAAAACAAGTTGCAGAATGAGCTCCTATTCCAACATGAAAGCGAATTTCGAAAGCATGAATGTTGGATTTGCCTTCTGCAACGAGCATTAGACGGTAATTTCTCTATTTCAGTCAAGTTTTGTGACATACTCTATAAATTCAAATGAAAATTCAGATTTGTGACTTTTGTATTGTATTTTCGACAGATTTCGGGATTTTGAATTGATTTGATCAGGGCCGTCTTTAACCTTTTGGAGGCCCTGGGCACATTAGGATAATGGGGCCCCTACCTACAATACCACATACAAAATACAAATAAAGGGGAATTCCCTACCGACGAGTAGGTTTATTCACGATACACATAGACACGGTATTCTAATGCCGTGATGTAATTACTAACGATTACTCTATTTCAGTAAAGTTTTGTGAAAAACTTGCGAAATTGAAATAAAAATTCAGATCAGTGACTTTTGTATTGTATCTTGGCAGATTGCGGAATTTGAATTAATTTGATTCGAAAATTGAGTAGATCGGAGGTCAGTACTGACAACCACAAAACGAAAAATATAACTGAAAACAATGCTGTAATGAGTTTCATTACAGCAACACTTTTAGTACTGTAATGACCTCATTACGATACTGAAATAGAGAAATTCCTTTCCAAATTTATTTCCTTCACTCTCCTATTTCCAGATAATACGATCCTCAGATTGAAGTCACGTAAACCATTTTGATCAAATTGTCTAATCGATATGAATAGAGGCGACAAGGAAATTTGGCATTAAATTTTTTTAACAAAGATCTTATTACTGATCCTTTCATCAGAGTTCCTGGATTTGACCTTCCCAGGAGAATATGGTCTGTTCTAAATCGTATTAGAACCGGTGAAGGACCATGCAACAGCATTAACTTCCGATGGAATACGGTTGAGAGCCCTAGTTTTAAGCGTGGGGAAATTGAAAAGACAAAAGAATATCTCATAAATAGTTGTTCCATTTATAACGATGGTATCGAGGCTATACATAAAATAAGTTATGCATATCGGAAATGGGTGGTTAGTTTGAAAATAATTCAATTTATTCAAAATGATTGTTTTTTCCTGTTTTCGTCTTTTATCAATCCAGATTAAGAATTACTGGTAGATTGAAGAAAATTCTGTTTTTTTTTCTGTCCATAGAAGGATCACATGAAGATGTTTTCGTACATCACGTTGATGTCTTTCAAGATCTTTTGATATTTAATATTTTTTGTAATTTTTTTACGGCCGAGGTCAGGGTTTTGTTCTGCAGAGGTTTTGTCCTTTCCTCATTTAATCATACGCATATGGTATTTCTGTTGCACTAACCTCAGCTAGGTACTTTTTTGTTTCAATATGTGTTATATTATTTCAGCTCTCTAAATCTGAAGATTTAGATAGAAAAGTAACTCATAACAGACCAGACATCATCATAATACTTAAAGATGATAACCAATCAGAAAAAATTTCCAAATACAGAGATCTTGAAGAACAACTCAGGAGACAGTAGAAATTGACAAATATAAAAACCGTCCCTATTATAATTTATTCTGCAGGACTAATACCTAAAAAACTCAGGAAGCTTGAATTGGAAGAAAACATACAGGATCATGCAATTAATGCGGACAGCAAACACGGTAAGAAACATGGGCGCCCGCAGGAATTTTTCTCAGGGGAGCCAAAATAAAAATTTTCGAAAAACGATGAGGCTCAGGCGGCATCAGTGCTTCGTTTCTTTCTATTTATTTTTTTTATATTTATGGAAAGGCGCCTGTTAGAATTCGACTGCTTTGTTTTTTTATATATTGGTAAAGGCAAGTAGACAGAAGGTAGTTTTTCGGAATTATCACTTATTGTATTTTATGGGAAATAAAAGTTCATGTTTTCTAAAGTAGATTGTGGCTCTGTCTGGAAGGTGAACCCATATTGTAAAGAAGGGAACTTTCAGAAGACTGAAGACAAATCAGTTTTAACAGCGCCCTTAGAATTTGCTCTTAAATGAAAGGGGTCAAAGTAAAATAGATAAAATTTTCTACTTCAGCATTTTTTAATTTCAACAACATAAGGTTTGTATAAAACAAACCGCCAACTGTTTTCGAAACAAAGAGCATTCCAAGAAAAAATAATAACAGGAAAATAATAGTATATTCTAAAACAAGTTGCAGAATGAGCTCTTATTCCAGCACGAATGCGAATTTCGAAAGCATGAATGTTGGATTTGCCTTCTGCAACGAGCATTAGACGGTAATTTCTCTATTTCAGTCAAGTTTTGTGACATACTCTATAAATTCAAATGAAAATTCAGATTTGTGACTTTTGTATTGTATTTTCGACAGATTTCGGGATTTTGAATTGATTTGATCAGGGCCGTCTTTAACCTTTTGGAGGCCCTGGGCACATTAGGATAATGGGGCCCCTACCTACAATACCACATACAAAATACAAATAAAGGGGAATTCCCTACCGACGAGTAGGTTTATTCACGATACACATAGACACGGTATTCTAATGCCGTGATGTAATTACTAACGAGTCATCAATGTGGTAAAAACTTGAAAAATTATTCAACAAAAATGCAATAATTTCTTTGTGCAAACATATCTTTCAACTTGTCGATGTCCAAGCTTCTGGACATCTTCTTGGACTTCTTGTCCAAAGCTGAGTGAGCTCAAAATTCTGAGAGACGTGTTGGCGACACGTTTAAGGAGAATCCCGAAAAGATTGACGGTTTATTAAAAAACTCTTGAAAACAGGGAAGCACATGGAGTAATTGAGTGATAATTCAAATTTCTAATGGAATAACTGGAAAACTCATGTTTTTTTTATAATTTAGAAGTATATCTCATTTTTTCAGGAATGATCATTGTAGATTCTATGTATAAGTTTTGTTCGTTATATAAAGGGAAAGATCTCGCGAATCGGCAAGTTCAATAGAATGATATTATTGGGGCACCATTTGATGCTGTTGGCTTGGCTTGAGGCCCCTTTGGGAGAGTTCTGCGGGGCCCTCTGATAGGCCACACTGATTTCTTGTCTTGTAGCGCTGTCTGAAATTATGTAGTTGAATGTGGTTTTCCTTGAAAGATTCCCAATGAAAACAATAACGTGATCAACAACACGATTCGAACAGATGATTTATGGCGAACCACCCTAACAAATAACACAAGCTAATAATGGCTCTTATCTAGTGTATGCCGGTATGGACACGAGTCATAAAACTTGCAGCCTTCGAAAACTTGTCGACGAGAAAGTGGGAATTCCAATTCATTTATAGGTATTTTTAATGAAAACTACCGCCATTTTACCTGAAGGGAATTTTAGTACGCGAAAGGAAATTTTGAAAGAAAGAAGCGTTTAGGTCTTTTCGAAAAAATCTGTTCAATAATAATATATTGAGGAATTGCGGAAATTTTACATCCTTTCGGTTCAGAACAATTGATCTGAGCGGGGCCCCTATCGATCGCGGGGCCCTGGGCACTTGCCCATAGTGCCCTAGGGGAAAGAGGGGCCTGGATTTGATTTGGAAATTGATAGAATCGGTGGTCAGTACTTGGAAAAGGCTTCAACGGAGCTTAATTCTTCTTATAACTCAGATATAGCCATGTTAAAGTTATAATAATGATAAGGCTTTTTTTTCTTCAACAGAAATCTCAAGAGAAAAAGTATCCATAGCTATTCACCAACTCAACCCTTGTTGTAACATAAGAAGCAAAATTTCAAAAAAAATTTGCAATCCATCCCAAACAATAACAGAGTATGAAAAAAAGAAGAGATATCATTCCTTTTTCTTATGATCTCGGAGATTGAAAAAAGTTAAGGTATTCTTTAATTCAACCTATCTATACACAACTCGGGTTCTTCAAATTCAACTTTAGGTTATATATGACTTATGACTCATGCAAAGTGGAAGACAATTTTCTCATAATTCCAGAAATCGCCATCTCATCGAGTTTCAGCGAAATTTTCGGAGAAATAGAGAACAATGCACTGACTTATGAATGGGAAGTCTTCCCTCCCATAGAACGTCATCTGGGAGAACACAATGGAAGATTGAAAACATTTGCTAATTGACCTTTGAGGACTAGCAGGTATCTTTCTCATGCCCGAGTAATTTTCCAGTTAGTTGGACTAGTCAGTTAGATCGAAAAAAGGAAAGAAAAGTTAATCCAATTCTAGGAAAATTGGAGAATAATGATTTCCAATAAAGAATAGTAGGTACCAATCAAGTAGAAGCATAACAAAAACGGTTCGAAACCGAAACTATTATTTTCTACTTCGAATAATATCGAATGTGGTTTATAATTCAACATAGTGCATATACCCATTATTCTATAAATAATCTTCAACTCAAGTTTTTGTGAGATTTTCGGAGAAATTGGGAACAATGTATTTGTTTATGAATAGGAAGTCATCGCTCTCATAAAACCGCTTCTAAAACCAAGCAATGAAACTTATTAGGAATAACAGGAACCTTTCTCATGCCTCACTAGCTATTTATTGGATTAGTCTGGGGATATACAAGGAGAGTCCTTTAACTCATACATACATGAGATTGTGGGGGTTAAAAAAAAAAAAAGATTTTTCCTTCGCTATTTTATCTCTTTCGGTTAGATTGGAGAGCTACAGGCTGTTGAAATCGATAAAGAATGTAATTCTCAGATATTTCTCATGGACGTTTTCAACCCAGGAAATCTGTTTTTTCATTAATGGCACGAGTTTCCACTCAAAACAGAATTTTACAACTATATTCCAATGAACAGTTTAAGGTTTTCACGGTCGGATATAAAGACATTGTGAGAGGCTTATTGGAAGTGGTCTATTGGGAATTATTTCACTGAACGTTTTGCCTACATCTGAGGTAGGCATCTTGGTCTGAGATTGTGATACTTGAATTTGATTCTGTTTGAGACTATGTAATTTTTTCTGTTTATGTTGTCTTCATGTTTATAAATCTCAAAGGCTTCCATGTTCATCTTAGAATAGTAACGTCTGATATTCGAAATAACCTCTGCCTTTGAAAAAACTATATTGTGTCCATCTGTTAGAGCATGTTCTACTTGTGCGGATTTTTCTGTCTGATTCAGTCGACAGAATTCGTTCTTATTGATACTTCTATTCGTTGTACCAATGTAGACTTTACCGAAGTCGCAAAGTATCCTCTATAAATACTGATCCCATTTTGGTTGAGACTGCACTGTTTCTCAGCTATTACTTCCTGTAAAACTTTCAAATCCGCGAAAATGAGAATCTTAACTTTTGGGGGTGTTATTATTTCTCAGACCCTGTATAGAGAAAAAAACAAAAACGGCTCATAATAAATATTTTTACATGAAAATCAGTAGTAATTTATTTTTGGACAGTTGAAGGTGTATATCATATGTATGAGTGGCTCAACTATATTTGTATTGTATTGTTTGATAATTGGTTTAAGTCTATGTATTCTATCAACTATTATTGTTCGTATGTGAGTTCTTTCGTATATAGGTACTGGTGGATCGTTGGGATTTGTTTTTATTCTTTACTTGATTATTCATTCAGTCATTTATTGTTAATCTTTACCAAAATATAATCTAACTTTTTTCATCAGTTACTCCCTTGCAAAGCCACGACGGGCAGCTAGAAATTGAATAAATAGCTCCAAATCATATGGCGTTTCAAAAGAGTATTAATTAAATGAATGTGTGACAAAATTCTTGACTGAAAAGAATCAAGCAGAAACAGAGATTTTTCTAATTTTTGAAACCAAAGGTTAATAAATATAAGATTATGATACAGCAATATATTCAGAAATATAATTGCAAATATACAGTGTATTCCAATTGAAAGAAGCCCAGTCTGTACCCAATGTGAAAAACAGTTCCCAAAAAAATTTTAACTACGCCATTGACTTTCATGCAAAAATAGCTTTTGTAAGCAGTTTCCATTTTTTCTATCTTATACAGGTCCTGAGAATTAATAACATCTCCAAGAGTGAACTGTTCAGGAACAAAAGTAAAATATTTCTGCTTCTGGATTTGAAATTTTCACAAAAAATTTAGGGTCGAGATAACCGCATGTTTCTATCTTTAATAATAGCTGAGATACAGTGAAGTTTCAACCAAAATGGGACGCAGTGTACTTTCATATCAGAAACAACATATTCATGGTGCACATCAAATGAACTATGTATTTTTGTTTATATGAAATCATTTAAAAAAATATATTTATCTCACTTCATTGTTGTTTCTGTCGAAAATTTACAAAATTATTTTCAATCATACGATTCAGAATTTCATAGTTCACAGTTTGACCTAATTTTAAAGAATCTGTCAAAATCGTTTTTTTGGGTTTTCCATCCCATTATTTCATTAACAGTGAGATACGAGTTGAATAGAACGGAAATATGTCACCCAATACACAGAATCCTGATTATGTAAGACAGAAACAATCGATTATTGAGATAACAGGAATAGTGACAGTTTACTCGATCCGAAATATTACACCACGAAAATAAAGAAGGTGCGGTTACAAAAATAAATCCTAGCTTTAGAACTTTCGTTCGCAGCTGCATAATAAGGAAGGAACTAGGGATTCATAGCTTTCAGATTGTTAATGTCTGCTCACACAAAGACATGCGTGCAGACTGCAGTGCAACGGTATGCTGAGTGTGCGGAGAAAATAAATAAACATCGCGAATAAAATAATGACGTTATAAATGGATACAAATATGTACTTACTTCCTCAACTTCCCAATGATGTTAACATTGGTACTAAAACATCGTGGAGTCCGATATCTATTCAAGTTTGTAGGTACATTATGCGAGGTCTATGAATTTTTCTGAATTTTTTTGGTGTGTTTTCTCTCCAAGTCGCTGCAACAAAAATCAATCTGAAAATATTTTCAAATATTAGAAGAAATTATTGGGACAAGGTTTTTCATGAGTCCTTCGGTATTCAAATGAGCTCTCCATTAAAACCTCTATTAGTTTGAGTATTCATATTTGCAAAATCTTTGCCATAAATTTCATTGCTTCTTGGTTCAGTATCTTGAATGGGGAGCTTTTCACATACCTTCATATCATAACTGTAATAACGGATCTCTTCAATCATAATTAACAAAATTTATGATCGCATCAGAGAAACCAGTTGAGATAAATAAAAAATCGTTTTTTCTATCTATTTCTGATACCGTCTATATCAAAATTTTCAACTGCTTCTCAGATAACGCACAATCAAGATCCTATGGAGAAAAATTTCCTGTTGAAATTCAAAATTCGATATGAGTTCAAATCACATAATTTCGATGTTTTGTTCTTTTTTCTTATATCTCCTTTTTTGTATATTGTCAAAACTAGCTGTTTTCAGAAGAATCAATATTATGAAGATGTCCTTCAAAATTTTTTCACTTCCAGGAACTTTGTAGAATGCTGTATCATGAATTTTATTCTTATAATCAGTATTTATAAATAAAGGAAGAAAACATTTAAAATACAACAAGGAAAGAGACCATCAGCATGGATATTGAACCGATGAACCGAGTTCAGAGGGCACAGCTGAATGATATTTTGAAGAGCAGGCCTCACTCAACGCATGGTGACAAATGGCTTCTGGAGTAACAAAACTCCAATTCCCCTTCTTTCGGATTAGACAAACTTCACCCAACACTTTCTGACCACGTTTTGTTCATTGGCGCCTTGGATTCAGCAAATCTCTGTGATTTTCATTCTGTTCGTGATATTTATTTGAGACTTCAGGCTTGAGAGAGGATTCATCAATTTCGGGTTCATTTCTGTGATGCCTCTATGTTGGATTGCCTGTTCAATACTTATTGTTACCTCTGTTATTTTTCATATTTTTTGTTCAGTCCCTATTTGCTTATTATTGCCGCACTCTGTATTAAATACATGGTTATTCAGGACAGTTTAATTATTAGAACTTTCTGTAAAACGCTATGGAATTCGATTCTGAAAATTTTCATGAAATGGTTTTGACACTTATTTTTTTCAATGTAAAATACCTATCGTCTGTGAATAGGCCTTTTCAGTGATTTTGATAATATAATTATTTACATTTGTAAGACTCTATAGTTGGGAACACAAACAACATACAGGAAGATCAAAACTATGTTTTTTTTAACCTTCGGTCAGGCGCAACCCTAATCCTAACGGTTTCGGGCGCATCTCATCTGTGAGATTAAGTCGGGAAATTCAAGTTTTAATGAGAAAAATTTGCTGGAAAATGGGGAGGTCGTTGAAAAATAGTTTTATCATTCAAATACACATAATATATAAAGAAAATTCCAAAACATAAATAAAAATTGACGGTAGAAATTCAAGAAAGATAAATTCTGCGGATTTCAATATAACAAGGACATTTGTATGAAAACAAAATGTAGATGTGATTACATATGAAACAAAATCAAGTGTCTATTACTTCTGACAACCACTGCCAGGTATATCAGAACAATGGAACTTTTATATTGTACGATATCAATCGGTTTAGCATTCCTTTCTCTAGTGAAGTTTTGTTTCCCTTCATCTTTATATTTATATTCATATATTTTACTATAATTTCTAGAAAACTTCCCGAAAATATGTATTTGAAACATACGGTGATTTTAATTTACTTGCATTTTCTTGAGTTTGAAGCCATTATACCCGAAAAAAACATTACTTGAAGACTCAAGCAAGCTCATTTCAACTCACAGATATTGTCAAGATTTGCAATAAATATGAAATATATCTTTACTTGTTTTTTTGTTATGGTGTTGGGAGTGCGAGTACACGACTTTTTCATCCAGAAATACTGAAAAAATCAAATTCGATGATACTTACGTTATCGAGCGGAATCGATCCAAGAGAATATTGCACTCTTTTCGACTAACATCAAGGCTCTGATGAGGTTGATATTGCACATACAAGATCGCGATATAAAATCAAGAAGCTACAGAAAGTCCCACCCCTGAGCGATAAACACCGCCGGGAGAAACTAGAAAAAACCATGCACTTAATCTGACAGATTAGGTGCGCCTGTCCGAGGGTTAATCTTCGAAAATTCTTCATTCTAATGTTTTGGGGGGTGAATAATTTTCATTGCAATGCTCTGTATATATTAAGATGCATTGGTGAAACTAGAGTTGAATGATGGGGGTTTATTCTAACCAGTCAAGAAAATTTTATTATTTTTTCAAATTATTACCCAAAATTTTTATTTAATTCCTTCGATCAATGGGAAAATGTGTGAAATACGATGTAACAGTTCGAAAAGTGGCTGCCGTAGACATGCTTTGAAATGAAGAAACTCTAGGCTTTAATTATTCGAAAAACGTATGATTTCATGCTACGTTGATGATTTAAAAAATTACAAATCCATAGGTAAAGCATAAAGATTGCGATAACATGCGAAAATAGGTAGAATATTGAAGAGGATGTACTGGTAAATTCGGGTGACTAGAGACAGTCAGTTGACTTGAGACAATGATCAATATTGTAGATTTCTTCCTTTCTTACCATGAATAAGCGACGGAACAAATTTATATTATGACGTAGCTCCTTCTCGGTTTGTTCAACAATTAATTCCTATTGGCGATGTTGTGACCAATTTTTGTATGACCCTCTCATACTTTCTTGGGCTATATACATGCGTTTCCCTATTTGGATATGTAAAATTTTTTATGGATACGTGTGGGATATTGGGATATATGTAAGGTGACCATTCGCACGGATTTTACCAGTACAGTACTGGTTTTCGGGCATAAATAAGTCCTGGTTAGTCATTAAACTAAACCAGTACGCGAAATATACTGGTTTTAGATTAGATTTAAAATTTAAAACATTGAAACAACGAAATATCGAAGTCTGAATATTAAAATTAGAATTGACAACCATGCGCTATAATTCCATGTAAGAAATATGGTTATGTGTCTTGTGTTGCATATAAGCAAGGATCACAGATTATATAATCTTTGCTAAGGATTGTCTGGTTTTACGTTTCAGTTTCTATTCAGCAACAATCGTTGACCTTCGAAGTTTAATCTTTGATTTACCCAAAATACCATGGTGGTAAAACGAAAAAAGTGCCTCTTTAGTGAAAATTTTAAACTAATCCATACATTTATTCAAGAAAGTACCTAATATTTTATTGAGCCTGATGAAGTATATTGAGAGAAATATATGGGTATTATATATACTAAGAAGAAACTAATTTAATGAATCACGAAATTATTAAAATTTGCTCGTTGCTTGTTAAAATTCGTATTGACCTGGTTTGAGGTCACATTAGATATATGACACATTGAAGTTTGCAAATCAAACAGCAATAGTGATCTCATTTATTTATTGGTGACTTGGGGCAATGCATTGGCAGAAGGAAATATACCGATTTTTCTCAGGTACGCTTAGCGAAGAGATTAGAGACATTTTAAACAATCATTCAATTCACAGAAAAACTTCCCAAAAATATAACACACTGAAATACTCTCAAAAAAAAATACAAAAAATAAATGAATTCATATGATGGTCAAACTCATCTGTCATCTGTCTGAACACGAAGAAAATATAATTTCTAATGCAATTATTAATAAGTGACTGGGTACTGGGTTATGCGTAAGAAAAAGCAGACATGCAATATCTGAAAAAAAAGGCTTTTTCCAGTTAGTAAAACATTATCAATTTCAACATTTTTAAATATTAGTTGAAATATCTTCATCAAGTTATTATTTACGTTATTTCCACAGAAATATCACCAAATAATCAATGTTATTTTGTATTGTTCTACTTTGGCTGTAATAAAGGGTTTTCATCCAGTTTCACTATCAAGTTTCAACTATATAATGAAGAAATATAATTTGTTTGAACTACACACCGTTCCATATCCACTCTTTCATTAGAGAATTGAGCAATCGATTGATTTCAATCACCGAAATCGATGGGGGACAAATGTATATCATTTATTTTTTTTATTTATATCAGAATTCTGAACCATGGAATATATACAAGCAATACTCTGAACTGTTCATCATGTTTGAACCTTTTTTTAAATGAAAATAGGTTCCCCTTTTTGAAATATGATACTGAATCTACGGTAGAGATGATTTTATCTAAGAAATGTGACTGTTGAAATTGTCTTCTGAAAACATTTACCATAATAAGATATGGTTTCTAGGATCAGAAAGTAGAGTTTTCAATGAATTGAAAGCCCACCGACTTTTTTGAAACAGCAGATATTTCGAAGTGAACTTTTTCGATATCCCGTCAAAAAATGGTGAAAAAATAAATATTTTGAAATAGGAAATTTAAATTTCCTATTTCAGACCTTAAGGTCTGTTTTGGACATTAAAAGATTAATTTTCAAGAAATTTTGTGGGAAAACTGTTTTCTGTGAAAATAAAATATGAAACACTGAAAACTAGGTTATTTAATATTTTCAGATAAACTTTGAACTTATGTGAAAAATTGTAATACAATATGTGGTTTCATTTTCTTTGTTAGCTACCACTTTGACGTTTTACTTCTCTCCATAGATACTCTGAGAGAGATGGAAATTGAAGTAAACCACTTTTTACCTTTGAAAACCAACCTTCATTATCTTCCCGATCTCAGATCATCCGTAATTTAGCTTTTAATTTATTTTCATTTGTTATATAGACTTTCTTTTCCATCGGGATTCATCCCGCTACATTTTTAACCATTTTCAATGTATTGGAGGAGTACATTTATCCAGAGAAGATTCGATGACCGAGATCTTTCTGTATGATATTTCACGTTAGGTGAAATACGAGTAATTACTAATAGACCACGGCCAACTGGCACGAAAGACTCTTGTAATGTCATTACATTCGCTCGTGAGAGCCTTCACCTATGTATGATATTCGTTAAGAAATTGTTGATACTGAAAATTCGAGAAGGAGAGCATAAAGAGTATATTTTCCATATTCTTGTATGCACGCTAAAACCTAAAACTGCTTTTATGCGTATCGACATCAATTCCCGTAGTAGCAATGAATTAGCTATATCCGATGTAGATCGTTGACCCCTTCGTGAATCGAATTTCGTGGGGTAGCAACTCCTTGAATCGAATCGATGTTCCATTTAACCCATTCCAAAAGGCATAAATCTTTCAGATTAATATCGTGGACATGTTTTGTGCCCGGACCGTTTTACTGGCTTCTAATTCGGCCGAAAAGTGGCCATACTGAAAGGAAGACGAAGTAGGAATGAGATGAGATAAGCAGATCTCGAAATGAATCCGTGCTTCAAGTGACAGTCCTTGTAGCTGTCAATAGATATGTCGTTTTGATTTACTGCAAAGCCTGAAAAAATAAATAGGAAAAATCGATCTTTTCCACATGAAGAAGCTTTCATTTGGTCTGGTGCATTTGAATCGGAGAGGCTAATAACAGACGTTTTTCATACTGTCGAAATCAAGTTCTTCGAATTTCTACCATCAATTTAACTCGAAAAAAAAAATGATTTTCTCATTCCACATCAGAATCTCATTGAAAAAAGTTTCTTTTCTGTTGATGAGTTTAGGATATTCTGAAAATTTTTATTGCGTTTCTGTTACTGTTGACTTTCTCACGTTCAGAAGGTTATGCTTATTCGTCTTAAAAATATTCAAGGTGTAAATGGACGCTTGAGAAAAAATTTTGAAGATGATTCCTCGTCAAAAAATAGGTGGGATATTCATATAAAATCTTTCGAACCCAATACTAAGTTACAGCCCCCTAAAGATAGTGCCACAAAACCGTTCCCAATTCTCCTCGAGAAAATAAGAAAAATTGATAAGAATGAAATCAAGCAGATATTTTATGCAAGTGAGAAGACATGCAGAAACATGGCGGTATTTCTCTATTGAGAGGGGTAGAAAAGTTCCAAAATGGTTACGATGATATGATAACTTATTCTCATTGAATTGAAAGAGTCTTTTTGGAAAATTATTAAATTGTGTGTTGTTGAAAATTGTTTGAGTATTATGTGATCAGTAGTTTGTGATGGAGCGTGTTTAATGTTTTGATGGCGAGCAGCCGATCACATGATGAAACATCGCTAAACCTTGTTTTCCAAGGAACTCCTTTCCATATTCATTTTTCACAATGAGAAACTTAATATCGAATTGTTTGTTTGTTCTTAACAAATAAAGTCTTTTGTAATTTCTTGCTAAAATTCACATTTTTGGGATGAAAACTCATCATAATGATGAGATTGGAATTATTGTCGAACTTGAATACATTTTGTCATGACAACCGACGAGTTTTGATTAACTTATTATGGTTTGATCTGATGGCTTTTCAGTTGGTAATTTTTTTCATAAAGGTACACATTAAGATGACGGAGTTCAGAAACTCTGAAAGGACCAATAGGCACTGTATTTACGTTTTTTCTGGTGTTAATTCTCCAAAAGCATCCAGAAGAGACATGCAAAAATGTTCTCTGAATGTGTGGCTGCACATCACACTGTAAAATAATGTATACGAATTCACCAACGACTACGAAAAATTGGTACGTTTGAAATAAATGAAAATGGTTGTGGTCTCCAACTTGAGATTAGAATTCCAGCAATAGAAGAAGCAGTATTAATTCTTATCGACGAGCAACCTGATTATAGTACATTAAAATCCACATTATCTATACTAATTGTATATACATTCGGATAATGTAAATCCAACCAAAAACATTTTCATAAAAAATATTGCCAAGACGAGGCCGTATTTCTAACATTGTCAAAAAGTTATCAGATCTCATGTAGAGCCAAGCTGCTGGCTCTACACTCTTCATCTTTACAAATCCTCATTTCACAAATTCTATGCCTTGGTCGAAATAAGTGACTTAGCTGTTTCTCTTTCGCCACGTGAGTGTAAGGTTTTCTGTTAAACAATAGTTCTTACAGTTACGAAACGGCCAAGTCACTTATTTTGACTGAGGTATAGAGTTTGTGAAATAAGGACTTGTGAAGATGAAGAGTGTAGAATGAGCAGCATGGCTCTACATGAGATCTGATAACTTTTTAACAATGTTAAAAATTCGGCCTCGTCTTGGCAATATTTCACATGAAATTGTGTTTGGTAGGATTTCAATTTTTTTGTAAGTTGCTTATGACAAAATCCTTTAATTTTGTTTATTTTTCCCCAATAATGATTAAATAAAATTTAATTATTGCGAGATCTATTTCAAGTCAAATTAATTCACAACTCATGCTCAATATCAACAATGTACGAATTATAGAAATATACCTTCACCTATCTAGGTTCAAGTTGCGATAGCGATGTATTTCGGAGCTGCCATCACAACCATTTCAAAAAAAATCCTATCATCATGCAATGATCACAACGGGAAATTGCACAATGAAAACTGTGGTTGAGGCTATTACACATGAGGCGTTTTACGAGAGCTTCATTTTATCCCCTTATTCAAAATGTGGGGGTAATTTTCACTGAGAATTCTTGCATTTTGTTTTCAAATTTATAACAAGTAGTCCTACATATATATCAATTTTCACACCACTATCATCAATATTGGCGGAAGTCTCATACAAAGTTATAAATCCCCTGGTTCTAGGGGTTAGGGGGTGAAAGTTTCAAGTTTGAGAATTTTTTAGTTGTTTGTGTATTGAAACTAGCTCACTAGCTCACATACCAAATTTCAACTTGATAAAACATCGGGAAGTATCCTAACAGTTTTTATGACCATCAATGAGTGAGTGACGAAATCGGGGGTTTTTAGATATCTATAAAATCTGAAAGGTACGAGCTATGCTCTTGAAACTTCGCACGTTTAATGATAAATTCAGTACTGGCACTATATCCTGAATTTTGTTCATCTACTATATTCTAAACTCAAGTTTTGAGGATTCAAAAATACGACGAAGCACTTCGAAAAATATTGGTAGTGCCCCGGCGCGGCGCTTTGCTTGGCTCGTCTTGGCGGGGACACTATCGTGCCCCCAGATTTCGGGTATTGCAATAATTATTAACTATGCCTACATTCATTATGGAAAATAAAAATATCACTCAGCAACAAATATTCAACATTCATTAAAAAATGAATTAATTAACTATATTGTTCTTGAATATTTAAAATAATGGCTCTATAAGCTTTGCGATACATTTATTCTCAATTTCGTGAATTGGTGTCGCTTGAATGCGGTCATTCTCAATGCTCTCAAAATCGAATGCATTTATTTCAGCATCAGAATAGTATATGTTGCAGAATGGGCTCCTATTACAAAACGAATGAGAAATTAGAAAACGAGCAACGAAGGAGCGAGTTTTCGAAAGCATGAATGTTGGAATTGCCTTCTGCCACGAGTTTTAGTCGATACTTTCTCTATTTCAGTCAAGTTTTGTGAACTACTCTCGAAGTTCAAATAAAAATTCAGATTATTGACTTTTATATTCTATCTTGGCAGGTGGTGTAACTTACGAAATTTGACAGATCGCTGAATTTGAATTGATTTCATTCGAAAATTGATTCGATCGGAGGTCAGTACTGACAACCAAAAAACGAAAAAGATATCTGAAAACAATACTGCAATGAATTCATTACCTCACTACTTTTAGAACTGTAATGAACGCATTACGATACTGAAATAGAGAAATATCAATAATACTCGATTGAATTTTCTATTCCTTGGTCAGAATATTGCTTCTAAAGAAACTATAAAGTTTTTAGGTATTCATCTCGATAGTTTCCTGAGGTGGAATTTCCATGTGGTTTGCAAGAAGTTATGTAGTTCCTCTTATGCGATTAGCAAGATAAAAAATTCATTGCCATTGCAGTCGGTTATAGCTGTTTACTACAGTCTGGTGTTTAGCCATTTGAATTATAATATTCTGTTGTGGGGAAACTCTGTTGACTCTAAAAGGGTGTTTGTCATTCGAAAAAGAATTAATCGTCTTATTTTCCACCTGCATCCACGTGATTCATGTAGGCCTCTCTTTTGTCGATATGAAATCTTGACGCTTCCTTCCTTATATATCTATAGATTTTAGCCTACATCAAAGAGCACGAACACTTAATGATAACATTATCTAGTTTCCACGACTACTCCACCAGAAATAATGCGACTTTGTGCATTCCATCCTATTTCACAGCCAAATATGAAACTTCTCCAGTGTATCTTCAAAGTTAATCATTTTTGTCGAATTTCATAATTTTTTACAATTATGTCGTTTTTACCCTGATTATACAATCGAAGCCCTGTACTTTTATTATATGGTGTTAAAAAAGAAAATGGGGAGTGTTCAAAATGATGTTTAAGCTGAGCAACGTATAAAAAATGAGTACTCCAAAACCTAGTCAGTTTTTTTTTCAAAGTTGGGTAATATCAATAATTATTTTATTCGACAAAAATGATTAACTTTGAAAGACTCTATATGAGATATTATTTGGTCTATAGAAACAGTTTGGGTATCATATTGTAGGAAATTCAGTCTTCTTTGAAATCGCCTCGGAGAAGTTCTTTCAAAAACCAGTGCTTCAGGGTGATATTTGTCAAAATTTGAAACAACAACTTTTTCTTCACTGTTCTTTCGATTTCTGACAAAATTGCATTCGACGCTCGAGGTCACAAACTGGGATTATTCATAAGGACAACATCATGAACAAGTCTGCAGAAAATCAGAACTACCGGATTCGACGCATACTACCAGATACATTCAGGAGACAAAGTTACTGGACTAACTATGGAAATTAAAGTCTTGTATTTCTGGGAGATTTAATGGAGTTTCTTCACCAGACCTTATACATGAAAATTCCTAATTTTCCAGCTTATATCATACCACATGTTCGGATTTCAATGTCAGTGTCAGCCAATACAAAAATCTCATTTTTTTTTCGAAAACAACAAACCTATTTAATCTCAAGTGGTTATCTGTAGTTTTTTCTTTAATATTCTGATAATTTTTGTCAATGACCCTGTAGTATAGTCAATGAAACCAGAAAACAATTCTAGAAAAGTTTCAATGAGAGTTCTAAGAAGGGCTTGAGGAGTACTCATAAGGATATTTACAAGTATTATTGTGAAACCAAATCTCTCTCTTTATTTCTATTGTGAGTTTAGAACTTTGCAAAACGGTTTTCGTTACTTAACCATTGTGATAAAGTTATTCTGTTGCCACTTCACTCTTTTTGTCCGGAATTTTATAGACATCGAATTCCTCTGGTTACATAATTTCGTAAAAAAATTCTAGATTAATTTTGGTATTCATCTGATTACCAAGCTTATTCACACAGATTATACTGAACAAAATTCTAGATCGATCGTATTCACTTCAAATAAGAGCGAAATGATAAAACATTTACTTTAATTATATTTTACGTTAGTACTAACCAGATTATACACTATCAAGGAACGTGTACCTACTCAATTTAATGACATCCAGTGCTCCTGTTCCGGAAATGCCAAAAAGCCCCAGCCCAACTCTGGGTAATTATGTATGACGTGTCATGGAAGACTATCGTCCACCCTTGGCTCCCCATGTCATTTGATAACTTCCATACCAAATAATGCATAGTGGATAAACTACCAAGATACAATATAAAAGTCACTGATCTGAATTTTTATTCTAAAATCGAGAGTATTTCAGAAAACTTGTCTGAAATAGAGAAAATATCGGCTAAAACTCGTGGCAGAAGACAATTCCAACACTCATGCTTTCGAAAACTCGCTCCTTCGTCGCTCGTTTTCGAATTTCGCATTCCTGTTGGAATAGGAGCCATTCTGCAACTTGTTTTAGAGTATACTATTAATACGTTTACTTTACGCAATTCGATTAATCCCGTTATTTTAACGAGATTGTGAATAAAAATATTCTTTCGACAGAAAAACAATTGCGAAATGATGAAAAATTCAACCAAAATGAAAATGTTTAGTAAACCACCGAAATTTCGATTTGTTGAGTTGTTAAGATCTCAATAATAATAATAATCTATTTATAAACAAACTCAGCAACTGGAATTTCCACGAAATTATATCGCACTTTCTCGACCGCAATATTGCAGATAAGGTCGGAGAGTATTTTGTAGCTACTAGATAAAAGAAATGTTGAATCTTGTTCAGGAAATGTCTCAATTGTTTGACGAAATTCCAATCATTTTCTCAAAAAACCTTTTTTTGCTCAAATATTGAAAAAACTGTGATGGCCTGATCTCACCTTTTTTTCTATAAGAATCTTTATGTCATAAACCGTTGAGATTTTAGGCAAGGTATGACAAATTGTAGGAATTGTCATCAAATAAGCCACCTGATTATGCAATAACTTATCAGGATTCCCTTTTGAAATAAGAAAGCAGTATGATGTTTTCGGTATAGATTGGAATTAAAGAGGTCTGAATAGTTATAAATAATACCTACAAGTGCCAGCTTTCGAATAAATGTATCTTCTGTTCGAGTATCATGCAAAATTTTCTTTAATTCTCCGACTTTTTATCGACATCAATGAAATATTTCCATAAATATAATTTAGGGATTTTTGCACTGGGAAATATTCATTGGTAGAACTGTTTTCTCTCTCATTAATTCAACAGGATGAAATTTTTTCACGATTTTATTCTACAAGATGTGGCAGAATGTACCGATTTGACATAGAAGTAGAGAAAATATCTAAGAAAAGAAAGTTCAATGTCGAAAATACCAAGATGCATATTTTAAGCACAAATTTATTAATCATTTTCAGAAACGTCTGATAGGTCTTAGAGGTGCAATGAAATAGCACTGTCAAAATATAGAGTCGGCATTTTATACATTTATCATGAGTTGTCCCTTTTAAAATATTTAAAGCTTTCACTACTTTTCGAAATAAGCAACTCTGAAAATGTTGTCTATTGACACATCAGATGTGAGTACACAAAAATCAAACTATATCGATCCTCACAAATTTCGAATGTACTTTCTTCTATAGGTACATTGCGCGAATTGAAAAAAAATGTTTTTTTTCGCTGAATGAACTCTGATCGTAACAATAATAGTGTGATAGAATTTCTGTTCCGAAAGTTTACACAGTAGATCTTATGCACGGATCATTATGAAAGCTTGAAATGGCTATAAATTGTTACTTATACACAATCGGAAAAAAAGGTATGAGAAAAAGATAATTCTTTTGACCTCAAGAATCTATTGAAACTAGCCAATATAGCTTTTCAGCCAATGTTCTTTATAAGCTCATTTTTTTACAAGTTTTGGTTCAATTCGATATCATCTTTCAAATCTGTGATCTTTCTCGCCCCCCATTCCAATTGCATCTGAGCAATGAATTGCTTCAAATGCCCTGAAACTTCTTAGTAATCTGCATTTACGGTTTTTTGAGACCATGAAGAGTTAGTTCTTTACTCCAAATTCGATGGAATAAGTAAGGAAATTGAAAAATTTGAGTTCCGTGAGATCAAACTTTCTGTGTTGACCCAGATAACAATTATAGAATCTCATCGAAAGCTACTTTTTTTAAACTCGAAGAAATTTCTGGAAACGAATGACATGATTTCGAATTCTTATTCAACGGTTGATCCATCGAAATTTTCCGATTTTGTTCGTATAAAAAAGTAAAAATTCTATATTTCTTTCTTATTCAAGAAATTTGAAACGTGAGTGGGGAAAATTTTCCTGCGAAAAATTAACTTTATTCCACTCTGAAAACTGACAGAACCTAGTATTCTTCTTAGATAATTCTTACTCTCCTGACAACAACATTCTCCTAAAAAAACTATCTGAAAATCCAACTCGTTGTTCGTGTCAGACGCATATTCCTCCGTTCTGCAGACTGATCGCAGGAGGCTATATAAACAACTGCAGAGCCGCGGGCCCGACAGTCAGCTGTTGGTAAGTGCAGCGCGTGAACTACGGTCTTCATTTCTTTCATTACCGGCGTTCTCATTAATTTGTTTTATCTCAGTGATCATGGCCACCTACGCTGCTTACAGGCACATCGAGTTGGACAAAGTTGGCTACAGCAAAAAAAGGTAGGATCACAATTTTTGGTTTTTTCGATTACTGCAGCATTCTGCCCTCCGGTCACTCCTGCTGTCAGTTTGGGGGGTTTGTTGACAAGAAACCGAAATGTACGACGATGCCATCCTCATAAACATTCGCGAATTTTATGGGAAACATAAAGGATTTAATTTGACATTCGTGGGTTTAAACAAGATATCTGCAAATGAAATTTCGAAAAATATATACATTCCTTTATATATGCTTAGAGTTTGTGAATAGTTTCTAAATTTTTGATTCGAAGCTGAAGTAATATCGACTTCCTAAATACTTCAGTTATTTTTATGCTGTTTTTCTATTTATTTTTCTACTTTTGCCATGATGCAATCTTTTCAATTTTTTTTCATATGATGACTGTAGGACTATGTACATAATTCCATCTAGAATAGTTGAATGTCAGAATGAACTCACCCTCAAGTAGATTTTCATCTCAAATAAAGGAATATTCAAGATAATAATTTTGGATTCTCGAAAATTTTATTTGTTTTATTTTCGTCGATAATATTTTTATGAAAAACATCAACATTACTCGCGAATGAAAATGAAATATTGAAGAACGTACTGGGAATTTGATTAAATAGGATAATCATTATGAGTCATCGATTTCTAAGAGCTTTATTGCTTTATCATTTTTGTTTTGTTTTTTCAATGTTTCAATATTTTTTCATCTCGAAATTTTGTCTTATTTGATTATTCTCATCGGAAGTTTTTTTCATTTTTTGATTACGACGGTTGATATATTGAATAGTCCAATTTATCTTCACGGCAGAAACAAACATTTCCTAGACCAGTATCTACGATTAATGTTCCAATTTGTTTTCTATTTGAAAGAATACTGGAGAAAGGTTCAAGGCTATCTCGATGAAATCCTTGAAATTGATTTCTCAAATTCGAAAATTTTGCATCATCGTTGCTTAAGTTCCTGAAAATACGCAATTTTGAATTTAGCTTCCAGGGTTACCATTGTTACTCACGGGGTGTTAACTGGATCACATTTGAGTTGCCTGGATGCAAAAACCGACTAGCCACACCGTCATGAAAAAATTTTTTTAATATTTTTCCCTATTTCAGTATCGAAATGAATTCATTACAGTACTGAAAGTAGTGCTGTAATGAAACTCATTACAGCATTGTTTTCAGTTATATTTTTCGTTTTGTGGTTGTCAGTACTGACCTCCGATGCCATCGATTTTCGAATCAAATCAATTAAAATTTCGTAATCTGTCAAATTTCGTAAGTCACACCAACTGCCAAGATAAATGCAAAAGTCACTAATTTGAATTTTTATTTGAATTTCGAGAATAATTCACAAAACTTTGATGAAATAGAGAAAATATCGTCTAATACTCGTTGCAGAAGGCAATTCCAACACTCATGCTTCCGAAAACTTGCTCGTTTTCGAATTTCGCATTTGTGTTGAAATAGTAGCTCATTCTGCAACTTCTTTTAGAATATACTAATTTTACTTCATGGCGAATATCTGATATTTTAATTTGATATCAATATTTTTAAATATTATATAAAATTTAGTTCCAATTGTTCCCTAAAAATTGTCCTAATTAGTATACGCATATACAGGAATGCCAAAAGTGTGTAGCAGAATGAAGCGGAGTTTTTTATAAATCGTATATAAAATATCCTGATGTCAGGAATTTCGGATCAACTTGGCAACTGAACACAGATTCCTGCTATGGATTTTTCG
The DNA here is from genome assembly GCA_038502775.1 of Hippodamia convergens. Taxonomy (NCBI): domain Eukaryota; kingdom Metazoa; phylum Arthropoda; class Insecta; order Coleoptera; family Coccinellidae; genus Hippodamia; species Hippodamia convergens. Next base: position 50,469,147 of record CM076607.1, on the reverse strand, counting down.
GCATAAAGAACACTTCCCTTAGCAAGGCACCGGGAAAACCTGTCCTTTCGCCTTACGGAACTCAAGCGACGAAATCGATAATGAGCGAACGTTGGCACCTGAATTCCTACAAGTATTATGTCAGGATTACGAAGAATCTTTGTATTACCAGAGGAGTCGTTAACCCTTCATCTACATTGTAGTGATTCCCCAGTAAAACTTTTGAAACTTGATTATTACCGAAAATCAATCGTCCACATCAAGCCCCCTGAATGATTAAGGAAGAAGAATAATTTTCAGTAATATATACAAATTGTGCACTCAGAGAAAACTTTTCGAAACTTTAGTTAGAATTCATAAAGTTCAGTAGTGTTCATACGGGAAAGTTTAATTAAATATTTTCGATCTTTAATTGTTATTTATACTATAAGTATTTCAGATAGCATTTCATTAACGAAAAAAGTTCTTTTTAAAAAAAAACATATCGTAAACACTTAGGTAACACAACGTTTCATTGATTTTCAGTTGGAATCAGAATTGTAGAAATTTTTAAATATTGAAATGATGTGATATTTCACTGTGGCAGCGACGGTTATCTCGAAAATCATCCATACTAATCCTATTAGTCCATACTAATATTATGAATGTGAAAGTCAGTGTGTTCGTTTATCTTCGCAAAACTCAGGAACCAAATTACCGAATTTGATGAAAAATTCAATAAAGAGTAGAGAATTTATTTGAGTAGATTGACTTGTAGAAACGAGTGTAGAATTCATTCCTATGTAACGAAGAAATTGAGAAAAGTTGATTTCAGGCTTTTACAACCGACGCTCTATAAACTATGAGAGGTAGAGAAATATGAACAAAATCAGAAACAATTTTGTCGTTTTCTGGAAGTTCTTTAAAAAAGTCAGCGACGGCATATGTCTAACTACCGAGGATAACCCACGATATCCAATTTTGACATTTAAATTCAAAAATAAAGTTCCTTGAAAGTTCCTGATGAAAAAATCTCTTTACAGTATAGTTTTTAACGAGATATTTCCCGATATATGACAAGTTGGAAAAAGAAATGAAATTGAGCAAGAAATTATTAAATCTATAGGTACGCGAGAGACCTTTGTCAAGTGCTAACAGGCGGGGTCGCGATCGACCTACGATCATGTAGATTTATAATAGGATCATGAAAGGAATTGAACCGAGGCAATAAAAAATTTTAGGGTTTTTTTTAAGGAAGGCTACTCGAATCTTTCGATAATTTGAATTTGTTTTCAGTTCTCTTCATCGTGAGAGTCTCAAATACATTCTAATTCTTTGATGTTGAGTATTATGTAATTACTTGTTGATTTTTCGTAGTAATGTTTTTTGATTTTCTGTTCTCTATTTCAGTATCCGAATGAGTTCATTACAGAACTAAAAAAAGAAGCTGTAATTAAACTCATTACAGCATTGTTTTCAGATATATTTTTCGTTTTGTGGTTGTCAGTACTGACCTCAGATCCTTCTCAATTTTCAAATCAAATCAATTCAAATTCCGTAATCTGTCCAATTTCGTAAGTCACACCAACTGCCAAGATACAATACAAGAGTCACTAATCTGGATTTTTATTTGAATTTCTTTAGTTTTTCACAAAACTTGACTGAAATAGAGAGAATATCGTCCAATACTCATTGCAGAAGGCAATTCCAACACTCATGCTTTCGAAAACTTGCTCCTTCGTCGCTCATTTTGGAATTTTACATTCGTGTTGAAAAAAGAGCTCATTCTGAAACTTTAAGAAAAAGAAAATTCTTTGCCTTTACGGAGGCCGCATGATAAAAGATCTCTGAGACTGGGAATTGAAAATGGCATTCATTTAGATAATTACTATTTTGAATTCATCTATGTTTCAAAAATTCTGAAACTTGTTTCAGAATATATCTACTATTACAGTAGCGTTTTATATTTATATTGATATATTACGCGAGCGGAGCCTCAGTTTGAAGCTAGTTGAAAATGCGTTCAAATATATCTGGAGGTGTTGAATGGTTGCTGTTTATATTCGAATATTCAAATACTCAATTTCCAAAAAAAAAGGTTTGACCTGAAGATGAATGGCACATTGCTGTGGACAATACAGGTTGAGACTTTTACTTCTACATATATTTTACCAATAGATTCTTGAGCTCAAAAGAAGTAGCATGTAGCATGTAGAAGAAGATATAGCTATTTCAAGCTTTTATAATGACTTTCTCATTCTTGGATATATCCCACTAAAGTTCTTCCGAGCCTAAATCTAAGCAAAATGTGGTAGAAATTAAATTCTGTGGAACTTGTGAACACAGTTGCATTCAGGATCCACTTTTTTTTATTTCGCTGATATAGATTTCTTTGCATGGTCAATCTGGTTACACTGGAGGTCATCACATCTTATTTCCACAAGATTGTCATTCGCGATCCTGCCTCATAGTCGAACAAAAATTTTGGCAAATATTACTGAAATATCGGTATTCCGAAATTGTGAATTCATGAATAATTTTCAAGCTTTAGAAGATATCAGTATATCGAATATAAAGGGTTGAACGTTGAACTGCTTGACAAAAATTGCTTTGGAGAATGAAAATTAGTAGGTTCACCAAGTTCATCTCAACGATTTATATATATTATATTAGTTGTATCGAATGTTTCGCACAAAATAAATTCATCAAGTTTAATGCAAAATTTCAATCGAATCGTTGCGAGGGAACAACGCAATCGCGTTCTCCATATTTTGACAAGAAGCTGTTAATCGATATTTCAACATTCGTGGTATTTTAAATAGGCGCTTTCGGCACTTTGATGTCGACAGAGATGCACCGACTCGCACTGATCTAACAGTTTATACCTCCTGTCAGAAGGAACAACTCCAGAAGCAGTCATTAACGTCTAAATATAGTTTTATATCGGTTGTATGAACTAATTCAATGAACCTGGAAAAAGATCATCATTGCGTGAAGACAGAGTTAACGTTTTTTAATTTTTTAGGTTCACTGACACGACATACTGTACGGACATAAGTTATGAGTATTGTAAAATAGTGAAATTTCATGTTCTGAATTATAAAAATTAATTTTTACCGACTGCTCCGTAATAAATTGTTTTTTCTGTATTCATAATACAAAATCACAGTTACCAGGATTATCTAATAATTCTTCTCATTTGAACTAACACCAGGAACTTTCCCAAAATCAAGACCAAGGGCATTGAAACAATTCAATGAATCTCGGCACTGTAATAGGAGAGAAACCGATCTGTTTTTGCTCTGCTTCGATGATGGGATTTCCTCGTTTGGATAAATCTACAAACTTGCATATTTCCTCATGGCCCATGAATATAGGGCGATACATTTATTCTATTATCTAATACTATCTCTTTTATTGATATTCCATAAATTCTTTTCTCCTCTGGTAGTAGTGTATTTGGTATAAAGTTTTCATTGTTGACAGGAACATTTCTTTCTTCAGATATATGTTAGGAAAAATATTTCAAAGAAAATATTGTAGTATTTCCACAAGGTACATCTAAGTGGATTAATAATCACAAAACCGTATATGAATCGGTAGATTATCACTTAAAAATATATATTCTTTTGGTTGAATACGTATTAAAACAAAAAGTACCCAGCTGAGATTACTGCAACGGGGAATCATACAATTCTCATACGTAAAACCACTATCCAACATTTCTCGATTGTTATATGAAAGTTTGTTGTTTGGGAAATTTCTCGAATGACATTTGTATAAAAATTTGGAAAAAATGTCATGAGCGAAATTGCCCATAACCAACAAATTTGAATGTTACAAGAAGGAAAGTTTACCTGCTTAAATTTCATCTCGAGTGGTATTCGACATGACTATTTCACGAGAAAATATTTCTCATTTTTGGAATTCTCCGTTTTGATATGTATTGCGCTATTTGACAAATGAGTATTCATCACAGAATAAACCTTTTTTGTTTTTTCTATGGTTTTCATTTCAAAAGCTATTTTTGAATTTGATAAATGTTGAAATATAGTCGCTGAAATACTTACTTGCTAAGTTTTGCCGGCTTGCATGTTTTATCGCTGTGAAACGAGGGTAGCTATGGCAACCTTCTCACTAAAAATAGAAGGAGTGGAATAGTCAGTATGATACAAGAGCTCAGGAAAAATCCTCAGCAAAAAAAACTGGCCTTCCTGTGTTTGAAAAAAAATCAACTGAAAATATTATATAACCAAGGATCTTGAAGGATATGTATGTTATCTTGAAAGATATCTATATGTTATACTTTTATAGACAGAAAAAAACAGAGTCTTCACTAAAATCTACCCGACATTTTCAATCTGAAATTAAAAAAAAATTCAGAAAAAAAACAATAATTCATTGTATGTAAGTAAATCAAATTGTTTTCAAAATAACCACCCATTTCAGAAATGCATTCGATACTTCATGTATAGCCTTTTTAAATGGGACGAATAACTATAAGAAGTTCTATTGTCTGCTCAACGTCCCCATACTCACCACTAGGGCTCTCAACCGAATTCCATCTGTAAAACATACTGTTGCAACATCCATGTTCTGGTCTAATATGATTTAGAACAGACGATATTCTCCTGGTACAGTCAAATCCAGGGACTGTATTGAAAGGATCAGTAATTAGTTCTTTCTTGAAAAAATTGCCAAATTTTCTTGTCGCTTGTATTTATATTGATAGCAAAATTTAACAAGAATGGTTTACGCGACTTCAATCGGAGGATCCTATTATCTGGAATATAAAAGAGTATATGGGAAATGAATTTGAAAAGGAATTAAATTTGTTCCAAAAATTCTCTTATTGTCTCACTGCGAATATGGAAAGGTATAATGTTTGAGAGGACTGGTAACCAAGAAGTATTTAGGTGAAGAATTGAAAGTAGCAGTCATAATCCTAAGGTGAATTTTAGTTGGCCATCAATGTTTTCTACATAAACACTGCTCAACCAAACAGGGCAACAATATTCAGCAGAAGAAAAAACAAAGGCTCGCGCTGCCATACGAATCAGCGTCCCATGAAGTACCAGCTAGTTTCTGACTGAAGGATGTTCATCTGAATAAGCATTGAATTGAAATTTAGAGAAGAATCAAGTTTGGCTCTGATATATCTAGGATTCAAAGTATGTTAAAATAAGAACTGAAGCTGACGCTAAATTGTCTATATTTTTTATAATTGTTCGGATGAAAACATGAAACGTCTGTTTTACTATCATTAGGGCAAGAACGCCAACTAATTTTTCAAAATTTCCAAATCTGCGGAAAGAGTACTTCCTATGATTTGTATCTTAGAATGATAAAAAGAGAGAGCAATATCATCAACATAAATGAATTTTAGTGAAGAAATACTTGTAGTATCCCACAAATGTAAATAAAAAGAATGAATTTTCGTAATGCAGTTTTAAGTCGATATACACTGCGCAAAAAAATTAACGCACATTCTGAAAATCTCAATTTTAATGAAAGTTAACTCTACATTGACTTTATAACTTATTTTTTATGTTCTCTCGGGAAGATTTTGAACGAAACAAGACACATTAAATGGAAGAAAAATTCAGGATTTCACCGAATCTTATGTGAAGGAAGAGAAATGAACAATTTTCAAAATACTGAAATACTGAAATGCTGGTAAGTGATTTAATACTTGGTATTTCCACCCCTTGTGTTAATTACAGCTCGGCAACGACGGTTCATACTCAAAATGAGTGATCTTGAAATGTTCTGATCTAATCCTTGGATTCCTAAGTCATTAAGAGTAGCTGGATGATTCTTCTCTTTTCAGCCTTGGACTTCTTGCTTACCATTTCATTCGAGAGACTTCAACCTCTTCAAGGTACTCTTGAACGATGCGCGCACGATGGGGTCTGGCATTATCGTCCATAAAAATGAAATTTTTACCAATGTATGGGGCAAATGGCACTACATGCTCTTCAAGAATGTTCCTTATATAGTTATCAGCATTCATAGCTCCATTATTAACGACCACTAGGTCTGTGCGAGCAGTCAAAGATATTCCACCCCATACCATAATCGATCCTCCCCCGACACCAGTAGTATTCAGGAAATTTCACTGAGCATATCTTTCATGTGGACGTCTGTATACAAGGGAACGTCGATCACAATGGTAGAGGCAGAATCTAGCCTCATCTGTGAAGAGAACTCTTTCCCAATCGGCCTCTTCCCAATGGATATGCTCTCTCGCAAAATCCAAACGCGCCCTTCGATGGGTTGGGGTGAGAGCTGGGCCTCTTGCCGCGACACGAGGCCTTAAATCATATTCTCTGAGGCGATTTCTTATTGTCTGAGTGCTAATTTGGACCCCATGAGTTTGCTCAAGCTGATTTTGAAGGAAGCGAGCGGTTGGAAACCGTTGTCTCAACGAAGAAACTCTCAAGTAACGTTCTTGAATGGCAGTTGTTACCCGTGGTCTACCCTGTCGCTGCAACATTCTGGACACACTTGTATGGGAAACTCCAAAATTTCCTGCAATTCTTGTTTATGTCCACCCTTCTTCTCGCAAAACTACCGCTTGGGCACATTCCTCTTAGGTCAAATTGCGTGTTTCGCGTTGCATAGCGATCGAGTGTAGAAAATCAAACGAAAGAAAAACTATCAATCACTAGAATTGATCGAGAACAACTGATTTTTGAATGGAGCCAATACAATGAAAATCTGACAATATCATCTTTTTTTATTGCTGCTGGGAAAAAAACATCTGTATTGAAGAAAAACGTTGAAATTAGATAACATATGCATGCATAATTCTGATAAAAATAATTATCATTGAGAACAGCTTCAGTTGTAGAATAAATTTGAGATTTCCATAATGTGCGTTAATTTTTTGGCGCAGTGTATTCTCAGATCGTCGTCCAAGTTGTGAAAAATGGGTTAGTCCCCTACGGTTTTTTTTTTCACTAAATATAATTTATTATTAATCATTTCTGAGACAATGGGAAAAGTTCCCATCATTAGTAAAAGTATGAATAATCGTCACCTTTCTACATTAAGCTTCAACCAGACAAAATCTCGAGGCAACCATTCATCGAAAATACCCAATTTAGCCGGTCCAACAAAAGAACGGATATCTCAGATCGTTGTAGTCATTCATGAATAGACTTTCGAGGCTAATCTTCACGAAATCGGAACCAGAAGGAAGCCGCACGGATTTGTGTTCGCTAAATTAATTTGGTAGATCGAATGATTGTGTTCTTCGGACTAAATTGGCCGGTTTAATGGAAGGGAAATATAATTTCGACCGAATGTATATTTCGTGGATTGGGAGGGAACTTTCCTTTCCATTATTATCCTTCTATTATTCTCTAATCGATTACACAATGCGGTCTGAAGGAATTCCGTGCCGGATTTCTTTAGATTGGTTTTTGATCAAGTTCTTTGGTCAGAGATGTTCGATGGATATCCGGTATGACTTTTGGTATATGTTAAATTCTTTAACTTCTTTAACTCAGGAGTCTTTCCTACAAATCTTCTGCTGAATTTGAAGATTGGCTTGAGTTCTTTCTTAGGTGAAAATGCTCAGTTGATTTGCCAAAACTGGAATCGCTGTTGACAAAAATGAATATACCGAATGAAAACAAGACATCACTGGCGAGTGTGCTGATTGCTTCCTTTCCTTTCTGGATGACCAGGAACCCAGACCTTGTTATTTTGTCCGGACCACTCGCACTGTCATACATTCAGGGTCCCATCAGATGCGACTGCGATGTTCGGTCCTTTATCAGTACACAGTATACTTAACTCGGATCTATCGATCATTTCGCATGGTGAAATTTAAATCTTTAAAATTTGCAAGAAAAATTTCACAAGAAAAACATCCCTTTCTAATTTCAACTGATCTGTTCATACCTACCTGGCAACCCAAAAGTTCATCCAGGTAAATAATAGACAACTCTATGTCATCACATTCTATACAAGTAGCATACTTTCAGTCTGAAATTTTCTTATTATTATGTTGTTGCAAAATTCCATAAAAATCAATTTTCACGAAATAATTAAAAATATTATGTCCAGGATTTTTTTAGCCAGCCTATTTTTAATATATTTTCTGATATAGGAAATGAACTACACTGCGCAAAAAAAAAATAACGCACATTATGGAAATCTCAAATTTATTCTACAACTGGAAGTGTTCTCAATGATAATTATTTTTATCAGAAGTATGCATGCATACTTCAACGTTTTTCTTCAATACAGATGTTTTTTCCCAGCAGGAATAAAAAAAGATGATATTATCAGATTTTTAATGTATTGACTCCATTCTAAAATTAGTTGTACCCGATCAATTCTAGTGATCAAAAGTTTTTCTTTCGTTCGATTTTCTACACTCGATCGCTATGCAACGCGAAACACGCAATTTGACCCAAGAGGAATGTGCCCAAGCGGTAGTTTTGCGAGAAGAAGAGTGGACATACACAAGAATTGCAGAAAAGTTTGGAGTTTCCCATACAAGTGTGTCCAGAATGTTGCAGTGATTCAGGGAGACAGGTATGAATGTCCGAAGACCAGGACAGGGTAGACCACGGTTAACAACTGCCATGCAAGAACGTTACTTGAGAGTTTCTTCATTGAGACAACAGTTTGCAACCGCTCGCCTCCTTCAAAATCAGCTTGAGCAAACTCATGGGGTGCAAATTAGCACTCAGACAATAAGAAATCGCCTTAGAGAATATGATTTAAGGCCTCGTGTCGCGGCAAGAGGCCCAGCTCTTACCCCAGCCCATCGAAGGGCGCGTTGGGATATCGCGAGAGAGCATATCCATTGGGAAGAAAGAGGTCGATTGGGAAAGACTTCTCTTCACAGATGAGTCTAGATTCTGCTTCTACCATTGTGATCGACGTTCCCTTGTATACAGACGTCCACATGAAAGATATGCTCAGTGCAATTTCCTGAATACTACTGGTTTCGGGGGAGAATCGATTATGGTATGGGGTGGAAAATCTTTGACTGCTCGCACAGACCTAGTGGTCGTTGATAATGGAGCTATGAATGCTGATAAGTATATAAGGAACATTCTTGAAGAGCATGTGGTGCCATTTGCCCCATCCATTGGTGAAAATTTCATTTTTATGGACGATAATACCAAGTATTAAATCACTTATCAGCATTTCAGTATTTTGAAAAGTGTTTATTTCTCTTCGTTCACATAAGATTCGGAGAAATCCTGAATTTTTCTTCCGTTTAATGTTGTTTCCTTCAAAACCTTCCCGAGAGAACATAAAAAATAAGTTATAAACTCAATGGAGAGTAAACTTTCATTAAAATTGAGATTTTCAGAATGTGCGTTAATTTTTTTGCGCAGTGTATTTACGAGTACTCGAAAAGTGATCGGAAGCATATAGGAAGGTATATTGTGAGTTGATGTTGAATGGTTAATGTTATTTCCTTATAGCTTTTCGGTTGTAAATTTTTAACTTCATTTTATACGAATTTCATCATAAATAATAATGATTGCTTTGATTATTCGGTTAATACTGAAAGAGAATAAGTGAAGGTAGTATTTTTTGTGCTTTTTTGGCGAAAAAATATGAAAACTGAAATTTAAAAAATGAATATCTAAAATGTCATCAATCGTGATTAGACCTAATTAGTGGATTGATTCTTATTTTTGTTGTAGCAATATGTATGATATATGAAAGTAAATAGATTGTACATTCCTTTCATACTTCGGCTGTGAAAAGGCTCATCAGGAAATTTTTCCAATATTGTTTATTGTGTTCTAAGTATTCCTCAATCTTCGTAGTCTGAAAGAGGTTTTGTTTGAATTTTTTTCTTATATTTTAATGAAAACTTATATCAAGAGCCTATAAGTCATGAAAACAAAATTTTTCCATCAGAAAAAGGCAAAATGAAAATTAAAAATGGGGATTTCCTAACTGTTTTCCAATAGATGATGTGAACCAGTTTATGTTTTCCGTGTTTTCGAAATGAAATTTCCTATCATCAAAAGTTTATTATTCCCGTATCGATCATTTCCGAATATAAATTTAATGTCGCATGACAATAGAAATTTAAGAATAACGTAGAAATACACTTGAATCCGGTAATAAAATTTCCTTCAATGCTACTCATTTTTCATTGATTTTAATGTTTCCTACCGTCGTACTTTTATGGCCGTGCTGAATCGAAACTAGCAAAATAGATTCAGTTCATTGATCTCTGAAATAGACGCAATATTAATTAAGACAACTTACTTCCGATTTCAACATATTATGTTATGTATAAATCATAACCTAGTTAACTAAAACTTTGGGAATCATAGTGTTTTCTTTAACTATAAACTACTCACACCACCTGGAAAACCCCTGTTCACGTGCTTGACATTAACAATCTGGTTGATTAATTTAAATATATGACTGAAAATATGGAACCTCAATTTTGCAAGGGTCAAAATATATATGTCTCTTTGGATTTATCAAAGTTTCACTTCACCAATTACTCGGAATGAAAAAATGTATCAACTGCTCTTCAGTTTTACCCAGTTTATATTTTTATATTTTTCTTCAGCCCTAGCCAACTTTGGTTTTTCCAATATAATCATTTATCATGTGTGGGCTCGAAAAATTAAATTTTACCATGTCCTCAGTTTTTTTATTATTGTGTAAAGGAAAAAGAGAGGATGTAAGCGATCGTTATGAGTTCAATTCCGAATAAGTATTTTTATAGCAATAAGAGAAGGAACTGAAAAAATATCTAGCAAGTGTACTTGAAGAACCGAAAAAAACAACATTATTCGTTAAAGAATTTCTCATGAGAACATTATTTGGGTATGGAAATTTATAATACAGGTGCAGAAGGCATTGCTATTCTTGAATCAGCGTATTATACATTATTTTCTCTATTTCAGCATCGTAATGAGTTCAATATAGTACTAAAGGGAATCTTGTAATGAATTCATTGCAGCATTTTTTCAGTTATATTTTTCGTTTCATGGTTGTCAATTATGACCCGATAATATCAATTTACAAATAAAAGCTGTATTTTGGCGTGCAAATTTTTCAAAAATATTCCGTAAATTCAAGTTTCGAAATATAAGTATTCTGACATCACAACGGTGACGTCAAACACAAAAATGTTTGAAAATATTTCGTGATGAGTGAGAGCAGACATAATTCATGATACTCGTACAGAATACAGAATCCTCATTCTAACACTCGTTAAATTTGTTCATTATATGTCAAGTGAGACAAAAATCAGTTTTATCAACCAACATTTGCCAATGCAGAAATAACCACAATATATTTATGTGAATATTTGATTAATTTTCATGAAAATTTAGTCAATTGGAGAAAATAATTTGAAATGATATATGCATAAAAATAATTAAAATAATACTCGTACAGAAGAACTATTCTAACAATCGTTTTTTAATTCTGAACCTGTATTGATTTCACATAACTATTTTCAGTGTTCAATAATAATACTTAACATAATAGAAATTAATCTAACTGTAATTTATGTCAAAAACATCTGATTTAAAACATCTGATTTCGAGATTATAAGTTTTTGTAAAGTTAGCACCGTTTCTCCTTTTCAATATATCAGGCTGAATGGTCCACAAAAAACAACGAATAAAAAGAGCTCTCTCCAATGATCCAATTACATCGTAGTCGGAGCTCCAGACAAATTGATTCATACTTCAAACCAAATTAAGAACTAGTTCTATACCACAAAGGCCACTGTAAGCCTAAGAAGGCTGTTATTGGACGTCTCATATAAATTTATGTATATTACATTCTAATAGAGTTGTAAACACCACAATCATAGAAATGAGCTGATGTTGTTTTAGATTCGATGTTATGTGGGAAGAAGCTCTTTCATCTGTTCGAGATGCCTGAAGCCATCATGCATTTCAGTACATAATCAGGTAGCGTTTTATTGCGGTGGCTAGTAGCTTGAATCTTGTTGTGAAATAAGAAATAGCAGTTACCGTAGGTCAGAGATCTTATGTTCAATCGATGAAAGGTTCTTCAATTACTGAAGGTAGTAGATAATTGGTATAATCATTAGTAGTAGCAGAGGTCTGAAGGAAAGGTTTCACCGGAAGAGGAAGAGTTGTTCCTGCTTTTGAAATTTTACCTTTTTCTATGAAAATCATACTTTGCTATCATCAGAAGAAAATTTTTTTCACCTTCATATTTTGAAATGAAATTGAAGAATAAATAAAAAAAAAACTACTGGCGAAGTATTGTAGAACAACACAGTTTCGTCTGAGTATTTTGACGGTTGAAGTTGTTTAAGTAGTAGAGTAGTAACAATCATTTTTGCCTAACAAGCAATTGGCAGTCGACCTAAGGTTCTTCCGCCTATGTTGATCAACGATTCAGAAATAAAATAAAATGGAATTAGTTAAGGCTTTCGCGGCCATCGTTCAATGTCACTTGTGACATTATATGAAAATTGTCAACGCAGTTTCATTTAAAGTTATTTTCAATATCCTCGACGAAATTGAAAATTAAATCGGCCAATATATCTAGATTTATCGAGGAATAAACTACCCTTCTACCCTTATAAGATATTCACTTGATGTAGAAAATACTTCAAATATCATGAAAATATTATTTTATTATATATTATAATATATTATTAAATTTCCATTGATAACTTTTTATTTATAAAAGATAGGAATTCAACAGTATTCGTAAATTGAAAATTACTAAGAAAAAAAATCATACAATTTAAATACAAATTCATACTCACAATCATTTCAAACTGCCCATAGTGCAAAATTAAAATTCAGTTGATACATAAACATGGGAAAGACTCATCAAACAAAATTATGTGATAGCTTTCGTTCTAGAAATTTTTTAAGTTCGGAAAGGCATAATAAAGTAATCAGTATCACGGATCTCTGAATTGTAAGTCGCCGAAAATCTACAAATTGGAGAATTCTGAGTTACGTTTAAACGACGAAAAGGAAAAGCAAGTCTTATTTGAACTTAATCTTCTATCTAAGGAACATACAAATGACACATAGGTCAGCAACTGCTCAACGTAATTATTTCAAAAATAAAAGTTTAGGCAATGCCTATAAACTCATGAATAATTTATATACATGAGAATCCAAAACATAAACAAAGAAAGAATGTAAAAGTGCTTGATGATATTATAGTTAATCATTTTCATGGATTCAATTAATCTTGACACATTTAGTTAATTTTATGTTCGATGTGATTCTTCTTGACACAAGACTCAACATTTCCTTACTTGTGAATAAGGTTACAATTTTCATTTGAAAAAAATAACCTTCTACATTATTCGTGAATATCTATTCGAAATTCCCAAATTGGATATGAAAGAAGATAGAAATGATATTCAAATGCAACATATAAACTATTTATCAAAAGAAAACACAATTATCAAATTGGGAAGATAAGATTACTCTACATCTAATGAAGAGCAGAATGTTTTCTTTGGTAATTCAAAATTAAAAATGCGATATCTCAAAAATGATCAAACTTTGAATTCACACTAATCAAATTATTCAACGTCCTAATAGACTTACGATATTCGGATATTTTGTCATTGTGTAACTATCATTCGTCTCCAGAATGACATCTGATGTGGGATTGAAGTTTGGCAACAAGGCTCGGTTTATGTCTATGACTTTTCATGCTTTCATTTTCTGTTGTTTTCTTATATGGAATTTGTCGGTTATGTTGGGGCGTATTTTGTACGTTTTTCATTCAATAAATTGTACGTTTTCGTTCATTTTTCTTTTTCCTCTCAGATTATGAAATAGATTGACCTTTCATTCGATGAAGTATCAATCAGAATGGTTTAACCACAACATTTATTCAAACCGTCTCGACTTTTGTATATTGATTAACAATCAATAAACCATGTTTCCTTATGATCATCTTTTATTTATTTTCGTATGCAGGTCGGTCAACTAACTTATGACAAGCCCTTCATGTAACTTTCGAAAATGATAGGTCTATCTGCTTTCCAGGGCACGTTCTGAACTAAGTGTCTATCTGTTATTATTCTCCAACCACAAGAATTCCATTCATCAAAAATAATAGTTTAACTTTTAAGGATGTATAGAATTCGTTTCTCTACGTGTCTATGATTATGGTTTCGACTAATCGCCCCAAAATATAATTTATTTTTTGGAATATCTATTAAAATTTCTACACCAGAAACTCAGATCTCTAGTGTTAATCGCATGAAGGCAAAATCTTCCCCTCGAGAAATCTCAAAGTAGGAACAGTTATCTGACTGAGACTGCATCGCATCATGTATGGCCGGTTTCCGAGGTCCTTCAGTTAACCTTCTAATAGTTATCGATTCGATAACTTTAACCAACCGATAAACTCCCGTTAAACCTGACTGCGTTTCTGAAGTATTTTTCTGTCGTCCGTTAACTATCGAATAGATAACTGATGATTATCGACTGGATCACAAGTTTGTTTCTAGTTTAACAGATGTCGCCACGTGCAAATTCATATTTTAACGATAAATTTTGAAAACATTATTCGAAACTCCACTCCTACTCCACTTCTGAAATTCATATTGAGGAAGTTTTCTATACAGATTACCAAGTTTTTACATAATATCTGTTTTGATAGTGTTTAATGAATTTTTTTTGAGCAAAAAAAGGTTTTTTCAATTTAGAAAGTATTAAAACGTAGCGAGAATTCGATAGAGCGTAAAAGAATGTTGCTTTCTGTATTTTGCCGAAGGGTGCACAAATATCATCGAGCACAAAAAAGGGGAGTCTCAACGATGAATCAAAGGACAGATGCATGGTTGGAAATAACTAGACGGGTTAATGCTAGTTGTGATATTGGTCCTAAGAACTAGAAACAATAAGCAACTACATGCTATAATTGATAATTAGAAAAAGGGGAAGAGGATCATGAGGGATGATCAGATGAGTAACCACCTATAATAGCAGAGGTGGCCAAGAGGTCAACTCGTCAACCGTGAAAGATGTTTAGGAAGCCCCCGGAGATAAATAAACTCAAGAAGAAACAATTTTTTAATGTATTATTATCTTAGTGAGAAAATGCAGTGCAAAGTATCCGCCCAAAAACATAGGGTCGGTTTCACAAAACTTTGTTTGTACCGTTAAATTAATTGGAGCCACCGCGATTCGTTGAAATTTCAAAATGAGTGATTCGATTGGTTCGAATTGACACAAGGTTTTTTAATCGCACAATTAAAGTTTTGTGAAACCGACCCATAGTGTTTCATCTCTAACATTTAAATTCAAAGTACTTATTAATTTACTGCTAAAATGTTTTATTTCTCCCTCGTAAACTCTACCTTACAGTCACTCGCAAGGAATATGTTTGGACACAAGTAGATCTCAGAGGTCAAAAGTTTGGGCACCTCTGACCTATAGCATTTTTTTTTAAATAATGAGATAGCACTTATTCATATAAGTTTATACATATATATTTATATGAATGTTTGTTCAATGATGTAGAGGTCCCCTTATTATGTAACAGGTAAATGAAATACATTTTATTGAGAAAATTTTCAAATTTAATAATAATATAAGATATAAGAGCTCAATGTGAGAAATCTTTACTAATTCAAATTACACGTAAAAGAAAAGGGAGTAAACAGAAACTTCAAGCCCAAGTTGTACAAGTTGTGCCACCAGTTTTACACAGTAAGATTTTGAATCTTGGGTGCATTGAGGAAGCAACTATAATTGAAGATGTAGATAACAAAGGGCAGCAATGTGAACCTGGTGTGTGACCATAATCGAAGAAGCTGACAATGTGAATGAGCTATCTCAATCGAAGGTACGGGTTATGCTATCCCAATTCCAATCAGCTTCAAGAGGCAGATGTTTCTAACTGAAAAAAAAGAAAGTTATTCATAAAATTGTCAAACTCAATTGTGAGGAAGAAGTTAGAAAAATAAAATATTGGTCTTCTAATTAAAAAATAATTTAAGAGTTATTGCAATTGAACATATCACTGAAAAAGATTGTGCAATTGCAAAATGTTGTGCTCCAATTAAAAACAATAGAATTTCAACGTTACAACTCAGAATTTCAAACTTCGAAAGTAAATATGTCAACAAATCAAAAATAAATGATCAATTGTATAACATGTTGATATTAATTACATTCAAGCTATTACTCACCTAAAATACTGGGTAAAAGTGGTTCTCCGAAGATTATTTTCCTTGATCGAACTAGGAATTTCATTATCCGTTGTTACAGAAGATGTACCTTGAAGTTCCTAGATAATCTGTATTTTGCAAAGCTGTATCGTGGACACTGCTCTGGCTGGTAAATATAACACAATCTAACTTCTGACTTAGTTTCCACACACCAAATGCCTTTTGTTTCAACTAATGTATTTCTTGTCTTGATATAAGTTCTGTTGTACTTTGCCTGCGATAATGAATCTGATACGTTTTATATTCATCACGAACTGATTGATTTTTGCTTGTTGAACTCGTATCTATTTTCAAATTAATCATCTGTAACTGTAAAGATTTCGATCTACGAATCTGGTTGCAGAAATATTGTTCATGATGCATTGTCTCATCTGATGATCGCTGCAACTTGAAACTAGTTCATAATTCTTCCTATATATTTCATCATTCCACAGCAATATATTATGTTTACATACATTTTTGTTAACCAAAACACGCAAATCAGAGTAATCTCAAAACAAAACTTGCAGCAAAAGTGAGGTTCGAAATCCAACATTACATCTTTGCCCATGCGCCAGTTAGTTATCGAATAAATAAACTGCCAAAATCGCCCCGTTAAAATAAACTGAGTTTATCGAATGGATAACTTTAGCAGGGGTGTTCAGAAACAGAAATCACCAGTTAATCCATCCGTCAAAGTTATCGAATAGATAAACTACCGTTAAAAAGACCTCGGAAACCGGCCCGTAGTCGATTCAAATGCTTCTATGAGAAAAGGTTGTTCCTCTACAACACTTCAGAGGTCGATGAAATCGAATAATGGGATTCATTGCAGGTGAATCTCACAATAAAATCTCAATATCATTACCTTCAACTCATTAGCACTCGTCAATACAATATTTTACTTGGTTAATGAACTCTGCAACTAACACCGATGAGCAATATTTCTCAGTATAATATTGAACTTCAAGGAACATTAAACTCGCATTACAGTTATTGAAAAACTTCGAAATATAATATAATAGGCTTAGGAGTGTTCATCATGGGTTTCACCATAATAACGTTACTGAACCCATATTCAACCGCGAAGTGGTTTTACATAGCTAATGAACTGGGTGTTGATGAATACTAGTATTGTTCGTTCAGCTGAAGATCTTAATTGTTATTGCGGCAAAATTATAGATATTTCTCGAAAAGCACTCAAACCAAGCATAATTCAATATCATTTCATTAGTCGAGGAGCAATGTTATTATTAATAATGATGGGTTTGTGGATTTCTTGATTGCGTTTTAGTTGACGTTGTAGATCCTATTTCAAATGGTGGACTGGAGAAAAAAAGGAAAAGACAATCAACTTCTATCAGAAATTTGAAATTGAGATAAAAAAGGTGCTCAGATTTGAAATGCTAAAAAAAAACCGTGGTGAACTGTGATTTCCTATCGAATATTCTGAATTTCACTCAAAACGGTTTCAAGTTAAACTAACTTAGCAATTAATTGTTCGAGTAATGAAATGTTGTTCGTTTTAATTGTTGAAAAAAATGAACACATTTCCGGCTATGCTCTTTCTTCGAACGGATTCGAGTATCAATGATTGGACATCAATAGCACTTGATAATATCAAACCGATTCATTCAAATCCTTTCATTGGAAAGCATTCAACCGTAACAGAAGAAAAGATCAAGTACGACATTTTTGAAAGTGATTGGATCATGTGCCATTCGAATTTTTCACGTAATTGACAAGCGATTAATGTGTATCCGCTACGGCATCAGGAACGGAAACTATTTACTCACCTCGCAGGAAATTTCAAATACTTCATGTTAATTTTCACAGTCAATTTACGATTTCGAAAGAATAGCTGCGTAGATCCGTTCCAATTAGAATTTCTCGTACAAACGGTTGTTTCACACAAATTTTGATTATTTCACGCCAATTCGTTGTTGTTGTCTATTCGTTTAACGAAATTTTGAATGAATCACGAATGGACCATACAGAAACAAGAAGTTTCCTGAAATTAGTTAATCGATTTATCAAGGAGATGAAAATTTATAATTTTGAAACACGAAAACAAGAGAACGTTAATTTTTATTGTGAGAGAATTTGTCAATTTGTTAATTGCATCATTTTTTTTTATTGTGTATATATTTCATTTCAATTTAAGTCGACCCACAAAATATTTCTCACTTACTACACTCTTCGAACCTAAAACCATTTAATAATGGTTCATCGTTATCATGTTCATCCTAGGGTAGTACCTTTTGATATTTGAAATAACCTGCCCTTGTGTCTATATAGCATGTTCCGCCAGTGTAGATTTTTCTGTCTGATTGAGTCGATAGTATCGTTCATGCTCCTTTATTTTTGTATCGATACTCCGGTTTTTTGTACCAATATGGACTTTGCCACAGGCTCAAGGTGTCCTGTAAATATCGGCTTTGTTTTTGGTAGTTCTGATCATCTGACCAAGTTTTTGAGTTGGCTTATAAAAGGTCTGGATGTTGTGCCCTTTCAATATTCTACCAATTCTATCTTTGACCTTGTATGGTAAGATAGCTCTTCCATTGGGGTGAGTTGTGATGTTTTATCACGTGTGGTGATTTTTGTTCTTATTGCCCTCTGAACAGCTTTACTGACTTGAATCAGCATCCTGCTAACAACCTAATAATAAACAATGTCTATTTATTCCGAAATGAATGTTAAAAATGGATTCTCTGCTGCGAAAAGGAAATACTACATGACTTTATTAATCAAAGATTGGGACGCAGATAGGTGAGTTACATTGAATATATAGAGACTAATTAATAATAAAAAAAAAATTAACTTCTGGGTTTGGTCCCTGATGTTGTTCACTTTATTCACTTATCCTAAGGTGTAAATTTTCTTTAAATGATGGCTGTTACAAGAATTGTTTTCACATAATATAAACAATATACATAGTGGGTTTCAAAAACAAAGTTAAAGGATGGATACTTGCCCTTCCACGTGAATACTGTCTTGGTTTGATCGATTTGAAGAACAACAGGAAGTTATTTTGAGTCGAGATGATAGTTGCTTATTTGATTGTTGGTATTTTGAAATCATGTACAAGGCACAGCCTTCAATGATTTCTTTTCTCTTTGTTCTACAATGTTATACCAGCATTTGAATTGTTTCATTTTCAATTTGTTACTGTTGTAGTGGAAACATGACAATAAAGAATGGTTTTTAACATTACGTTAGGATATCACCTAGTGACTGTTTTAAGGCTTTTTTTCAGAGTGTATTCAGATATTATGATGATTTCCTGTTTTGCGATTATGTCAGAATGTTATTTCTCTATTTCAGTATCTTAATGAGTTCATTACAGTACTAAAAGTAGTGCTGTGATGAATTAACTACAGCATTGTTTTAAGTTATATTTTTCGTTTTTTGGTTGTCAGTACTGACCTCCGATACTATCAATTCTCAAATCAAATCAATTCAAATGCCGTAATCTGTCAAATTTCGAAAGTCACACCAACTGCCCAGATACAATAAAAAAGTCACTAATCTGAATTTTTATTTGAATTTCGAGAGTATTTCACAAAACTTGACTGCAATAGAGAAAATATCGTGTAATACTCGTTGCAGAACGCAATTCCAATACTCGCTCCTTCGTCGCTCGTTTTCGAATTTCACATTCGTGTTGGAATAGGAGCTCATTCTGCAACTTGTTTTAGATATAGTATTATGTCGTTTTCATGTTATAGATAAATACATTTTGTCTTCTGCCATTTTGCATTTTCCTATTTATCAATGTTTCCTATCATGACGAAAAATTATGCTTTGAATTCTTTTTTAACTATGATATTGTATGACCCTCCGATATTCTTGCTAATTCTCCAATTTCTAGAAGGTTTTGAGGTATTAGACCTGCAGAAATATTCACAATTCGAACGGTTTTTACATCTGTTAATTTTCATTGTCTCCTGAATTGTTTTTCAACATCTCTTTAAGGTGGATAGTTTTTTGCGTGATTATCAAGTGAATTTTTGTTATTCAGGCTCGCAATGTCGATGGCATGGTTAATAAATATCATTATTATTATGAGAAACAACGAAGTGATTCCCAGACTTTTTAATGGTTCTCTAATTAAAGCTTCAAAAAGTTGTGATTTTATAAGATTTTAATGGATGTTAATCAAAACAAATAATCAGTTCAGATACATCGTTTAAATCTGTTTGACCTATATTCTCGAGAATAAATTTTTTTGGATCAACTTCTGTCTTTCAACGCTTTATGCAATGAATGACGTGCTTTTTTTCATTTGCACATATCAAACCTGCGGCAAATTGTTATTGGCCTGCCAAGAAAAGGAAATAAGTAAAATCGGCCCTCGTGATTGACGTATAAAATGAAAATACCTTCAAACGTACCGTTCTTCGCTCATCTTTGTATTCAGCCAATAACTCCTCATCTAACATTAATGCCCTGTCATATAAGACGTATCGTGGCGTTATTAGATGTTGCACTCCCCTCAATTCTGTCAGTGATCCAACAGCACGTCCATTAATAAAGACATTGACAATGAACTTCAAAATACCGTTCAAGTTCAAAGGCTTGTAAAATACCCGAGGTGAAACGAATGCGTTTTACGTAGCGGGAATGTATCCAGTTGCATATTTCATTCTGTATACCGGTTCCTTAATTGCTTGAAAAATGTTTCAGATTTGCTCGATGGACTAGCGAGGTTCTTTATGACTGTCCTCGGGGTGTATAATGCAAATTTTTCAGGAGGAAATTCTAAACATTCACGTTCGTTAGCAGTGCGATTTATCTAATATATTCAAGAGACAGAGAAATTCAATTCATCACAATTCCGAAATTTTTGAGATTTGTTCCAGTTTGAAATCATTTGTGGATATTATTTACAAAATGGTGGGAAAGCAGAAACGTACATTCTATATCGTTATCAATACGAAGAAATATTTTTCAATAATTTCCAGAGGATTATTTTGGAGAACTGAAGCCCTGTACAGAGAAAATATTGTCACGATTCTACGAAGTTGAATGAAAACTAGTAATTGTCTGACGAAGGAGTCTGATTTAGACTCCGAAACGTTACGCTTAAGAGTTCAAAGTGTTTTCTTTTCGTTCATTGTTAGGCAACAATTTCTTCCGTAAAGTTTTGACCCCTGACAAATTAGTGCTCAAATTTTTACTCAGGGGCCTTTCTTTTATTATTCAAAATTTTTTTAATTGTTTCTTGTTTCAGAGACTGGGAGAGAAAACCCAAATTAAGTTTTCAGGAAAACATAAATTTGGATTTTCTGATTTTGTGTCAAAAAACAATTATTCCGATAACTCGATACGTTATGATCAATCTCAGAGAAAAGTCATTGATCTGAAAGAATTTTATGATGAACCAAACTTCAGAAAATATTTCTGATTCATTATTTGGTTTTCGTGATTCTTCTCTCTCAACAAAGTTCTAAACCTGGCGTAATTTTTTCGAATTCACCGCCTCGAATTAACTGCTGGGAAATTACATTAAATAGACTAATTTCTTTTTCCTCGGAAATGCATTCTAAAAACGGGTTACATTTTATTACTTGACGGAAAAACTCACCATTTCCATAAGCAACATAATAGCCTACTTGTAGAACAAAGATTCCGAAAAGAACTCATTACATCCTCATTACCTTAACACCTCGAAACAATGGCGAGGTCTGAAAAACCAGTTGAAACATTCTTTGTCGGCATCCTCCATTTCATCGAACAACAGGAGTAATTTTATCATTATTGGAATCATGGTAGAGCGGGTATGTCTAATAGAGTGGAATCAGTGTAAACAGGAAAACAGCGCTGCTGTGATCCGTTCTACTTCATGAAGTTTGATTTATCATCGCGCTGAAATTTAATGCCGCTGAATACCGTCTGATTTTTGCACCGTGACATGCCGCAGTAAAATATGCTGAATAAGCACCTGAGATCTTATTGAATTACTGTCCCGGTATATGCGAAGGAAATATGAGAGAAGTCTCCCGGTAAGGACGACGCGTTTTTCAAATGAAATAGGAAACTATTGTTGCGAAATTTTATTCCGCAGTAAAGTTATATTCATTCTTTGTTGTTGACGATGAAGAATTTTTCGTAATGTAAAAAGGCCGTATTTTTGAATCCCCCAGAGATCTTTAGTTCTTCTGCTGGGACATTTGACCAGTGAAATCTCTGGATATACACACACCGTCAAAAGTCTTGGTCCCCCTAGTTTTCTATTGAAATAGTTTTTGGGAGGTTTTGCATTTTTGTGAAAGTTCTTAGTAGGGTTTTCTCTCCAAGTCTCTGAAACAAGAAACCATTAGAAAACATTTTAAACAATAGAAGAATGTCGTCTGCGTAAAACTTGAACATTAATTCGTCAGGGGCCGAATCTTTACCAAAAATTGTTGACAAATAATGAAGAACGAGCAAATACTTCGAAGTTTTTTGTTTACGAACCAATAGACGGATTTCACTGTGTGATACATTTTCGTGTAGGGAATTAGATACTCTACAAAAATGACTCATACGATATTTCGATGAAACAGCTCGTTCAAAACTCATTCCAACTTTTTCTTTACAAATACCTCAATATTAGTGTCGAATCGAATACTTTTTGAACGAGCCGATTTATCGAAATATCGAACGGGACATTTTTGTAGAGGATCTAATTGCCTAAACGAAAATGTATCACACAATGAAATCCGTCAATTGGTCTGTAAACCAAACATTTTCTATTTTTATTGAAAAAAGAAATTTTTTCCCTGCTATTAGTAGGGAAAATAGAAATAGTCGATGAGCGACCTCTAAATATTAATATGTAGGGCTGATATTTTCACACAGTTCTTTTTTCGATACTTTGAAGATTATTGAGGGGAGGGGGTTTCGTGAAAACAAAATAAGTCGATTTTTTTAATCAGTCTTATACACATCTTATATTTCAAAATACAAACAATTTTAACATTTTTCACAATTATATTCTCAAACCAAACTCTCATCAAATACCAACTAACTTTGAAGTACACCCTTTTCAATGAAAAAAGCGCCATCGAAATCGTTTGGTTTGATATTGAATTATTGGTCCATTTGTCGTGTACGTATTCAATGAAAATTTAAGACTTGTATGGTTTTTTCTTGGAGGCCATTGTCAGAACTGGACAGAACTGAAAAATGGGACTACACAGCGAGGACCAGCTTTAAAAAAAAAACAAAGAATTTCAAAATCGTTTCACCCAGTCGAAAGTTCTGAGGTACCAAAAAAAATGCAGTCAAATTGAGGACCTCCTCCTTTCTTATCAAAATATGGAAACTAATGCAATTCTTGAGGGTCCCAATTTCAATCTGATCCAAGAAACAGTTCAATAAATTGAAACTTATTTCTAGGCAATCCAGGACGAAAAAGTTTCGTTATATCGACCGATATAAGACTCTTGTGATTCGTTCTACTTCATAACTTCGGAATCCAGTTGAAATAAAGTGCCGCTGAATTCCAGACAGTTTTTGCACCGTGACAGCGGACAGCATAATTTATGTTAAATAGAACCCAAGATGCTATAAAATTACTGTTCTGCTCACTGATATCCGAATAGAATAAAAGCGCGAGCGGAAATAGGTCGAACTAGTTAATTCCTCTGAATTGCGCCTAAATGATTGTTATTCTTTTCTACGGACATAAATCCGAGACTGTGTCCTCATTAGTCTCACCTGTCGGGCGCTTTGTGAAGACAATTGAATGTATAGGTTCCGATGAAGATCTTCCATCAGATAGTGGATACCGGCGTTTGTGATGTAATCTAGGAAGTTGTGATTTCATTCCGAACAAATCTCTGCGTATTCTTATCACGCAATTATCTACCTGCCGATGTCCACAGTTTTTTTGAGAACTGATGAAATTAATTGCATTAATAACAATACGAAAATTAATTAAAATTGAGCATTGGATGAAAACTTATACCTATCACATATCTCATGGTTTTTATTTTAGTTTTGCAAAATTATTTGGTCAGAATCTTTGTCAAATGCTAGAATAATTTTTTCAAAATCTGATCAACTTTCGAGAAAACGGAAGCTGGTATATGATTTTTCATAGCTGTTGAAGAAGTTGCCACATTAAATTATTTTATCCATAGATATGAAAAAAATATTTTGAAACGTGGCATGTTCAGCATGGAGTCTTGGGAAGCTAACTTCCCTAATAAAACAAAAAAGAGCAAACCGAGAAACAAAGGCATTCAAAATTAAATACGAATAATAAAAATAAAATAAATTGCAACTTGACTAGCGTTGCGCAATTGTTGTGAGATCATGCATTGATTTCAGCGTAAGCTGTGATTTCTGAGCGTACAACGCCTCTGCTCATTTCTGACGTGTCCAATATAAATTCGTTAATTCAACGAATCATTCATCGGGATTTTCGGGAATGAAATAAATACATTTATCCACTCCTGTTGAATAATGTATTCATTATTCAACTGCATTTGAGCAATTAATAGTATCTATGAACAAACAGCGGGAGTTATAATAACTCCCGCCTATAAATCCCTCTAATTAATCAGAATAGACTCATAGAATTATTTGACAACCGAATCTCAAGCTACTTTTGTGCTTCTGTACGAGCCGGTTGACAGAGAGGGAACATCTCATTATTGTTATTGATGGGAGTAATGTCACTTGAATAATTCTGACGTTTTCAAATTATTGTTGTGAATGTTTTTCTGAATAAGACCTCCGATAGTGAGGATGAAATATTATGTAGGTACACTTCCAGAAATAAGACAAACATCTAGTGCTACAGTAGGTACAGAATTTATTGCCCGTGGGAAATCCCAAAACAAATAAATGTAAAGGTGTATCAAAAATTTTCAAGAATGATGTGTGATAGTAAAAATGTATATTCTTTTAGTTGTGGATAAAGTACAATATTCAACTTGCAGTAATGGTCATAACTCCCTTGATGAATTACAGCACTCGCCTCCGGCTCGCGCTGCAAACTTCATCTGCGGGAGTTATGACTTGCATTACTGCTCGTTAAATAATATACTATTAAAATTATATTTGAATTATTGGTTGTTGATAGTAAATAGCTTCATTTTTGATATAATCCAGTAGGCATTCAATGTTGAAAACATTCCTCTTGAGACCATTGTATTCATTCAAATGGTTTTCAAAATATCGTAAAAAACATCGGAAAAAAATCGAATATTTTGTTCATTTTTCTTAGTCTCAACATATTGAGTGTAAATTGTTTTGTTTTCATAACATCATCAAGTAGAAGAATGTGGAAATATCATCACAGGGTTTTTCAAATTTTTTATCAAGAACTGTGATCGAAAATTGTGCATGTGGATACTGTAGTGGACATTAAATAGTCCGTTGTATACATTATTATTGAGGAATAAATAAATAATTTGGAAGTAGCTATATAACCGAAATTTATGTTTAGGTAACATGAAATGAAAATATTCAGTTTTTCTGAAGGATTTCAAAAGGCAAACTTCAACATAATGATCCATTTGATATAACAAATTTCCTTGTTTTCGTTAATAATTCTCAACGCTTGCACTCTAATTTCAGCTTTTTAAATAGGTACTTTTTTTACTCCAAATGAGGAATACGTCGACAAAATAAGTGATTTCAATTGACTCACAGGAAATTCACTAATCATGTCAACATGAAAAGTTTTTAGATCGTTTTTTCCAATTTCCTCTCCATTTTTAATGTTCATTATCTTGAGGGAGTTTTTCTCTCAAATTCGTTATCTTGCCAATAAGAATTTCTCCATTTCACTGTGTTCAACTAGAAAAAAAATGGTGCAAATGAGAAAGAACAGTTACATACGAAAATATCTAATATCAGTAGAGAAAATTTCGATGAAATTTCACTGCCTCCTCAAAATAATTCAATTTGAATAAATGCATTTTATATAAAAAGTCTAGAGTAATTTCTTGACATAACTTATACGCCACATGAAACAGATTATCTTTCTGAATGAGAAATTATCACAACGGTAAATGTTTTCTACTTTTGATTTTCCTCCTAGTTGGTTTTACAGTTTGGAGGTCAACTAATGCCAGAAAACTAGGCTTGGGGCAGGTTAGGTTTTGTAAATGTCCGAATAAAAGTTTCTCCATTCAACTTTTTTCAACTAGAAAAAAAAAGTGCAAGTGACAGTTGGATGAAAAATTACTTTCATCATTCTATTTGAATGAATTCGTTTTATTTGGAAAGTCTAGAGATATCGTTTGATATTACCTATACGTCAGATAGAGCAGATTTTTTTTTTCTGAATGAGTAATTATTACGACGGTAAGTGCTTCTTGCTACAATCTTATCCTCCGGTTTTCCCAGTTGATTTAGCAGTCTGGAGGTCAACTAATGACAAAAAGCTAAGCTGGGGACACGTTATGTTAGGTTAAGTAAAGGTGTTAGGGTTGTCGTTAAATTTCGAACGTTATTTCAACGTGCATTTCCCGAATCAGTTGTAGTCTCACCCCCTTCCTCGATGTCATTGTTTCAAGGTCAGTCCCCGCTGACATGCAACGATGAATAAACAATGCACCGATAGTGTCAAACCGAATTGAGGTGCTCTTGAACATTTCAAAAAGCGTCAAAGGGAGCTCTCCACATCTTTGGTTAGCTTCACACTTTCTCGTCATAATTAAAAAAACATCAGGTTAGCGTCGGTCGGAACCCTAGAACAAAAGTGGGACCGATGTACCCCCTTATAATCGACAACGTAACCGAACTCCCAGGGGTAAAATGGCACGAGCCCCAGACAGTTGTTCGGCATAAGGTCAATTGGGGACCGTTGGGAGTCATTTTCAATGAGGCCTTTCGATTCTGACGGACAATCTTTTCAGATTAATATCGACCCCTTTACATGCAGTTTTATAGTAAAGAGGATTTAAGTGTTGTTTTCTTATCGAAATGTTGAATATTCATTTAACTCTTCAATTGATATCAGCACCATTGAAGCATGAAGATGGTTAAGCTGAAGTCTATATAATATGTTTGAAAGAGAGAAAAATTATCAAAATGATGTAAAATCGAAAGACATAAGATGAGTAAGAAGTGGCCAAAAGCCCTGACAGCTTTATCAAAATACAAAGGATATACCTTCATTCACTCAATTCTCATCAACATACCGATATATACAGGGTGATTCACGAAAACTGTTCAAAGAAAGATCGAGATGAACTTTTTGAAATTTATAATTTCAGATTCCATCTATTTTTTTCTTAATCATAATGCCTAGTTTTTTCATTGATAATAATCAGAGAACCCATTGAATTTTACATCGCTCTCATGTATTATGTATTTAAATCATTCTCAGAAAATTCATGTGAAATCTGAAAAATCCCTCAGAATGTTCTCAAATAGAACTCATTCCAATGTTAATAACTGGTAGATTTTTGCATGAAATTTCCTAATTTTCCAGCATCAAGACATATCAATGCTTCTCCTTCATCAATTAAAAATTCAATTGAAGATACAGATTATTTCTGTTTCAATGTCAAAGTGAGTCATGACAAAATCATCAAAACACATTTCTTCAAATGAGAGCCCATTTTTTTATTGTTCAGCTAGAATTTACGTTGAAAAAAGTATGAGTGTAGGTAATACTAATAGCTTTAAAATGCTCATTCTTTAAGATGAATTTCCTCGGAATAATATGCAAGTGACACATTAAAATAATGCAGAATTCAATGGAGAATCTGATTGTCAATGAAAAACGATAGTTGGTATCGTTTGCAATGAAACCACCTCCAAGTGTTTATCTCGAGACCTTCTTTGAAATATTCTAACGAACGGTCTTCCCGAATCAACCTGTATACTTCACTAGGAAACACTAAAAAAACAAGAGAATTCTAGTGCGTACCCGAATGACACATCACCAATACAGAATATACGCCTTTGAGAATAGCAAAAAGTAAAAGAACAATATTAGTATAAAATCAATTTCAAAAGGAAGAAAATATAACAAAAATACAAGGTAAAATAAATTACGGGCGATCTGAGGTCGAGAAGTTGGTGGGGGTGAGCTTTCAAGGGTTTTGTTCATCTCGTTTTCCAGCAAAAGTGGTCGTATAGAAAAATGTTGAAGGTAAGAGTGTAAGTAATAAAAATCTATAATTTTTGGATTAAACCTTTTTGAAAACTGTGAAACTGTATGAAGGTGAATGGTTTAACATGCACAAATTCACACATCAATTATTTCAAAAACGTATGATTTCATGTTAGATTCATATACAAAAAATATTTCAAATTAATAAAACAAGATAGCAAAAATAGTTGTTCTTAGAATTAAAGATGGAAAACAGCGACTGATGCATTTTTTCCTCAATAAAAGAGTTGATTTGTTAAATTCAAATTACTCTCATGTCATTGAAAGTCTCACTCATCACTCTGTTTCTTGTTTCAGAGACTGGGAGAGAAATCCCAAATAAAATTTTCAGGAAAAGACCCCCCAGAAAATATTTCAATAGATAAATGCATTTTTTTTTGTTATTCATTGTAGTATTTTGAGAATCATAACAATTTGTGTATCCTAAACCACGCTTTCAGCTGCCACATTTCGAACTGTTACATACAGTTTCAATACTCCAGCAAAGTTCTCTTCATATTTTTTGAGAACACTTACCCTTAAATGTATATTTTATGATATCTTCAAAAAGTACAGATTTCTGCGAACAACAAGCTCATTGATTTTTTTAAAGAAACAGATATTTTGTCGTGAGAATTTTTAATTGAAAATATATGTTGTATAAAAAAATTCAATGTATATCGGACATGGAAAGGGAATTTTTCTACTGACATCTTAAGAAAAAAATTTGTTTTTAGATAAAAATAAAAAATCAAGAATAAGTTCATTTAATTTTTTTTTATGAATTTTGAGGCTATGTGAAAAAAGTGCAATGCGAAAGTTGTGGAAATTTACATTACCTATAATTTTGTCATTCATTTTTCCGAAAATCGACATGATCCGTCATTCACCCTCAAAATCTTACCCCGTCAACTTCCTTCATTTTTATCATATTTTCTACACCTTTTTCAATGGATTTCATTCTACTATTGTTTTAATTCATTCGTTTTAAAAATAATCGACTCTGGTCTATCAACGCGAATCGTGAGTACAGAATGAGCATCTTGAAAAAATAAAGAAGGAAATATTGATATTAACACCAATCATCGGTATTTCCTGGTTGATGTTGACTGATGAAAATTGTGAATCAAAATAGTTCATCCAAATGGGGTATGAATCTGGCAGTCGGATAAGATATCTTTCTGCTCCTTTCGTTATCAAATGTTTTGGTGTGTTAGAATGATATTTGAAATTTTCAACGGAATTTTCGAATGGTTTTTCTTTTTATTGTAGGGTTGAGAAATCGAAGTGATGTTTTTGAAAACATTAAATCCTCTTCCCTGTATTTATTCAAAGTGGTTTGTACATTCGCACATAAGTGGAACGTTAACCAGTGAACACAAAAAAAAAATGTAATTAGGAAAAGACTGCATTCAGAGAATAAAAACAAATTCAAAAGGTTTCCAAGAGGAATAGATCTATCAAAGCGGTTCTAAAATATATGGTTTTTCTTCTCATAAACCAATAATTAACTGGTCAATCTATGTGTTTAAGTGTTCAGACAAAAATCTAACCACTTTGTCGCATAATTGTTTCATCATCATTAAATCTCATCCAAGAGCAACCAGACCATATCAATTAGTTCCGTAAGCCATGATTCGAGAACTATCTCTTCAACGTCAACTTTTACCTAATGACGTCTTTTTCCGCTTCGAACGGATGAGAATTACACTTCCTCCAGAGTGGTGGAGAATGTCAATAGCAGTACTAGACACTTGCCAATCACTACCAAGGGCCGGTTTTACAATCGAAGGTTTACCTTTATGGTTAGGTTACCGATTATCGATGGTTAACCCGTACCTGGCGTTTTACAATAATTTTATTGATAGAGGTTTCGTAACCATGAGTTCTGTTTAAATTTTCTCAAGTTGGTAGAAAATAATGGTTCGTTTGATCTAAATAGTAGGTCAGACGCATTGAATTTATAAGACGTCAAACTAATATTAAAATTTCAAAATCAATGATTGAAATGTACAAGTTTAATTCAATTAATTTTTATATTTCATTCAAAAACAAATTTCCTCAGTTTGTTTATTGTACATGTATACATAAGATCAATTATTTCTCTAATTTACAATCTATGAAAATACATGTTAATGGAGGTATCTGCCTTTGATCAGGAAATTCTAGAAGATTAATATTACTAGTGAATTCTACAATATGCTATATTATGAAGAATGACTGTATCCACTAATATAGCCTGAGCTATGCATTCCCATGGCAAGGACTAGAAAGCGACCTTTCTACATACTCTTTCTCTCAACGAGATTTCGTGTACAAATGTGTGATTTGTTGAATGATACTTCAGAAGGTTTTCTTGTATTAGATGAAGGTGTGATTATATCAGGCTCAATTCCATAGCCTCTATCTGCTGCAAACACACTGTGAGGAAAATCCCTTTTTTCAAATGATCCGCACAGCATAGAATTCTGAAAAGATCATGGGTTGAACCTGACTATTTTGCATCAATGTTTGTAATTTTCAGAGATAGATCAGCTACAGTTTGTACATTCAAGGGAAAAAACTGTTAATGGTTCCTGAATAGTTCGGCTTGATCACCTCCTGGCAATTGAATTTTTGAATGTGTGCAGTCGATAGCACCTATATGCACCTAGAAAATCTGGCATTTTAATTACCTTCTGGTTGGACGAGCTATCCAATGTTCTATTTGGTTTAGAATATTCAGCATATGCTGAATAAACTGATAGTTAACCACGTATCGCGGGATTGTAAAACGCCTAACCTATAAAATTTCCTTAACCAAAAATTAACCTTCGATTTTAAAATCGAATACTAAATTATTCAGATTTCGACGGTCATCTCCGTGACAAAGCTAAGGCGCCCAGTTATACGATTTCGATATTCATTTAACATACAAACGCTGCCTGCTCCGGATGTGAGTTGTAGTACTTTAACCGTTGTTCCGGTGAATTTGTTATTTGTGACCGATAAACGGTGACAGAAATAATGATTTTATGTCTGCAAGTTGACTCGCCGAAATACCTGTCCAGAATAAAAATGAAATGACCTTCTTTCAGATTTTGTACTTCAGGCAGGAAGCTTTTATCCTAGCCGAACATTTAAAAATTTTTTCAAAATATTTAAATGGCACCCATCATTCCCATTCAGATACTGAATTAACTGATCATTTTTCAGCATCCATTTTTATTCAATCAAAAAAATTTATCAAATATGATTCATATCGGGGTTGAAGAAATACTGACAACGGTCAAACATGTCTCAGCTTATCGCTTATGCTCGTGTTCCCTGATTATACCCTGCGCAAAAAAATTAACGCACATTCTGAAAATCTCAATTTTAATGAAAGTTAACTCTACATTGACTTTATACCTTATTTTTTATGTTCTCTCAGGAATGTTTTGAACGAAACAAGACACATTAAATGGAAGAAAAATTCAGGATTTCACCGAATCTTATGTGAAAGAAGAGAAATGAACAATTTTCAGAACACTGAAATGCTGATAAGTGATTTAATACTTGGTATTTCTACCCCTTACGTTAATTACAGCTCGACAACGACGGTTCATACTCAAAATGAATGATCTTAAAACGTTCTGATCTAATACTTCCCAGATTTCTCCGAGTTGGATTCCTAAGTCATTAAGAGTAGTTGGATGCTTTTCTGAACTTCTCAGCCTTCTATTGAGGTTGTCCCAAATCGGCTTAATCGGATTGAGATCTGGACTTCTTGCTGGCTATTCCATTTGAGAAACTTCAACCTCTTCAAGGTACTCCTGAACGATGCGCGCACGATGGGGTCTGGCATCATCGTCCATAAAAATGAATTTTTTACCAATGTATGCTGCAAATGGCACTACATGCACTTCAAGAATGTTCCTTATATACTTATCAGCATTCATAGCTCCATTATCAACGACGACTAGGCCTGTGCGAGCAGACAAAGATATTTCACCCCATACCATAATCGATCCTTCCCCAAAACCAGTAGTATTCAGGAAATTGCACTGAGCATATCTTTCATGTGGACGTCTGTATACAAGGGATTGTCGATCACAATGGTAGAAGCAGAATCTAGACTCATCTGTGAAGAGAACTCTTTCCCAATCGGCCTCTTCCCAATGGATATGCTCTCTCGCAAAATCCAAACTCGCCCTTCGATGGGCTGGGGTAAGAGCTGGGCCTCTTGCCGCGACACGAGGCCTTGAATCATAATCTCTGAGGCGACTTCTCATTGTCTGAGTGCTACTTTGCACCCCATTTGTTTGCTCAAGCTGATTTTGAAGGAGGCGAGCGGTTGCAAACCGTTGTCTCAACGACGAAACTCTCAAGTAACGTTCTTGAATGGCAGTTGTTACCCGTGGTCTACCCTGTCCTGGTCTTCGGACATTCATACCTGTCTCCCTGAATCGCTGCAACATTCTGGACAAAATTGTATGGGAAACTCCAAACCTTTCTGCAATTCTTGTGTATGTCCACCCTTCTTCTCGCAAAACTAAAGCTTGGGCTCATTCCTATTGGGGCAAATTGCGTGTTTCGCGTTGCATAGCGATCGAGTGTAGAAAATCAAACCAAAGGGAAATTATTGAACACTAAAATTGATCGAGAACAACTAATTTTAGAATGGAGCTAATACATTCAAAATCTGATAATATCATCTTTTTTTTATTCCTTCTGGGAAAAAAACATCTGTATTGAAGAAAAACGTTGAAAGTGGATAACATATGCATGCATAATTCTAATAAAATAATTATTTCCATAATGTGCGTGTGAAATTTTAATATGTGAGCAGTTCGGACAGATAATTTTTCAGATTCACGGGTAATTGTTGATTTCCTCGCAGCAGGTGAATATTTCATATGAACTATTTCATGTGAAATGACTTATTTTGATGAGTTCTATAATCGCTCGAAAAAAATGTTTCAACTGTGAAACCACCCTGTATATTGTTTTCATTGTTTTTCATTCAAAGAAGAAAATAAAGTTCTTTGAAAGTAATCTTAATTATGGGCTCCTTGTATCCTAAGAATCTTTAAAGGTGTTCAAGCAGTCCAGAAACATCAATATTTTCTACACAGTTTTCTGCCTTTCCGCATTTCGTTCTATAATTTGTCATTCTGTCGATGCTCGACCACTTGATTACTCGGGTAGCAAGTTCGTTTTTCCTCCTCTCTGCAATTTTAAACTGTTGGTTGTCAGGTATAAGTTATTGGAGGGAAGACATCGAAGACAGAAATCTACATGCACTGAAGAAATATTAAATTACCTGATTGAAATAAATAACACGTCTGATCGGTTTGAAAAGTCATGTTCAGTCCAAAGATAGCTTGATCGTGATCGTTAAAAGATAACTTCTTCATTTGCCATAAATGGTTTTTTGCGCTGGTCGGTTAGTCAGGAATTCTATGAATATAAATGAATGCGGTATATTAAGTTAATATGATGAAAAGTGAAACATTTTGCGCTCGATGAATATTCATTGGCTTTTGTTGTTGATACAGTGAAATGATTTTCGGAGTAATGGATATTTGTGTCTCCAGAACACCTGTTATATTTCACGTCAATTTACCCACATACCCTTCTCTACCCTAACATGACTCATTAAAAATCAGTATTATAAGCACGATGTTTTGGACTGTACATTCGAAAAATACTATTGAATTGGAAATCTGGAAGGTTTTAAAACGAATGATACCAAAAGAATTTCTCCTCATGCTCTATATCCGGTACATTATGTCAAATAATGATGTGAACCATTTTCAGCTTGGTTCGATTTTGTTTGATTAAATTAAACTATATAAGAGCATGGTCAAATTGAGTTTTTGAGTTCAGTACATAAGCAATTTTTGACTCACACTAATATTTATTCGTAAACAACTTTTTATTGTTGAGTACAAATAGATATTGTCAAAATGATAATTATCACATATGAAATATTATATGTTTTCTATACTGAAACGTCTTGGGTATGCTTCTAATTAAAGTTGAAGAGATTTTGTTATTAGCCATTCCTGCGTTTTGTGTGTATCACATTCCATGATTAAATTATATGGCATATTGATCATTTTTAATACAATTTAATTTTTTTTCAGGTGAGTCATAACATCAGCAACTTGAAGAAAAGATGTTGTAAGTGAAATTCACTTTTTTTAGGAAGAACGATTCAAAATAAACAAATATTATCAAGCACCGAAACAATTATTCCTATTCATATAATATGCCTTGACTTGAAATAAGAACCGATTCATTTTACTATCACCATTAGTGATAGTAATTTTCCCTTAAATATGCACAGGAATGGCAGAAACAAGAAATAAAATATCAAAGGAGCCATTTCTTTATTTTTAATGACCATCGATTATAATGGTATAAATAATAGGTGTACCATTGCAAAAGTCAGAAAAACTCCAGCATAGGGTGGAATTTTCCTTAGGTATAGACCGAACTCCGAAATGAGTTCGATTTCACCCGAAATATATATATTTTGCAAATTCGGATACTTTCTTTACCTAACAACTTATACTCCGATTGGGACTGAGATTTGATCTCAGATGAAGTGTACCAGAGACATTTGAACAGCATTTTTAGCTTACAATCACAAAAATATCATTATATTGGACATTCCTCATTGCAAAATGAAATAGCTTTTCATGGTAAAGGTGCAGAAGGCATTGATGAAAAATTTCCATAAATATTGTTTAGTAATTTTTTATTTTTGCATTGAAAAAAATTGATTGGCAGAACTGTCTTTCATGTTATAAATTTGACAGATGATAAAGTAATCTGTGGCAGTAGGCCAATATAAAATCAATAAATAATACTATGTAAACTGTGCTAGAATTAAATATTCTCGCATGATTTAGAATTATAAGAGATATTATTGTAAGTTCCAATCTAGTTGGAGAGCTTTGTTTATATCATGTATAAGGTATGAAATTAAGTAGTTTTGATATTTAAATATGGTATATTTCAATCGAATTCCTGGAAAACTCAGTACAAGTAAAAGATTACACTCAGTATGGTAGATGCATTTCGAAAGCAGCAATATTCACCCTCAAAAATACATACATTTCTGATTAGAGGTAATTGTTACCGAAATGTAATAATTTTTTATAATAAGATCGAAAATATATTTACTCAAAGTGGAAATTCCTGTTGAGAAAATGAATATTCACATGTGAGCATTCGAGAATTTTCAATACATATTATTTCTCATCGAATAAAAATAAAAACTCACGAAGCAGGTGAAAACAAATTTTTCTTTCGGGGATATGCTTTTTTTTGTACCACTATTATTTCGAACCAAAAACGCTTATTATGAAATACATATATGGGTAATATAAACTTGATGAGAGTTCTAACTTCAAAAATCGATTATTCTCATTCTCATGATGAATAAGGGATAAATAACATCGTCGAAATCCAAGTAAGAACACATAAAAAGATCTAATGACCCATTATATCGTTCTAAAACCGGAAGAATCACTGCAACTCGATATATCCGCTAACGAATTTCAAGTCGAAGAATGCAATAGCGTTCAACGTTCATTTCCAGTCTGTTTTTTTAGGTACGTCAAACAACTCCGATAAAAAGTTGCGTTTCTCAATGCGATTCTCCGGAAAATTTAATTATCTCACCTTACTACCAGGAAGATTTCCAATGGAAAATCGAACGAGGTATTCCTTTCCGACTCGTTTATGGTCAATGGGATCAGTGATACAGATTTCTTGGACGTTGTACGTGCGTAGATTTATCTGGGACAGCATTGTTGGTTTTTACGTTCCCATTGAGCACTTGCGTTTTTTTTTCGGAGGTATTCGCTAATTAATACCTTCTTGGGGTGAGAAATAGACGGAGGAAGTGTCTTTGATTCCAAATTTTGTTTATGGAGGTTCAGATTTATGTCAGAACAACCGTATATACACTTATTCCTCTTTATAGGAATCGTGGTATTGAAGGTGTGTTCCAATAATAATAATAAGGGTTTAAATTTTTCAAATTTTTTTCACTCCTTTATGGTCAATGGGTTGTGCAATTGTGAGTTCATTGACCAACTTCAGTTGATTCTTTGATATCCCTGTTGTTTTCGTTTCTATCGGAAGCCTTGTTAAGATAACAAATAATACTTACCCTATCGGTTTATGGAAAGTTTCAGGTAAATACAGTCAATTATAAGTCAAAAAAGTTTATTTCAAATCAGAGAAAACGTTTCTATTTGGAAGCAGTTGTAATGATGTGGATGGAATGAATCAGATTTATTGTAATACTAGCTCCTTCGCTTGCGTAACATTTCATTGTGAAACACTCGTGTACAGGGTGGTCAGATTTCGACGATTTAGCACCATATCTCCTAAATTAAAAGGGATAGAAAAAAAGTAACAAACTAACTTCTCTTTTTTTGAGAAACATAAATAATTGTTGAACAATGCAAATCGCTACTGTGTCTAGTTTGCATGCTAACGGGTGATTTTGGAATTTGGTCAATTATTATAATTGGCTATAACTTCCAGAGTATTGCAATTATATTTCGAAATCAAAACATCTTGGAAGAAGTTTTCTCCAGTATTTTTTACAAGTGATATCAAAATTTTCGTACTTCTGCGAATTTCTGCGCAATAATTTTTTTCAAATGGAAACCATAGTGTGCTATGTTATTTCTCAATAGACTTTTCTTAGACAAATTCAAAAACATATTTTATGATATACATACTTCCGGTTTTGTTGTATACAGGGTGTACCAAGTTCGACGGCTTATTAGACATTTCTGGAGAACTGGACCTATTTGAAATCTGAAAATTGGGATTATAATATTGTTCGACAATATCTATCGAGCTGAAATATTTTTGAAGCCTGACTGACCACTTTCACTTATACAGGGAATGAAATAACATTTTTCAGAAAAAATTTCTTTCTGTTTTTTCGTTTCAAATTTTGATAGAATATTCAATGCTGAATACATTCCTATTTAACTCGTTGCTTTCGTCGAAATACTTTACAAATGTGAAGAAGAAAGAGAAAAGAGTATTCGGTATTATGTTCGTTATTTTTATTCTAAATATCTTATGCACAAACCGTTTTCCGATTGTTGCAGTAGAGGAGTGTGAAAATATTGTAAATTTCTAGAAGAGATGTCGAGTATTGTTTAGTTCGAAACTTATTTAAAATTATGTAAGTAACGCAACCAGTACCTAGTTGAATTTTTCAAAATCGATTAATTTTCCAGGAAGTAATGTTATATTCAACATTGAACTAACCGTCAAAAACTGATGTTGAACCGCCCGAACTCAAGAACCAAAAATAATTCGCGAATTCTGTATTAGACAGAAAGAATTCATTTAATGACATTGTCTACATTTCCAATTTTTTTGGAAAACCTGATTAAGGATTAAGGATTAGTGCGATAGGTATTTAATCGAATTGCAATTTTGTTGAGATCTGAAAATTTTCTTAAAAATGGAAAAAGCTTGAATATTCACCATTTTCTGAATATTATTCGATAAAAAAGATAAAGAACGTTGTATCAAATCTGATCTGATGATATATCAAAAAGCGATAATCTTGTGAGAGATGTTCTCGGCATGGAAAAAAAAAATTGGGAATTTCAAGGAGTAAAACTTGTCTCGGATGCAGTTTGTTTTATAGATTGTGCTAGTGCGTTTCTCATAAATATTAATATATCAATTTAATTGATCCTGTTTCAAAGACTTTTATTGAAAACACATATAAGTTTTAAGAAAAATGTAGAATCCTCATTGAACATATTTTAATTGACATTTGTATTTTTTGACTGATTTAATAAAAACCTAAATATTCATGTATTCCAATCGAATGCAAAAGAAATCAAATTATAAGTATTTGATCATTCAAATCTATTAATCTTAGGTCCAACATGTAACTCAGTTGTTCTTTGTCACATTGGAATTTTACATCGAGTTTGAATAATGTCTGTTTTGAAATCTATTTTATTGAAAATTATGTCCGTTTAATGTTTATACGTGTATTTTACAGAATAAATTCTTATTATTATCATTAATATATTTACTTCGTGATAGAAGGTCATAATTCTTACATAAAAAAGATCTAAGCAACAATGAAGCGTGCTTTTCACTGCCAATGGATTCAACCACTTCATGAACGTTATCAACCTCTTTCTTATTGAGCCGTCCATACAAACCGAGAAATAAACTTCTCCGGTGTATTGTTAGTTGTGTTTTTACCAGAATTTATTTATGATAAGTTCATGATTTTTACATTTTGAAACAACACATGACTTTCCCGTTCTTGGATAAGACATTTCGGACGTTAATCTCTCGTGAATCTCTCGCAAGCTACTTACTAAATAAGCTTTGCAGTGTGTCAGCCTGTGAATTTAGGTTATGTTTATAACTAGATATCTCGAACGCTTTTTGACGTATACAAATAATTTTTCGCGCTGTATTTTTATTTTCTACGGGGAATGGGAATATTCAAAAATTCAAAAGTATAGACATTCTTCATTGGAAAATATTATCCCAATGAAATCGGCTTTGCAATCCAAAAATTTGTAACACCCTCCGAGGGGAGATATTCAGAAAATCTTTGTGAGCAAAAAACGTGTGAGTCAATGTCAACATGATAGCAACAAAAAATACTGTCGACTTCGTTCTTCGCGTGACCCAAATTCAACCAATCTAAACTTGCTTTTCACATCAGATAACACATGACAGCTAATGTCAATCCGTCCGAATTCAACCAACCCGACCATATCCATAAATCATCCGTGCAAAAAGAAGATTGTTCATCGGCGAATACCATGTATTTCGAGCATTAATTCTTTTCCTTCGCGGTCGCCCTTCGTCCCAACCACCATTTCTTCACCCAGTTTTATATCCCTAACATTAGGTATTCGCAGACATTATTGCGTGCCCAATTCGGTATAAGTCGGGCAGGAGACCATCAATCTCGGCGATATAACTCTAAAAAAATTGGATCAATAAGGCCGTCCGGCATTATGTGAGTTTGGGAGGTTCACGGCAACGTGCTTTTCGAGATTTGGGTCTTTGGTACCGTCGGGACTGTCGATGTTTCGTGACATGGGGGTCCATACTCCATTGTAGCTTTTTTTTAGCAAGACGGGTTTTGCTGAGCAGTTGTGTCTATCGGGAACAATCGCAACGTACGTCAATCCTTTGCGAATGGGCATTTTGTCAGCTTTACTTTATAAATGATGCATGAATGGATAAGACGAATGAGAATTTTTTCATTCGATGATGCTAAAAATTAGTTGCATCTTTCATTCTATGTTACCAACAATGTTTAATAACAAGGACTAGTGAAATTCTAAGTCATGAAGAATCCTGCAGGAACGTGCTGTCATCGAACGTATCAATATCGTTAATCCATTTTCATTTACGAGACTTCGCTTCCAGCACGCTAAAGGACTCTCCGCTAGTTGGCACTTTTCTTTTTCATGTATGGAAAGTACCTAACAGCATTGAATATAGGTCTGAGGCTCATTTTGGTCGTCATCGACGAAGACGTTAAGCAGTACTGATGACGAGTAACAACCCAGAACCTAGTCTATTGCTACGTTGTTTCGATGACAGCACGTTCCTGCAGTATTTGCGGGTCCACATGCGAGACTCAAGAAAACCCAGCAATGTCCAAATTTTTTATGTTTGAAATTATACAATAAATTGCCTGATTCCATCAAAGAATTAAATGAACGAAATTTTAACAAGAAAGTATGTATGTATTTCCATGCATTCTAGGTTTCAGTGAAACCCCTCAGAAGCTATTTAAAGCTAAAGTAAAAGAGCTGTTTCTGCAGAACACAATCTATAGTTTGGATGAATTTTAAAATGTTTTGTCTTTGTCTAAGATTTTTTCTTGTTACAGTGACATATAATTTGTTATTTAATTTAGAGTTTTTTAAACGACAAACCGTGTAATTTATTTGACGTTGACTATTCGTGATGTACAATATACTGTAGGTACATTCATGAATAAATTATTATTATTATTATTATTCTTCATGATTTAGATTTTCACTAGTCCTTGTTATTAGTCATTTTCTCCGAGCGCTTATGAACGTCGTTAATCCATTTCCATTCAGTCACCAACAATCCCTGACAGGTGTTTCTTATACTATATTAACTAGTGAGCCAGTAGATCAACTAACGGAAGGGTGGGAGGTTTCGTACAAACAACTGCCCCCTCCGAAATTTTCGAGTTATCTTTTCTTCCGAGAAGAGCAATTGAGTTCTGAAAACTATTGCAAAAATATGTTTATGTGTTTTCTCACTAAAAATATCTATGTTGAATACTGTTTTAGAAGTGAGAAAAGTATTCATAGCAAAAACAAATTCAAATTGAAAAATCGACTTCATATACCAGATGTTGACATTGGACGTGGTCCATTAGGATTAATTTCACCTAACGTTTCTCCTACAACTGCGGTAGGCATCGTCAGAGGATTCTGGGTCTCAGGTTGTACCTCGAACGCTGAATTTCTGACACTGACGTGTCCGAACCCGAAGTGTTATACAGGGTTATTCACGAATATGGTTCTATAAAATATTTTTAGGAAAGACACAAGATTCTGGAGTGAAATTCGAAGTAAGAAGACGGCTTCTTGTATATTTTTTCAAGGTTCTTGGACTTCCGCTTTTTCCGGAAGTGACATCAACTTTCGTTCTTTCAAATAGGAAGACCCATTTTTATTACATAAAGAGCTTCTACATTGAATTCTGGGTATTTTTTATTCCAAAAGTTTGAATTTTCCCGAGGAAATTCTCTTTGAATGAGGAAATATGAAAAAAAATCTCAAAATTGAACTCCTTTGAAATACAGACATTATCGAGGTTTTTCTCATTAAAAATTCTAATTTTTGAGAATCTCCGAAAAGAAAGGCTAATGCTCCTTTTCCGATAGCGTTATTTTCAGAATATGATACAGGAGGTCATAAGACTTTTATCCCAAAATGTATATTTTTCGAAATATTCAGGAAAAACGATTTAGTCTTCAATTCTCAATCTCATTCTGAATGTATTTTTTTACTGGAAAATAATGAAATTTTTCTAAATCTCTGATATCGAGAAAATATTTTCTTATAGTTCAGATGAGTTAAGTTCTTGAATTATCATCAGTAATGCGAGAGCAACAATTGGTTCAAAGTTCCCAATGTGAGTATTAGTGAAGTCAACGTCAAAAAATTTCATGAATGCAGAAAAAATAATTTGTAATAATTTTTAATGCTTTTTATAGAATAATTACCAGAACATGTAACATTTTCATTACTGAAAATTCAAATTTCCCTACCATGACAAAAAACAAATTCTCCTGAATTAAGAATGTGCGGAAATTATCCTAACCTTTGAAAAATAAATAAAAACTAAACTCGTCTGAACTGAAAGGAAATATTTTCTCGATAATAGAGATTTCCAAAAATTTCACTTGACCGCTAATTATTTTCCAGTAAAAAAAACACATTCGGAATGAGATTGAAAATTGAAGACAAAATAGTTTCTCCTGAATATCCCAAATAATATTCATTCTGGGATAAAATTTGGACGTATTTTCCTATTATTTTTTGACGAAGATTTCCTAAATGCTTCGAAAAAATGGGGTTCCAATTCGGAACAAACGAATTTTTGATGTTTCGTCACTTCTAACTTTGTCAAAGAGTTTGTGACTTCCTGTATCATATTCTGAATCTCACGCTATCGGAAAAGAAGTATCAGCCTTTCTTCTCGGAGATTCTCAAAAATGAGAATTTGTCTGTATTTCAACTAGAGTTAAATTTTGAGATTTTTTTTGTGAAAGTGAGTCGACTTTGTCTTTGGTAGTTCTGATCATTTGCC
Organism: Hippodamia convergens; assembly: GCA_038502775.1. Taxonomy (NCBI): domain Eukaryota; kingdom Metazoa; phylum Arthropoda; class Insecta; order Coleoptera; family Coccinellidae; genus Hippodamia; species Hippodamia convergens. Next base: position 50,427,037 of record CM076607.1, on the reverse strand, counting down.
CAAGTTCTTGTATCGGCTTATAAGCGGTCTCGGTGTTGTGCCTCTTCAGCATTCTACCAATTCTATTGATGACCCTAGGAATGTATGGTAAGATAGCTCTCCCATTGGGGGTGATTAGTGTTATCATCACGTGTGGAAATTTTTAGTCTTATTGCTCTCTGAATTTCTTTGGCATTATATCCATTGGCGATGAACGCATGCTGTAAATGTTCAAGTCACCTATGGTCACCGATAGTACCATCAGTAAGGAATGAGCTTTCAGTTACGATGGAAAGCAAGCATATTATAAGCAACGCTCATTCATTCACTTATGTAAGTACAGGGTGGTCAGATTTCGATGTTTTAGTACTACATCCTCTAAATTAAGCGAGATAGAAAAAAAGGAATGTACATTTCATGTTCTTGTTTTTCGAGAAACTCAAATTGCGGAAAACCGCAATTCGCTAAGATATCTAGTTTCCATGCCACAGGGTGATTTTGAAATTTGGCCAATTATTATTATTCGCTATAGCTTCTCCAGTGTTTCTGCTACGCTCTCGAAATAAAAACATCCTAAGTGGAGTTTTTTTCAGTACTTTTTACCAGTGCTATGAAAATTTTAGTGCCCCTTCAAATTTTAGAGATATCAAAAAAATAATTTTTTTTCAAATGTAAACCATGCAATGATGATTTTCAATAGAGTTATCATGATATACTTCCGAGCTTAAATATCGAAAATTCCGAAAAAAACAGTTTTCGATTAACAAAATCAAAGAGGTTATGAGTTCATTACAGCACTACTTTTAGTGCTGTGATGAACTTATCACGATTCTGAAATAGAGAAATTATTGTTTGTTGGGACAGTCTCATGGCACACGCCACTCATTTACATGGTCTACAATTTTCAAAAGTAAGGTTTTTGTTAGGGATCCACAAAGTGAAAACAAAATGATCCTGTCCAATCCATGTAAGAAAAATCTTATTGATGTTGTTCGAACTGTTATCAATCAACGAATGTTCCTTGAAATATCATATATTATTTTCAATGATGAGTAAATGATACTTAAAATTATGGTGATGAATTTTATTTTCACATCTTATTTTCACAAGAAAAAATATTACTGTTCTAAGGTACAAGCCTTGTTTGTACGTTGGGACAAAAGTAACTTCTTGCTTTTTTTGAAATAAGCTCAGAGATTTGGTCGAGTAAGTATTCCATTTAACTTTTAACATCCTGAGTTTAAGATCGTTCATAAATATCTATTGAATTTTAGTTGTTTGAAAAAAAATGTCACGAGCTACAAGGATTTCCCTTATAAATTATGGAGCTATCGGATGTTTCAACACATTGTAAAAGAAACTCGATGAATATTTGATTTTTCATGAACAATGGTGCGACATGAGAAATAAAACATAAGAAGTCGATGACCGCAATAAACTCGCGAAAAATATGTTATGGCTATTGGCCGTTTAAGTCGGATAAGTAGTGGTGAGCACCCGGTCGGCTTCTTGGAGTGGAAAGATTTAATGATTCACAGTGAAACTAACTTCCACTTGATTATTAATCATGTTCAGAGCAGATAACGGATTTCTCCATGAAGCAACGGTGTAAAATGTACCTGCGAAAAAAACACGATGAATAATGTTCGAGAGTATGCTACGTGAACTTCCAAATGCTATTTACTGTCACCTTAACAAAACAGATTAATGAATTCACATAAAACCTGATTTATACCCTATTCCTGTCATAAATTCTGGCATAGATTATCTGAAATGAGATATCAGTTTTCAAGAAATTTCCAATCGTTCTCTTCATGTTGAGAAAAACTGGAACGAAGTCGTGGGTACTGAGCAAGGAAAATGGTTATATCTTTTTCTAAGCAGAAAAGATTTACGGCAGCGTTTGGTGTTTCATAATCGAAGCTAAAAAACTGACAAGGCATTAAATCTGCTTCCCTGCTATGTCAAATATATAGCTTTCTCTCCTTTGGTCAATTTCCCCATTCCTGCTCTCTCGGGTTAACATCCACTTCCCACGGAATGCGGCTAGAAAACACTCTTTTAGACTACCCAAACCCACACCTCGTTGAAATTACATTATTTTGTATTTTATTTTCTTCTCCATTGTAATTCTGGCCTTTTTCATTTTTTCGTTAGGTATTTTTATATCAGTTGATGTAAGACGTTACCCTATTACTGGTAAGATTTCTCTTGGGTGAATAATGTAGTTATCAATCATCACTATTACGAGTATTAGGTACCACTACAAGTAACGTTTCGAAATCTATATCAATCTTTTTATCAGACTAAATAGCAAAAATCTTCTGAATCTGACATTGGTCAAATGAAATATTAGATGATCAAGCTTGATGAAGAGTTCTGATGTAGATCTTCCTTTTATTTTTCAATGTTTGATTTTTTTTTACGGATAGGCAACAAGTTCTTCAACAGATTTGCAATGGACAAATTAGTAACGGAAGTTTTTTGATATTGTATTTTCTTTAATGAATTTGTTCCAGAGACAAGAGTGGAAACTAAAACTGTTACAGAAAATGCAGAATCTTTCTAGAATGAATCTCGAACGATATCGCACGAAATTGTCTTTTTCTCTAAACTACTGCAAATGCAGCTTGTTAGTGGCACTTGGAAGACTTGCATTCTTTCAGTCTCTCAAATGAAGATACACCTTTTAAGGCCTGTCAAGAAACATAATAAAGCCGCTTTCATTATCGTTTGAACAAAACATTATGTTTTTCGAAATGCCACAACCTGAAAATTATTATTTAGTCTTATTGCTGCTCTGAACAAAATAATAATTATGTACTTAGGTTTAACCATCGAATTTTCATTTACAGATAGTTTTCACATATCTTCATCGAACTGAGGTCCTAGTGCAAAAACAGGTTATCCTAAAATGCAAGCGTTGACTGTTGGTATCTATTACAGCACATTTAACTACTCTCATTAAAAACTCAAACTTGGCATCACTTTTTACAAAAACATTATAAAAACTTGATAAGAAATCATACGACAACAGTTTAATACTTACGAAGAAACAAAAATACCTATACAGCAGTTGGATCCTGCATTAAAAATTAAAGACATTGAGAGAAGGACTTGAGATGCAAATTTAAAACTATACACATCAATCGTGTAAGAATATCTAGGTATAACAACAATCATAAATCTTGAGGAATACCCGGTATAGTAATCACAAATTTTTATTACTATATATTTATTACATCAATCATACAGATTATATTCAATTTACGCATACTACATCCATTCCATCAAGAAGAAGATCGAACTGTCATCTTCTTACGTCAACGTTTCTGATTGATGTTGAATTTTGTGTCATTTGGCGTACCTCTTATTTTTGTCAAAAAGATTGAGATTGAAAATTGTTATTTGTTTTTCTTTCTTTCTTCTTCTAGTTATTCGTGAATTGCCTGGTAGACTTGTTAATGTTTCTTATTTTAATACTAATTTTTATTTCGAATGACATACTAAGTCACCATCTCACATTTGGGAAAGTTATTCTCGAATACTATGATTTGTTTTGTCTTATCAAATAACATTTTAGCTACCTCAAGATGGTTGCAATGACGACTGAATTCTAGAATTGATGCAATAATTAGTACTGAAATTTGTGATTACTACACCCGATATTCCTCAAGTGTTGTATACACATTACTTCTTGTCACGCAATTGAGGTGACAGGTAGACTGTACGAGTATATTTTTTTATCTGCCTAGGTCCAACAACATTATTAATTTGTTTTGGAATTATTTCGTCATCGATATAAACATTTATTTATTCATGGTTCCCACAAAATACTGTCTAAAATTATTACTGACGTCGAAAATGCAGGATTCTAAGTACATCTGATTTTTTTGGGGAAATCTAGGCTCTTTATAGATTAACTTAAGTAAATAATTAATTAAATAATAAATAAATTTATATCATGGATCGTTGTTATAAATTGTTGTCAATATAAAAAAAGATATCAAGAATATAACATATTTTATTATTATTATATAATATCAATAATATGAATTCAATATATTTTCAATATTATAATTGTCTATCCTTATTTCATAATTCTTCTCACTTTGAATTACATAGTTACAATTTAAAGGAAGGTCGAATGGAACACCTTACTAGCAACACTTTGAAATCAAACTTCTTTCAACGAAATCCCCCTACATCATTTTTCATACAGACAGTCCTACTTGGGGATGAGAAATCATCAATGAAGAGCTTTAATTCTGATTGAGAATGTAGTAAAGGACTCATAACATCATCTTTCGGATACAGAAACTTATCAAAAAACAGTTAGGAGAGGCACATTATGAACGATGGTTTCTCGAAATTCTCAACACGAGTTCTGCATTTAAATGGCATGTTGCATTATGCATCGAGGAACTCGAAAAGAGAAAAACCTGTAGGTACCATCTCGATTCTCGAGGCGTGAGCCGTAACTAGATGTGTGGGTTTGCTACCCTGAGGTGAAATGTTGCCGTCTAGATTAAGGCTCAACGCCGATGACCTTTGCATACTTATTAAATTAATTAGACAGGCCCCATCTGATAGATCGAGGAATTCATTAGTAATAATGCAGAAATTCTGTAGCCGCTGGTGTTGGGAATTTCTTTTATCGGTCATCTATATTGAGAGAGAAACATGCTTTCATCGTCTACTTATGTTAGAATATAGTCATTATCTCATTCAATTTGCAACTACAGCGTTTGGATTACAACAGGCATTTATCTTATCCTTTGGGTAAACTACAAGCTGCATTTTAAGTAGTTTACAGAAAAATACTATTTTGTGTGATATCTATTGAAATTGAGAGCGTAGCAAGGATTTAATTTCGGGTTGGTCGCTTGAAAAACCAAATACCTATTGTTTGACGTTAAGAATATTTTTCTCACTTCTGAAACGCATAATTTGGCTTTGGGAAGTGAGTTTTTGTACGGATCGTAGCCCTGTAGTAGGCCATTTTATGGTATATGTAGTGTTGTTTTTTTTTGTTTTATGTCGTCGTGTTATTCATTTTAAATATCTAAATTGACCATGATCTGCATTCTCAGCTCTGAAGAAGCATCAATATCTGGTTACGATAAGATAGCATTCGCTAAGATTTGCTGATATACAGGTTGTGCCAAGTCCGACGTCCTATTAGTCGTTTCTGGAGAACTGGACCTATCTGAAATCTGAAAATTCGGATTATGTTATTGTTTGATATTATCTACCGAGCTAAAATATTCTTGGAGCCTGACCACTTTCAGTCATAGGTACAGGGATTGAAAAAAAAAATTCAAAAATTCTTTTTCTATTGTTTTGTTTTCGAATTTGATGGAATATGCAATTCTGAATACATTCTTACTCGAATAGTTGCATTCATCAAAATAATTTTCAGAATATCGAGATAAATCTGAAGAAAAAGGGAGATAAGAGTATTCGGTATTATGTTTGTTATTCCTATTCTAAATATCTTAAGGACAAACCGTTTTCACATTTTTGAAGTCGAAGTTGTACATTTCTTGAATTTTGAAAAATTCGTCACAGGGTGTTCCAAATGTTGGGTCAAAAATTGGGATCAAGATTGACTCATAACTTTCGTTTTTCAAATTAGAACCCTATTTTTTTATGATTGCGTTGGATTGTTCTAAGAAAGACTATGATAATGTTCTACCACGTTGATGTTCCTAAAATTAATAATTCTTGAGTTATTTAGTATTTTCTGATTTCATGTCGTGCGTAGCGTCAAATTCATTAAATCTTTTCCATATCAACAATGATAAATGAATTCAGAAAAGAGGTGTGTCACTAGTGAGTTATTGGAATAATTCATCTTCTGTGACCAAGGTCATTGTTGATGTGAAACAGATTCTCCCGAGTAAAACGTACAAAAATTTTTGTAAGGCCATTCGAATTCCGAAAATGGTACATACTAATAAACGCTAAAGTTTGTTGATAGTTCGCAGCGCTCTCGGCGATGATTGAATTCTTGGATACTGGTCATATTTGAAATCAGAACACACAGTTTTTCATGTTAGAATTTGCCATTTTATGAAAAATATTAAGTTCATTTCATCACGTAAGTACTCCCAAGGGAAATTTCATCCACCGCAAACCATGAGTTGTGATTTCACCTCTAGCTCTCACGAAGTTCATATCCCATCCTTATCGATGGTGTGAAACCAAGAAGAATCTCGCATTTATGTGGACCATCGAGTTCGAAAACGCAAAAGGCACAATTGCATCGCAATCACAATACGTTGTAAATTTGAAGCAGGAAAGAGAGGCGTGCATACGAATTTCAGATGAGGCTATCGGCCAATAAATCTACGAAGGTGATCCTTTCACCTGATTCCAGGATCGCTTCATCGAATTGTAATTATGACTTTCATCCGTGATAATTTCATTTGAAGCCATTGGAACAATGTGGGAGAAGAAAAGAGTGAACAATTCTTTTTGTGAAAATTGGTCGGCATCGTGACCAACTGATGAGCGATTTCTAGTTACTGCTGCATGAATTCTGAGTATCAGTATCAGTTGGTGGTCTTTCACATCTTTACGGATCTTGGTTCATTTTTGGATAAAGAATCTTCTGTTCGAAGCAAACAAAAGTTCAACGGTTGTAGTTGCATTTCTTCAGAACCGAATGAATAAATAAGAAAGTTGGTGTGTCTAAGTTCTTCTTGAATGAAAGCAAGTTGCAGAATGGGCTCATTCCAACACGAATGCGAACTTCTAAAACAAACGACGAAGGAGCGACTTTGCGAACTCAAAAGTGTTGGAATTGCCTTCTGCAACGAGTTTCAGACGATATTTTCTCTATTTCAGTCGAATTCAGATTATTTATCCTCTAGACTTTTGTATTGTGAACATAATTTTTTTTGTTTTGCAAGTATTTCAGTATTAGTCAATAATTTCTTTCCTCAAATTATATTTTTTATATGAAAAATGTTGAAGCATCAAAATGTTCCAGGTGATGAAATCACAAAATTTAAAAAACTGTCAAGGGGGGAAATTTAAACATTTAAGCTGACTGCAAATATGAATTCGCATTCTTGTGAATTGCTCACGTGGAAATTATACAACGAAAAAACAAGATTTTGCCCATATTTTTAAGCAAGTTTAAAGTGGATGTGGAGGTGGATGTGTACAGAACAAAAAACTATGTTAGATTCCCTTTAAGTGATATTAACATGAGATAAAAAAAATATCTCTCTCATTAACTTGAGGTGAAATAATTCTTAATAGACCACGGCCAATGAGCCCGGAAGACTCTCTTAATGTCATTGTATTTTGTCACGAAAGCCTAAACTTATTCAGTAACGGGATAAATCATGAGAACCTGCCTCTTTTTCTTTTGGACGCAATATTTTTATTTAAAAAAATTCAGGTATACTTTTACGAATAGGAAAATTATTTTTTACCTCATCCTCTAACATTTTCTAACATTATTCGAGCATGAAGCTGCATGTACATTAATTTGAGAATGAGGCGATTTGATTTTATTGAATTTTCTTTGAAATATCATTTTTCACATTTTTCTATCCTGTGTATATTAATTCTCATCCCTAAATCTAGCCTGAAAATGCACTGTGGTCAACGCATTTTGTTTCAATTTCGCTCTAAAGTTCACTAGAGAGCAGGCTGCACTGAATTTGAACCCAGCAAGGTATATTATTTCTTATGCAATAACGGAAGTATTTAGCTGTATAGGGGATATTGAACAAGTTAAATATGAGTACCTACGATGTTGCATTTCTATGCACCACTTCACACAGTTCCAATGAAGTCTGCGAAGACGTATCGTATGACTTTCCAAGAAAAACGATACTTTCTACAGGAGTGATATTACATGCCTACTTACAATGATTCAAAGAAACTCGACATTGAAATTTTAGTTACCTGGATATGGTTTCCCTTATAATCAGTTTTAGTTTCATAATCTTATCCAACTTCTCTATTCTGAAGACTTTTCCTAATGAAATTTCAGGATACAACTCAATCGGAAATCAGAAAATTCAACCAAATTTATTAAAATCCTGAGACGGCTGATTCTACATTAATCTACAATAATAAGAAACAAAATTTATCATTTTGATCGTTATTTTGATCGGTAGTAGCTATAAAATTACAATACGAAGGCTCAATCAAATTGTTTCGATGATCAAATCAGTGGGAGAATGACGAAAAATTTCCCAAAGCAAAAGTACTATCTTTTGCAGGGAGGATAAAATGACATAAGTTATTTTCAGGTTTTTGAGTCAATAAACGTACAATTAGTACGTATATAAAAAATAACTCAAAATCAATTCAATTCTATGCTAACCTTATTATTTTCTAGATTTTGAATAAGAATTATTGGGGCTGTTCGACTCACATTCCAAAAAAGTTATCATTCTTTATTCGTGCAGAGTTGAGAGATATTTTGGGATTAATTCGAATTTCGTTGAAACAAGTACAGAGGGTTACAAAAAACAGTAGAAGATCTGCCAGGGTGATTCCGTGAACAACAATAGAACTATTTTTTTTTATATAAAATTGGTCCAGAAAATTTCGAGTTACAGATTATAACTCGAGATTGTGATATCGAACCTGTGGAGAGTAATTTGACAATTCAGTTGCAAGGCATTAATGCTGTTTGCTGTTCAAGTTGTACGATTAATATTCATGGTCATGAGTAGGTAATGATTCTTGAAAATGGATTATGAGAATTTGTAATTTCTACATTATCATTATAATTTTATCTGATTTTATTCTAAAAAAATGCAGTGTTCTAGTTATTTATTATACAAGTGCAGAAGGCACTGATATTCCGCCACGAGTTGAAATTTAAAAAACGAACCACCAAGGAGCGAGTTTTTGAATTAACGAGTGTGAAAATGAAACTTCTGTTCTAGTATTATATTTTTTTTGAAATTTATTGAATATTTCCATAAATATCGTTTAGTGATTCTTGCATTGAAAAATATTGTTTGTCAGAACTGTTTCCTCTCCCATAAATTCAACAGATAATAAATTAATCTGTGGCAGGAGGCCAACATGAAATCAACAAATATTTCCTTCAAAATTGTGCTACAATGAAATATTCTCACACGATTTTGTTCTTCAAGATGTGGTAGAATGAATGGATTTGACACAGAATTAGAGATAAAATATTTTTAACACGCTTTCACGTAAACAATCACTGTAATCGGCAGTTGATTCATTTGAGTTTGCTCAAGAGACCGAAAAAGTGTCAGAGAACCTCGAATGTTTCAAATTTTCACATTGAACTCAACTGAAAAGCTTATGAAAAAATGTTTTTCTAATATTTCTGAACTAGAATATGAAAAATTGGGGGCGAGTTTAGTTAAATTTGGTTCGTCCTCAATCTCAAGTTGATTTTCAATCGGACAACTCATTACAAATTTACGGAGTTAACGGGTGCCCCCGTTTCTAGAATTGGTGGAAAACTGAAAAAAAATTCGGGTTTGCTCAATAAAAAAAGTTACACGTAAAATTATACACGTTTTCAATGATTTTGTCGCAACTACTAGCAACACTGTTACTGAATTTTATACAAATATGTTCTGAAAACCTAATTTGTTTTTACACCTGACTCTCTCAGAAGGCGAAAGTTATTCCAAGTTCGTACCAAGTAGTATTGAACATAATTTTTTTTAATTTAAATTCATCAATCAAGATTTCGAATAAAATTCAATTTCACACAAAAGAGGTACTCCATATTGTGTGTTTGAAAATTATGCAGTAATAACCGATGCTGGTATAGAGTAATGATGAAGTTGTAAATTATGATTATTATTAACCAGTAGGTATGCTTTTTGTGAATTTGAAATTTTGTCGAGTAAATGAAATCTCATCAATAAAGCCAAAAATACTCTTCGAAATTTTATTTTTTTTTCTTTAACGTCGTTTTTCTTGAATATGGATGACATTAAAAAACCTTCTTTTGAAACACCCTATAGATAGTTCCGGATTTCTGCTTTCAGGGAATCGATTCCAGTTAATCAATGCTTTCGCACCCAACCATGATGAGATAACTAACACCAATGCTCCTAATACTTGAACTCGCATTATCTGAACGCTTCCCATCAACTCCTTCGAATAATTCAAAGAACGTGCTCCACTCCATCCTAGATATCTCATCAATTTCTCATTTGGATGATTTTCTACACGGTTCAAACAGACCAGAACATTCTCCCTCAATGAAACACTCCAAATCAACGATCTCAAGAAGAGCTATAAAGAACCACTTAGCTGACCCACTTTTCATCCTACCAAACGGCTCGGCCAGACAGAACAAAAGATAAGAAATGAAAGATTGAACTGGTATTCCTACAAATTGAAGTATCTACAAGAAGGGGTGCGGTACTTCCAATCAATACACGTACTATTTATACGAAGTTGAATGGACAATTAAAGCGTGCTTGGATGAGTAGGTGTATATCATAAAGTTGAGACTGAGAATATTATAAGGAAGTGTACCTATACAAAAATGAACTAGCCTTTCTCCGAGATGATCAGATAGGCAGATTTTAAAATTGATGATTATGCATCGCTGTTTTACGGACTGATTAATCTTTGAAATTAATAACTTGTGATCAATCTTGATTCGCTAGATGTTCAATCCATCCTGATTTAATTGAGAGAAGTTCGGAAAACAAACTTGCAGAATTTGCTCACTATGCCAGGGGTGTCTTTGACATGCACATATATTCCGTACGAGATACTCGAAGGCGATGGAGAGCTTTTTCAATTTTTCCCCCTGAGTAGTAATGGCAGAACATCATTCGGCATATAACATTCTGGTTTTTGGTAGAGTTAATTGAAAAATTTGTTTGTTGTCGTTAACATTGAGCCATACATTAAACCTGCAATATAACCAATTGACCAGATTATCATCCTCATACATTGAAATACATTTTTCATGACGATCAGATTCCGTCATCACAATCCTTGTATTATTATGTTCTATCATGTGAACTCCAGCATTGGAACACACATGATCCACAATGTACCATTCAATATTTTTAATGTTGTTTTTAGGTTCATGCTTTTTTATGTTTAAAGTTCTATCCTGTATATGATTGCCAAAAATACAGAGAATGTTTGAACACACCCTTTTAATTTTCGTTTTTCATTCACAGGTTTAGCTTTCATTAATATAAATCTTGAATCATTTTGTGTTTTGAAAAAAGATAATATGTTTAATTTTGAACCGAACCTTTCTTCATGTCAGTCTATGAATACAAGGAATCACGTTCAATGAATTTTGTTCATCTTCGCGATTTTTTTTTACTCCTGATCGTTAGTTCAATTTTATTTGTTTGTTTTGCCTAAATCTGATATTATTTCATCTATAAAATCTGCTGAGTACTGATTATCTTCAAAAAACATTCAAATTGGCTCAAATTCGTTATTTTTAATTTTGATTGAAAATGAGATTGATTGAGCCTTACCATAAAGTATTTTTCTCTATTTCAGTATCGTAATGAGTTCATTACAGTACTAAAAGTAGTACTGTAATGAAACTCATTACAGCATTGTTTTCAGTTATATTTTTCGTTTTGTAGTTGTCAGTACTGACCCCCGATCGAATCAAGTTTCGAATCAAATCAATTCAAATTCCGTAATCTGTCAAATTTCGTACGTCACACCAACTGCCAAGATGAAATATAAAAGTCACTAACCTGAATTTTTATTTGAATTTCGAGAGTATTTCACAAAACTTGACTGAAATAGAGAAAATATCGTCTAATACTCGTTGCAGAAGGCAATTCCAACACTCATGCTATCGAAAACTCGCTCCTTCTTCGCTCGTTTTCGAACTTCGCATTCGTGTTGGAATAGAAGCTCATTCTGCAACTTGTTTTAGAATATACTATTCTCTATTTCAGTATCGTAATGAGTTCATTACAGTACTGAAAGTAGTGCTGTAATGAAACTCATTACAGCATTGTTTTCAGTTATATTTTTCGTTTTGTGGTTGTCACTACTGACCTACGATCCACTCAATTTTCGATTCAAATTTCGTAATCTGTCAAATTTCGTTAGTGACACCAACTGCCAAGATACATTACAAAAGTCACAAGTCTGAATTATTATTTGAATTTCGAGAGTTTCCCACAAAACTTTACTGAAATAGAGAAAATATCGTCTCATACTCGTTGCAGAAGGCAATTCCAACACTCATGCTATCGAACTTCGCATTCGTGTTGGAATAGGAGCTCATTCTGCAACTTGTTTTAGAATATACTATTATAATACCTGCTTTAACACTCATTTGATGAATTGAACAGAAGTTCTGTTAGTGTGCACCTCTTTTCGAAATAGGCTTGTTTGAAAATTATGCTTAATTTCTTCGTTGAAACGTCTCAGAAATAAGGTTGATTATTCTGTTCAAATCCATGGTGAATTTTATGGTACGTCAGAAAACTTCTTCAATTCTCCTCTGCTATGTTTCCCGATCACCAAAGTATCATGAACATTTTGCCACCAAGTCTTTGATTTCGGTAAATACGTAGATATATACAGGGAGATTCTCCGGTGATCTGGAGTGAGCCTATGCAGTGATATTTTCGGATTTGTTTTCGAATATATCTTTGAGGGCTACTCGGGCTACATTTTGAATATACAGCTTGTCTTCAGGAAAGTGGTAGGAATGAAACATATGTTTTTTTCTTCGGCACCTTGTATTTTAAAGCAGACTCAGAAAGCATTTGATCAAAATTTACCGCTTCTGAGATTCTGCGATTTTTCGTAAAAAGGATCTCAGAAAAACCACGATACTTCGAATTGAGTGAATTTGATGAAATTATATTCTAACTGTGTATATATGAAGTAAATGAGGATTATGGAAAATTCTACTGGATGTTTAAAATGAGGCAAATCAGTGACGACATATTGAAACAACAATTTGATATTATGTCAGTGTTTTAAAGTCATCTTGATGATGCTATTATTTCAGTATTTTTTGTATTTTCAATGAATATAGAGTTTCCTAAAATCTTTCAATCATTGGAAATTTCCATATATTTCATGAGCGAAAATTGTACATTATGTATTTCGGTGTATTAAAAACTGAATTGATGAAGCAAATAAAATTTCATATTATTCCTTTATATTTCCTCGAGATAGGTGTGAATTTATGAGAAAATTTATAAAATCGATGATGAATCTGGAACTTGAAATTATAGTTTGCATTTGTCGTCAATGATGTTCTCGCTTCGCAAACCCTTGAATTCACAAAAAATCCAATCTGGTTCTGAATCTGCAGTAAAATACAAAGTGTTTCATACTGAATAACAACTGTTTGTTACCTAATAATTTCCTGAGATACCCTCTTATATTTCAAAACATGCTCAGAATGTAACTTCAGTGGACCCTAATGATAAGAGCGTTGAAAAATTCGAAACATTTACTGCTCAAGCCTAATCCAGATCCGCTGTATATGTATTTATATTAGAAATGATGCTCCATAATTTATTTATTCACGAACAGGTAATAATATTTTTCGAAAATAATACCAATAGAGTTATAAACCCATTCAATATAAAAAACCATGGTGTATACATGAAATGAAACAAAAATTCACAATAAAAAAGGAAGTCATATTTTCAGCCAAGTATTATTCAAAATTATGTTCCATCGCTCTCTTGAAGCTATGGCAAATAAATTCAGAAATGTTTATATTTCATATCCCCACAAAACTTATTGACTGTAGAGCTCAATCTCGAGATTGGTGAATTCTTGCCAAGATTCGTGTTAGATGCGCCAGACGCAAAAACCCATAGCAATATCTAGGTTTGCTCGTAGAAAATATAAAATATCGCTACAAAAGACTGTGTGGCAATACTTTTGTTATTATTTCAATAATTATTTATTTAGTTTAACCAATTCTTTTTTTTTTCAGGTGAGATACTGAATGATATTTGCTGAAAACACAGTGTCGAAAAGGTGAGTGAGCAGTTCGTCGTCTCTCAGGAGATCTTCGAAGAACATCTCAACGAAATTAAAGAAAAAATGTTCACAAAAAGAAACGTTGAAAAATGAAGCCTTACAAATTGTGAGAACTTGAAAGGCTTTTCATCAAACTCCTCGCAATGCATCATCTAATAAAAATCAGAATTACATGAATATTTGGAACATGATATGGATGGATATGGAAATCATTCGGAGAAACAGAGTGGTTACGTTATTTATCATTTTTGGACCAATCTATATGGTAAAAATAAAAATTCCAATTCGCTCAGACTAAAATATCCAAATTGATCGACTATATCAACATCTTTGTTTTTTAAATCTTCCACAATAGAAATGATTAACCGGCAGTTACTTCGGAAGAGTAGTAATCCCGTCCATTTATTGGGTTAAACAAAATGGTCGATTGATGTCTCAATCTGAACGAAATTGCTACCTTCATTATTGTATCGAAGATCGACGAAATTACTTCCATGTGGTTATCTTATCTCGTAATTCTTTTACGACCGCCTGTTTGTACAGCCCAACCTACCAATCTGAATATTGCGGAGTACGCAATACTGGAGTTTTAAATATGAAATTTCCATCAGGAATCGTGCAAAGCAGATTTACCGGATTATAACTAGGTATGTACTCGAATCCCCAAAAATGTAAATCAGACCCAGTTACACCTCAAGGTTCAAGAACCCCATGAAAAAAATATGCGTGCTGTTTTACTTTTGCCCAGAAAATATGAAATTTACATAGTTACTCATTTATCACGAAATACTTGAAGAACATAATAAAATTAAAGGTGTGTTGCTGAAAAATTAGGGCAGTCTTTCTATTTTATCAGATTAAAATCTCATTCAAACCGACAAATTACTCTGGCGTTTACCCTAATTAATTTCGTCATAGTACTTTATTCATCTGAGTATCATGATCACAAAAAAAAATTGAAAAAATCGTGTCTAATACATAGAAAATGACATTCGTTCTTCTGAATATCACGAAATCCAAAGCAGAACAACAGAGCAGAGTTCCCTTCTTCGCTCTGAATGAGCTGTAAAACTTGATAAAGATTGATAATTAAAAAAAAAACTAATGATGATTCATGGAAATTCAAGTTGAAAAATAACAAAATTCATCAGCAACGTAATTAAATTGTCAAATTAAATCATGCGAAATAATCGATAAAATAAGATCAAATGTGAATATATTGGAAGATTTTATGTGCGATCTCTGCATTTTTCTGAAAGTTTTTTTAGGAGTTTTCTCTTACACTCTCTGAAACAAAAATCTCGTGGGGGGTCTCCAGCCCCTTGGCTCCCCTCCTGGGTGCTCTACTGATCACACATGATCTGCAATGTGCGATTTAACAATGTATGTACAAATCCTAGACTCACCCTTTATTATTTTATATTTTATTCGACATTTGAACGTGTATTTTATATAATAAATATATTTTTCAACATCAAAAATAATCAAAGCTTCAGTGCAGCACAATGCGGCCCTTAATGGTCATCAAATAGCATGTCAAGTTTATGCGAGCCTTGAGCCTATCTCTTTCTTTATTTATAAAGTACGGACAGCCATATATCAGCCTTGGGTCAACCTTGAAACACAAGCAACTTCTCCGTTTTCACCTCTATGGTATATATTTAAAGACCCAATTCAGACCAATCTAGTTAAATAAACCCCCAACAACACGAATAACATGGAATACTGCATATAAATAGCTCTTCATTTGCATAATCCTGAATTTGAATATATCAGCTGCTGATGAATCTATATTTATAGCCTAGCAAGTAGATACATCACAAGGAATATCCCGATAAACCGTGGTTAGTAGAAAAAATCAAGTGGATTGAGATCGATCATGCAAGTTTCACATCAATTCATCTTCTTGACGGAGTCTTTCGCTGATATTGAGGAATTTAATTTTTGATTATGTCGTCCAGAGTAGAAACTCTTTTAATTTCATGATTAGTTTTTGTGGTCCTGTGTTTCGGAAAATTAGTATTCCTTTTGGATGAATGTAGAGAAGAAAAACTGTCTACGATGATGTAATGTCGCATTCTCCTTTCATGGATAAAGCAACAAGAATTTACGGACGAACCGTTAAACTATGGTGTTTTATTGTTAACAATAAAAATAAACTCAGACATAGAAGAATATGTAAAGAAGTTTTCATCCGACATGTCCTCTAAAAAACATTATTTCACCTTTCACCGTTTGATCTTCTCCAATTGACCACAAAGCATCCGAGGAGTTTTAATTCAGATATAAAAGTCCGTAAGAGGCAGGTACAAAGTAGCGCTTTTCCTAGTTTAGAAGTTTTTTATGTCAAGCACTTCTGCACAGATCATACTGATGCACTTCCTGCATTTGAAAATTCGTGTTCAGAATGTATCGACATAAATTTCGAAGCTTTTATAATAGCTACAACAACATACAAAGGTGTGACCCAAGGAAAATTTCATTAAAAGGGATTGAAATAGCATATATAAACACATTGGTAGATATGTGTGATAGATAGATAGGTAGAGTAGATGATAGCTTTATTTCCAATCACAGTAGGTAATACAGAATGGAATTAGTGTCAAAACATAAAAAAGCAAGAATTCAAGAATAATCGAAGAATCAACCCGAATAATTTTTCATATCATAATGCTCAAATGTCCAAAAAAATGTCAACAAGTCGATAGGAAGTTTATTAAGAAAAGAAGCTTTATTCCCATAAAAAAAGTATTTTTTCACAGAAAGATTTGTTTACTCTGGTTTGAAAAGGTCAAATCTACAGAGTGAATGAAAGAAAAGAGCAAATACCGTATGAGTATGAATTTTGTTTTGTTCCTTACTTTATACTCATTTTGTATATCAATTTTCCATTCTCGGAAAAAGGAATTCATATAATCAACAAAGACAAAAATGGATATCACATGTTTTCTAATTGATTGAATTAACGAATTTTGAATACGAATACAAATGATAAATAAAAATTAGGTGATAATGTAGCGAATCATGACATTACAATTCGAGGATATCTATCAAAATATTTTATGGGAGGGAGGTCTTTGCATTTGTTCTGAAAATTTTTTCAGGGTTTTCTCTCCCAGTCTCTGAAACAAAAATTAATTAGAAAAAGTTTTCAATCATAGCAGAAAGGCTCTTGCGTTAAACTTGTGCACTAATTTGTCAGGGACTAAATCTTTTCAGAAAATTATTGTCTATCAATAAAAATAGAAACAATACTCCGAACTTTCGATCTTCCTAACGTTTCGGACTTTTTATCAGACTCCTTCGTCAAAAAATGTTAAATTCGTGAAAATTTTCGGAATCCTGAGAATTTTTGATTAGTCAATTGATGAATTTTTTTCGAATAATTTAAATACTGACGTATTACCCTTTCTGTAAATTGCTGACGAAGTGTCGCAGCGAGACTGGAGTTGCAAATTGATAGATAATACTCGGGAACCGATCCAAACTATCCTCCCAACTGCTCCAAAATAAGTTTTTGCAATTTCAAAAAAGGTTTTGTGCCAAATGTGGTGGTAAAAAATCGGGTTGCTGTGTTCTTCAGCGAGTACCAATTGCCAAGGTCAGTCTTGCCCAAATGTTCCAGTTGAGCAAAATAAAGGAAGATTCCTGTGATTTTAATGAACAGACGAATGATTCTGCAACATTATAACAATTTATGAATATCCAGCAAGAGGTAGAAGAACAAAAGAAATCGAAAAAGACATTACTGTTGAAGTAGACCTTATTAAAATGTCTAAATGAATCAAGAGAATACTTAACCCAATAGTCAATAGCAATATCAACAATCAATAAGGTAATGTCTAAAACTTTGTCATGACAGTTTTTGGAGTAGGCCTACAGGGGAAATCACTGTAAAAAAACCGTGCCGAGTACAGTATTCTCTATATTTCAGTATCGTAATGAGTTCATTACAGAACTAAAGGTGGTGCTGTAATGAACTTCATTACAGCATTGTTTTCAGTTATATTTTTCGTTTTGTGGTTGTCAATACTGACCTCAGATCCTCTCAATTTTCGAATCAAATTAATTCAAATTCCGTAATCGGTCAAATTTCGTAAAAAGATACAATACAGAAGTTACTAATCTGAATTTTCATTTGAATTTCGAGAGTATTTCAGAAAACTTGACTGAAATAGAGAAAATATCGTCTAATACTCGTTGGGAAAAATATCATGAGAACCATTCTTGTAGAGAATTTCAAGATCCACAACTTCATTTCGAGATATTGTTCGATAAAACTCAAGAAAAACCTAAAATTTTGAACTTTGACCCTGAATAACTTTTATCGTACAAAGTGTTGATGAGGATTTTTGAAACTTTATTTGTAATGGTAAACCCCATGTTTTCCACGAAAATTTGGCATCCTGGGAATTTTTGTTCATATATTGACCCGACTAATATCAGAAGTATTGAGCCATTCTGGAGCCCTTAGCCTTATGGTCGCGGTCGAGTCTGGAGAGATCCTCAGCTTCTTGCTGTCGATCGAATTCCTTCTTCGCTTCGACCCCATGTAGTTCTCAGTGGCGTAGGGAGGGGGGGGGGCAAGGGGGGCATCATGCCCCAGGCGCTACTCATATAGGGGCGCCAAATGGTTCGCAAAACAAAAAATTACTGGATTAAGTGGGAGTTACTGCAGCTAAACAATATTCAATCATTGTGACATATTTTGGAATAATTGAAAAGATATATTTGTTTTCCTCACATTCAACGTTACGATGGAAAAATTTAAAAGATGCTGTGAAAAAACTGTCGAACGTGAATCTGAAACACAATGCAGCGTCAGAATATAAGCGGTTAGGGTTATTGTAGATGAGCTAGCTAGGGAATATATCAAAACCATTAGAAAAACTAGCAAAAGATACCACTACAAGTAACAACAAAAGTGAAGCTACAATTCTATTACAAAATATACTTAATTTCATAACTTCAGTTCCTTTCCGATTTGAAATATTTAGGGGGATTGATCAGATTACAACGACCTAGATTGAATTTTAGAAAAGCGTTTCATGATCCTGAATCATTAGCTACTCAACTGGCCAAAATTCGGGACAACCTCTTTAAAGAGGTCACTCTGTGAAAAAAGGGTGATAAGATGCTGCAAAATACCCAGGTTGATTTTTTCGCAGAAAATGAGATTTCTCTTGATCGCCTTCAACAAGAAATATGTTCACGATTAAGTGACCCTCACCTATATCAAATTTGGATTTTTACTAGATATTGAAAATTTATAACAAGGATAATGTTGACAACGACCTTGAAGAAAATTGTAAAAATTTGGGTAAATTTTATAATACTGATTTCAACGGAATAGAATTCTTCAACGAATTAGGTGATTGCAAAATTTACTTCGCACTTGAAACAAAAAATTGAACCTTGAACTCCTTTCGAATTTCTGAATCTGAATCTCTGATGAGAGTTTCAATTCAAATACTTCTGACTCTCTTAATTGATAGCTGCATCGATCAATTAAAATTACTTTTCACATACCTACGATCAAAGATGGAAAAAGATTGCCTAAGTTAGCATTTTCAAGTGTGGAAAAAGAAAATTTTATAAATGATTAACTTGGATGACATTATTGATGAATTTGATTCATCAAAAGCAAGGAAAATTCATACATAGTAATAAGTTATATTAATACTAGTATATTATTATGGAATTTTCATCTCCTTGAAGATAATGAAATTTTTTATAGTTTTAAAACTTTAAAACTCCATACGTTTTGAACCTCATTTTTGCACAGAAAGCCTGCTATCCGCGATGTCGGCAACGTGTCACGAAGCATTAAAATCGTGCGAAGTGCAAATAATAACTTTCATTAGGAAACAGATGCTGCAATTCTCTGATAATACGTAAATAGCGTGAGGTTCCACTTCCGAAACGGAGCTGAATACAGACAGCCAATCTTGCCCGATTGGTAAATACGAGGGAGATCCCAGACATTTAGATCGCGTGTCTGTGTGGTGCAAAGTTTAAAGAATGTTGATGCACCATGGCATCCTACTTCAAAGGTCAAGCACCCCTGTTACTAGAATACATGAACAGAGAACATCGGACACATACCGAAAATTAACTGTTAAGGGGCTCACACACGTTAATCCACTCGTGATGGAATTCTGTTAGTTTCGAAGAAGACCGCAATGAGGAAGTTACCATTTGAATTTTATTATCGCGAACTCCACCGGGTTGGTTACTCGTGAAATTCGTTAATGGCACTACTTGGATTCGTTCGATATTATTCCATTCTCACTTTTCCATCCTGGGAAATCTTTCCTTTTTCTCTAAGAACATCAAGATGACAGAATTAAAATGTAGTAGAAGTTGTGTGGTGTTGATGTCAATTTGGATATTTGATGCTTTTATTTTTTTACTAATACACTCCTTAGTGTATGTATTTACGCTTCGTGCCGGCCCACTACGAGCAAGCATTTTTTTGTTCGGTTAACGGTAAACTCGATTTTGGCCCTATTTTCATCATTATGATGAAACCATGTTGCTGCGACTATTCTGCGATTTTCTAAAGAACAAGAGATCTGAATTTTCATTGCTATTTTACATATTTTTACTCGCAAGATATTCGAATTTGTTGTGAAATATTGAATTTGTGATGAGACTTTTAAATAGATTTGTGTAAATTATTAGGTGTACAACTTTGCTTCCGCCATTATGCAATAGCTGGCTGTAGCGGTAAGTGATAGTTGAAATAAGGAGATCTTAGATGTCATATACAATAAACTTAGGTATTTGTAAGCATAACGCCATCGAAATATTAGTCGATTTGTGTCTGCATCATAAATTTTTTCTGGATTAATATTGTCAGTTTACGAGCCGAATTCTCGTCAGGTTTTGATTTTTTGCTTCAATATAAAGAAATCTGCGGTTATGGTTCATTGAATGCTCTCAAATACCTATGGGGAAGCCGTTTCTAGTAAAAGAACGTGCCGAGAGCGGTTTCAAGGCTTCAAGAACGCCGATTTTATCGCCGAAGATCAGCATGGCGGTGGAAGAAATAAGGTTTTCGAAGATACAAAATTGGAGGCATTACTCCATCAAAACAATCACAGGCTATCGTTACGGAACGCAATTATTGCGTTAGAGCCAAGCATTGAAAGACAAACGGACGTAATACGATGAGAAACATGATATTTCTCTATTTCAGTATAGTAATGAGTTCATTGCAGTACTGAAAGTAGTGCTCTAATGCAACTCATTACAGCATTGTTTCAGATATATTTTTCGTTTTGTAGTTGTCAGTACTGACCTCCGATCGAATGAAGTTTCGAATCAAATCTGTCAAATTTCGTAAGGCACACCAACTTTCAAGATGAAATATAAAAGTCACTTACCAGAATTTTCATTCGAATTTCTAGAATATTTCACAAAACTTGACTGGAATAGAGAAAATATCGTCTAATACTCGTTGCAGAAGGCAATTCCAACACTCATGCTATCGAAAACTCGCTCCTTCGTCTCACGTTTTCGAACTTAGCATTCGTGTTGGAATGGGAGCTCATTCTGCAACTTGTTTTAGAATATACTATTATAGCATGAAAATATCGACCCCACGTTGCGAACGTGGTCAAAATATGCTTGAAAACTTCGAAATAAGAGGTCGTACTCTAATCTCCAGACGTTGCTCTTTCGGACTATGACATGTTTCCATCAATGACACACAGCCTGGCTGACAAACACTTTCAGTCTTATGATTCGTAGATCGATTCAAATAATTAACAGTGCTGTGGTTTCTAAAAATTAATTTCTGAATTTTAAATTTTTACTAATATAAAAATTAACAGATATGATATTGTGCGATCCGGTTTGAACGTTTTGAAATCAAATTGGCTCTATATAGACCTCGTGGTTTTAGATCTCATTGGCCTGCACGTAGCATGAATTGATGCCGATGCAGCTCGTGGAATCATGAACATTTTCTTTTTTCCATAGTTCCATTGATTCAATCATTCTTTCAAATTATTAAGACTAGTTCTTATTGTGAGAATTAAACTCTACTTCATCTGCTCGATGGAACTTGCTATTCAACTCAATTTAGTCAAGAACAGCGAAGATGTAACATTGATAATCTAATATAATTTTCTCTATTTCAGCATCGTGATGAGTTCATTACAGTACTAAAAGTAGTGCTGTAATGAAAATCACTGCAGCACTGTTTCAATTTTATTTTTCGTTTTGTGGGTTTCAGTACTGACCTCCGATCGAATCAATTTTCGAATCAAATCAATTCAAATTCAGTGATCTGTGAAATTTCGCAAGTCACACCAACTGCCAAGATACAATACAAAAGTCACTGATCTGAATTTTCATTTGAATTTCGAGAGTATTTCCCAAAACTTGACTGAAATAGAGACAATATCGTCTAATACTCGTTGCAGAAGGCAATTCCAACACTTATGCTATCGAAAACTCGCTCCTTATTCGTGTTGGAATAGGGGCTCATTCTGCAACTTGTTTTAGAATATACCATTATCAGCATCCAGCAGCAGATACGTGTTCAATGTTAAAAGGGTCCACATCCTTAGGAATGCAACCATGGTAGAATTGCATGGAAAAATTAAATACATTACCTTTATTCATCATGGCCCATGATTAGGGTGCTAACATTTCCCTTTATAATACCTACTCTGTTCAAGAGATATAAATAGACGAATAAACTTACAAACAGGCTTCTACATTCACAAGCTTAGATCGAAAATTCTAGTAATTTAAATGTTTTTGTTATGTTGGTAGACATAACTGAGGGCCATCACTTCTGGCATATAATTAAGGGTTATGTTGAAAAATGCCACTCCCAGCTTTTCATAAGAAAAGCGTTTTACGTTCAGTTCGAAAGTTAATAAAAGGTTTCGTTCTTGGAGACACCCTAACTTATATATTCTTGAGAGATATCATCAAATTTTCTCTCTGCCAGTAGTTCGTTGATAGTATATCTGGAAGAATGCAACGCATAAGGCGTTGACAGAAATGTGCTGTTTCACGAAGTTGTTATTTTGATGCATATAAAATAAAGTTTGGAGAAGATTGGCAGTGTTTTGTATTGTCTAATATCCTTTTTAGTCTTATTATTTAGTAGAAGATCATTTAGTTTTTTGGATAAGAGTTTCCATATTTCAATAAAAAAAGTTTGACATTCAAGAAAAAATGAATATTGCGTCCCCATCTCTGCCTCCGAAAAGTGTTAATTTCCTTGGAGATAACAGTAGCTACTACTTGGCCACGACGGTGGCTACTCCACTTTAGAATCATAACCTGGATTTAATTACGTAACACTCAACTAAGAGTGTCGTCATTTCCTCATTTGCAATTCCTGAAATTCAATAGTCCTTCTGTTCAGGTCATTAACTGTTCCCATCAGCTCGAAATGGTGTCTATTTTTGTCTGAGTTCAGAAGGAGGAGAGAAGATTATGCGTGTGAACTTTGTTTTATTTGCATACAGTCCCAAGAATTGTTATTTTAATTTTATCACAGAAAAAAGGATAATTTTCTTGAATGAAATTATGAAATTTTTCCTCAGCGGGCTAATTCTATTGTGTTTATTATGGTTCAAATTCTAAAGAGCAGATATTTTTGTGGGAATATATCACGATTTGAAAAAAAGTTTCACGGTCATGAACCAAAATAGACATTCAAAGAGAATTTAGGTGGTATTCATTTTCAATAGTAATACCACTAGAGATCAACAAATTTCGTGTAACCTCGTGTGGTAATCATAAGAAATTTTATTAATTGAAAAATTTATTTTTCGCTTTTCAACAAAGTTGAAAAATTTCCAGCTAAACATTCGAATGTCTTTTTTTCTGAGGAGGGTTCTCACCTGTATTTTACCTTTTTCGAAACCCTCACAGAAAAGGCAACCGTAATTTGCAGAAAAGGTTCAGTGCTCAGATCGAATTCGTTACGAAACATTTTCTTCAAAACGTGAATTTCAAAAACAAAATTTTTTAGACCCTGTATGAGATTTTGTGCTTCTTTCGAGTAGATTAATTCAAGGAATCATTCAACCATATTCTCGCAAAAGAACTGATTCGAAAAGTATTAAATTGTACCTGTATAACATGAGAGCAAGTATTTTAGGAGAAAAAATTCAACATTTTCATAAAACATCAAATATCTCGAGAACTGTAGAACTTTCATATGAACGATTTCTTCACATCAGATAGAGCACATTCTAATCCTCTTTCCGTTTTCGTTTGACGTTGTCTTTTCGGGACACCCTGTATATATAACTTGTAGTCCTCAAAATCCTTCTAACTACCTCAATATTTGACTTTATTGACCCAAACTGAACCTTTTATACATCCATGGTCCAATCCATGTCTTTACCAGAGAATGAATACATTTTTCAATTAACCTTCTGATTTGAATCTATTCATGTCTGACACCTCAGGTCACTTTCCTCAAAAATATACCTACCTTCTCGTTATATTCTGATAGAATATTTTGCTTGTAACTGTCAATGATTTTGGATATAAAATCATATTCTATTTTATTCTATTCTATTTTATTCTATTCTATTCTATTCTATTCTATTCTATTCTATTCTATTCTATTCTATTCTATTCTATTCTATTCTATTCTATTCTATTCTATTCTATTCTATTCTATTCTATTCTGTTCTATTCTATTCTATTCTCTTCTATTCTGTTCTATTCTATTCTATTCTAGAAACTGATTACATGAATTACGCGAATTTGACACATATTATTGGAATGGCTCGTTAATTGTCCTACGTCCTACTAAATGAATTCAGCACATCGCATGGAATGGCTTGTCAATTGTCTCCATGTAAATGCTCCAATATGAAAAGAAGCTTCCTTTGGTAGGCTTTTGGTTGGACAAACATCCACATTATTCACTTCGAAGTTCGGGTAGTAATTGAAATTTTTCAATGACGAAAATGTCGGAAGGCTACCTCATTTTTCCATTGGAATAAAGAATGTGCTAGAGGCGCTTTGAGGTTTCAGGTCGAAGTACTTCTACTCTCTATTCAAGGAGCCGAGATTCAATTAAACAGTTCATTTTTCCCCATGGGATCAGAATCCTGGAATTCACCAAACCATCAATTATAATCGATTCTAATTGCAACAGACACATGACTCGGCATGACGCTAGATGATCGGCCAGCCGAAAAGTATCTGCTTATTCTCCCATTATTTTATCGGAATGAAATCGGTGACATGGTAATTATTGCTATAATTGGAGTAGAACACGATGTTATTCCTCCGGTAATTATAAGGTTGGATTTAATTATGATTGGGTACTCGCTGTAATGCAGGTGGAACGTTGAAAATTTTCTCGCTTATTCCTAGGAGTTTAATCGCGTTAAAATCGGTGAAAGGATTGTTTCTGGGAATAATGAACAACTCTAGTGGCGTTAGAGTACAGTAAATGTTTCAAATTTGTAACGAAAAAATTGTTACAAGCATTTTATGGAAGAAATCGTTATATATATTCTTATGAAAAAAAGAGCTAAAATAATACAATAAATGTTGAAACAAAAAGTACGTAAGCTGAGGTAAAAAAGAACGGGGTATCATAACATTCTTTGTATGATACTATAGAATCATACGATACTATCAACACTAGTATCATACGATACTATACAGCCAGGGGAAAAAAACCTCAGCCGAAAAAACCTGCCTCCCCGTAAACAAAATAACATAAAATATCAAATATCAGGAAAATCTTGAAAGACATCAGTGTGATCATCTTCATGTTATCCGTCGATGGGCTCGGATACACAGATTCTTCCCAAAACGACTCGTAATTCTTAATCTGAAATGAAAAAAGACGAAAGCAGAAAAGAAACCGATTATTCAGAATAAATCGAACGAATTTTGGAAATGCATTTGCTACTTTAAAAAACATCAACATTAAGATTTCTTGGCCAAATAATGTTCGGAGGTTTATAAATATTTTTGACAGAAATGTCACAAAATTTGAAGGAAATGAAAAAAAAATCCATCAATTTCCCCTTTCCGAATCTATTGAAAGTTACGAAATCAGAATGACAATTCTCGTAATATGTCTTGGTTTTTGGTCCTGAAAAATATTCTGTTTTCTTGTGTTATAACATGTTTGGTTTATCTATGGGAGATGATTGCCTTTCATTGGGGTCCCGTAACGGTCTTCAAACATCTGAAGTGCCGAAAAATCATCACCTGGAAGGTCGTATCCGGTTTGAAAAAACCCTCACGACCAGAGAGCAACAATTTGTGAATTTTGAAATCGTTAGAAGACCATTTCAAAAGCCCAACTTGAAAAATGTGTGGTTGAAGCTTTCCGAAAAAAAACCAAAAGTTTTTCGGAATTCATTTTTTTTTTGGCTCGGCAATGTTTTTAGATAAATTTGTAGGAACAAATATTGTTCACAGAGTACATTCTTTAGTTGAGTTTTCTTAAGGAACCCAGTTTTCCTCAATCGTACTACCATACATGAAAACCATATCACTCACTTCTACAAATAGAATAAGGCATTCAAAATTCAGGAATAATAAAAAATATTTCTCAACAACAAAGTGAAAGTTAATAAGCAACTCGAATCTGATGTAAAATGAGTACTTTATAAAAGTAACGTGAATGTGATATGAAAAGCAAATGTTCGATGCCACCAGTAATTTTTTCGAATAAATATACTGAAAACCTTTAGTAAACAGGACATCTAAAAAATGAAAATAAATCGTTTCGAGTTAATTTGAATCCGAAAATCGCTTTTATCACCGAAACGGCTTATTTGTTGAGCCTTGTTTATTTGAAATTACATATTTTGAGGTCCATAATCAGCTTCCAAAATTTTGACACTTTGTTTTTTAACACCCTGTATAGTTGTTTTATGAAAGATGTAAATAACTGTTAGCTGCGTAAAACCAATTAGAAAATGTTTGAATTACCTAAATAGAAAATACCGTGATATTCATAAACAAAATGAATAAAACTAGAGTAAAATATATTTTTGTATATCTATTGAAATATATATTCAGATTTTTATCACTCAGTAGCTGAAACACAAATCAATTCGAAAAATTTTTTAATAATAGAAGAAAAGCCCCTGCGTAAAACTTGTGCACTAGTTTGTCAGGGACCAATTCCTTAAAAACAAAAATTGCCTCAGAATGAGATAAGAAACAACGCTTCAACTTTTAAACTTTGTAACATTTCAGAGTCCCTCGTCAGACAAATTCTTAAATGAATCAAACTCTTCGGAATTTTCGATTTATCAATTGACGTTGAATTTGCCAATACATGCTGTCTATAGATTCAAATTAATTACTATGAAATTGACTGTTTCGTTAATGGACTGTGAATTTTTATTCTGAGAAGCTGGTTCGATAGTTTGAACGCAATAATGTGGGATTATTGAATTACGAAAATTGCGTAAATATTGGAAAGTCGTAATATGTAATGAAAGTAAAAATACAAGATATTCTGACTTAGCCTTGGTAGATAAGGGAGCCTGGAATGTGAATTTGGAGAAACAAAGGAGTCTGGGACGGCTGTATCCTCCCTTAATGAAACTCCTAATTCTCGGTTGGAGCACTAATTTCTTTGTTCTGAACTTGTAACGTTCGGAAATAAGATGGTAAAAATCGTAAATTGTAATTTTAGTAGTTTTCGTAGTTTCGTAGGTTCGTGCGTATTTCACGTGTACGTATCGACTCGTAAGCGATCAGCTACTGCCGTCTCTGCATCAGTTCCGTCCCATCTGGTAGTAATGACTTGTTTTTTGTGGATCGGAATTGATGGTGAAGAAGGACAGAGTATTCAAAAATATCTTGCATGTACAAACAAAAAATGAGATTTTAATTACCAATTTTCGCAAATGAAATACTTCCTCCATCAATCAATATAAAACACCTAACAATGTTAAAGAAAAAAAATTATAATTTTAAATGAGAATAATGAATTGCACTGAAAGAAATATTTGAAGTAGGAGAAGAAAAAAAAAATTTATTAACTTTCGTGAAAGACGAAACATTGACATTGATCTACTTCATCTCAAAATTTTTGAAATCAACTCTTTTCTCGACAATCAATCCAAATACGATCCACTCCCACCGAACAATTGGCCAGGTTTTTATTGTAGTTTCATCTATCAGTCCGTCATTCGAATTTTCTTGTCATTCCAATCCATCATGTGATCGCCGGTATCGGAACACACATGATATGCTATCTGCGATCTACCAATATCTCTATTTTTCATGATATTTTGAAGTTCACGCTTTCTTATTTCTAAAGGTGTTGATGTTTCTCCAGTATAAGTTTTTCACAAATACTAGAAATATTGTAAACACAACTTTTGCTGCTTTGTTCCTCATTCAAAGGTTTAGTTTTTGTGAATATAGATCATTTTGTGTTCTGAAAACGGTTCTTATGTTGAATAGAACCATCTTTGGGAAAGTCCACAAAATATCAAATTCAATAAAATTTGTTGTTCTCGCCCGTTTCTTCTCCATGATCATTATAATTTTGACATAGAATTGTCCTCTCTAAATTTGATATGGTTTTTTCTATGAAATTTGCAAATTTGCTGGATATTGATCATCCTCGAGAATATTTTGAATGAAATAAATTCATTATCTCTTATTTCGGTTGTAGATCAAATTAAATGAGCCCTATCATGAATTTTTGTATAATAACTATCCTGACAACCTTTAATGATTAGAATAAAAATTCATATAACTATTGGTTCTCACTATTTGAAGTGTTTGCAAACATTCACAAGCCACATGAATCATTTTATTGTCCTATTATATGGTGTAAACTGTTTCAACATGAAGAGGCTTGTTTTCTTCATAATTCTATTACCTATATGAGAAAAAATAGAATTCATTGGATACGAAAGATTAGTTTTTTCAGAATAAATCAACCCTTTTCATCGTGATTTAAAAACTTGCTCCCAATGCGTTGCGAATTTTTAGACCTTGCCCCACTGAACTCTTGATGTATATTCAGCTTGAATAGAATTAGTGAAATGCGAAGAAAAAGCCCAAGGTGAATGCCAAATATACCCCAATCGTAATTATTCTTTTTGTGGTATTGATTGTAACCTAGATTGCAGGTTTTTCATTTATCTTATGGCGATCTACAAATTCATTTACAACTGTGGGTAAAGTATTCACGTAAATGGCAAGTTAATGATAACGGAATGAATTAGTGGAAAACTAAGTGGAAAGTGGAAACCAAGGTCTTGTTGGGGGTGTTTATATTTGACATTATTGAAATACTCAAGGTTCGATTTTTAACGATATTTCATTTTATGTGCCTGTAAGAAATTCAAGACGTCATGATCTCTTTTATCTTCCTTTGCGGAGTACGAATAGTGCACAGAATTCTCCCATATCATATAGAATATTGAAGTATTTACACTTATTTGCTGAAGATGTTGATATATTTCACGAGGGGAATATACAATCAAGAGGAAACTTATAACCAAATATAAATTTTCTTTCCACCAAATTTTGTAGAAAAAAGATCAAATAGGGATGTTCAAATGAGTTTGATATCACTATCCCTCCAGCTGCAACCCCTAACAGCTCTCATTTTAATAGGGAAAAGGGGTCGAGCAGCACCTTGTTGGAAAGGCAATTCAATTTCTCGCATGTGTGTTTTTTTTTATCGCTTTATCATTATATAGAGAGGCTCAATATTCCATCAATAACTTTTCACAATTTGGATCTTTAACATGGAAAAAACGCTCGGATGGGTCAAAAAATTAATTCTGTCTACTGTTTCATCCAGTTTGATAGTTGAGCAATGGAAGAAAAAAATAATACGATCATGCAGGTAACTGAATTAATTACCTTTTCAACAGAGCTACTTGATATGAAAAGAGTCTTCCGGGCTTATTGGCCGTGGTCCATTAGGAATAATTTCACCTAACGTTTCGCCTACAACTTCGGTAGGCATCTTCAGAGGATTCTCGGTCTAAGGTTGTACCTCGAACGCTGAATTTCTGACACTGGCGCGTTCGAACCGGAAACGTCATCTGCGCGCCGGTTTGTGGCGGGAAAAAGTGGCGCGTCTACGTACGCGATGCTGATTGGCCCATCGCTCCCGCTTCGTGTCGGCTTGATCTTTGTTTTTTCTAAGGTCGGTAACCAGGCGCTATGCAAGAAAGGAGTCTCTTCTTTTCTATTTATGTTATTTTTGTGTTTATAAATTTCAATGGCTTCCATGTTCAGCCTGGGATAGTAACTTCTAATATTGGAAATAATCTCCGCTTTTGAGAAATCTATGTTGTGTCCATCTATTAGCGCATGTTCTGCTAGTGCGGATTTTTCTGTCTGATTCAGTCGACAGCACCGTTCGTGTTCCTTAATTCTAGTATTAATACTCCGCTTTGTTGTGCCAATATAGACTTTGCCGCAGTCACAAGGTATTCTGTAAATACCAGCTTGTGAAAGTGGGTCAACTTTGTCTTTGGTTGTTTTGATCATTTGCCCAAGTTTTTGTGTCGGTTTATAAACAGTCTCGATGTTGTGCATTTTCAGTATTTTACCAATTCTATCTGTGACCTTGGGGATGTATGGTAAGATGGCTCTTCCGTTAGGTGTAATTTGTGATGTGTTATCATCACGGGTGGAAGTTTTTGTTCTTATTGCCCTCTGAATTTCTTTGGTATTATAGCCATTGGCGATGAATGCATTCTGTAAATGTTCAAGTTCATCCTCCAGAAATTCCGGCTCGCATAATCGTCGGGCTCTTTCTACGAGTGTTTTGATAACTCCTCGTTTCTGTTTGGGGTGATGATTAGACTCCTTATGTAGATATCTGTCAGTGTGGGTTGGTTTTCTTGGAAGAGATCCTACCTCATCCAAAATCAAACAAACAAAGGCTCTCATAAAAGTTTCTTCTCTCGATGAAGAAACTAAAAAGAGAATTTGTAAGAGTGAAGCAAGGGCTCCGCGCATATACGGACTTCCGAAAATTCACAAGGATAATGTCCCATTGAGACCAATTGTTAGTACCATTGACTCGCCAACATACGATTTAGCCAAAGTCTTAACGACGATGTTGAGGCCTTATGTGGGAAATACGGAAACCTTTGTCAAGGACTCTACTCACTTTGTAGAAAAGCTGCAGAACATCCAGTTGGGACCAAATGACCGACTCGTTAGTTTTGATGTTGTGTCTCTGTTCACATTAGTTCCCATCAGAGAATCGCTAAACTACGTTTCGGAGATATTCCCGAATGACATAGCAAAGCTCTTCGAACTTTGCCTAACATCCAGCTACTTTCAGTGGAAAGGCGAGTTCTATGAACAAATAGACGGTGTCGCCATGGGAAACTCTCTAAGTCCTGCAATTGCGAATTTCTTCATGGAAAAATTCGAACAAAGTGCCATCGAATCGACATCGAAGAAACCATCTACGTGGCTACGTTATGTAGACGATACTTTCGTCATTTGGGGTCACGGAGATGAAGAATTGCAAGTTTTCTTAACCCATCTCAACAGTAGGCACCCAAATATTCAATTCACAATGGAAGTTGAAAAGGATGGTGCACTACCATTTCTAGACGTCTTGGTAACTAGAAAGCCTAATGGGAAACTAGGACACAGGGTTTATAGAAAACCAACCCACACTGACAGATATCTTCACAAGCTGGTATTTACAGAATACCTTGTGACTGCGGCAAAGTCTATATTGGCACAACAAAGCGGAGTATTAATACTAGAATTAAGGAACACGAACGGTGCTGTCGACTGAATCAGACAGAAAAATCCGCACTAGCAGAACATGCGCTAATAGATGGACACAACATAGATTTCTCAAAAGCGGAGATTATTTCCAATATTAGAAGTTACTATCCCAGGCTGAACATGGAAGCCATTGAAATTTATAAACACAAAAATAACATAAATAGAAAAGAAGAGACTCCTTTCTTGCATAGCGCCTGGTTACCGACCTTAGAAAAAACAAAGATCAAGCCGACACGAAGCGGGAGCGATGGGCCAATCAGCATCGCGTACGTAGACGCGCCACTTTTTCCCGCCACAAACCGGCGCGCAGATGACGTTTCCGGTTCGAACGCGCCAGTGTCAGAAATTCAGCGTTCGAGGTACAACCTTAGACCGAGAATCCTCTGAAGATGCCTACCGAAGTTGTAGGCGAAACGTTAGGTGAAATTATTCCTAATGGACCACGGCCAATAAGCCCGGAAGACTCTTTTCATACCAGTATATCCGGTCGTGAAAGCCTTAAACTATTCAGAGCTACTTGACCTAATCTCTATTCGAAAATAATTTCTTTAAGTGGTAGCGGCTAAAGGGGTAGTGATATCGAATTCATTTTTTGACCCGTCCGAGCGTTTTTTTCCATCTCAAAGATCCAAATGGTGGTTTGTTTTAATCTTTCATTGATATTTTATAATCAAATATTGATGATCAGTTTTCACTCACAATCTTGTGTTATGAGGACATGTCGACAACAAAATCCATAACACTGTACGCACAATATTCGAAATCTATAATTGATTATTATGAGAAGCAAAGCGTATACACACTATGGATAAGTATTAAGCTAACGACCTGAGTACGACTGATCGATGCTTTTTCGTTTCTGGTATATTCAACTCCATTGTACAATGTGTCCCAAATTGGGTGACACTGCACGGTATCTCAGCTATTACTGAAGATAGAGACATGCGGTTTTTGCGACACTGTGTCACTTTTTTGTAAAACTTTTAAAAAGCCACAAATGAAATATTCCAACTACTTTTGTTTCTGAAATACAGGGCGAAAACTTTTTGGAGATATTATTATTTCTCGGGACCTGTATGAGACAAATAAAAACTACTTTTAATAGATTATTTCAAGTAAAAATCAGTGGCGTAGTTAAATTTTTTCAGAGCACTGTTTCAGAGATTGAGCACAAACTTGTGATTTTCCAGATGGAACACCCTGTATATTTTAACGTCAAATTTCTGCAATTATTTTTCTGAATACATTGATGTATCACAACCTAACCTCTGATGAATTTCGTCAAAAATCAGTAGAATCCATATTATGTTTATTTCATAAACTCAAAATATCACTCTTCAACATGAACTTGAAAATGGGACAAATTGTAATATTCATATTGAAATTTTTGATGCATCTCCAACTTTTATGCATTTGTGGTAGAATTCATGTCTTTCTATTGACAAAAAAACAAACTTACATATGGATATTTCTGATTTCTGAAATTCATTAAAAATAAGGTTGTGATAGATTAATGTATTCAGAAAAATAATTGCAGAAATTTGACGTTAAACTATACAGGAAAATATCTGGAAAATTTCAAGTTTGTGATCAATCTCTGAAACAGTGCTCTGAAAAAATGTTTTAACTAAGCCACTGACTTCTACATGGAATAATCTATTAAAAGCAGTTTTCATGTTTTCTCTATCTCATACAGGGCTCGAGAAATAATAACATTTAAAAAATAGCACATTTTTGTTTTCACCCTGTATTTCAGAAACAAAAGTAGTTCGAATATTTCTATAGACCCAAACTGCCGTCATGTTATTAAAATTGGTTTTCTCTAAAATCCTCAAGACCTCTAAAGCCATCAACCATTCAACCGACTATGTATAAGATTACACTAAAGCTCGAAAGAGAATACTAAGAAGTGGCAAGTAGTCCAAAAGAGCCTCAATGTGACAGACACTAATAGTTAAAGGAAAACACAACAATTTCCTACAGAATATTCAGAGTTGTTTTGGGAAGCCACTGATATATATATATATATGATAATAAGAGAATGTTTACAATTTTTCATGGTAGTCGACTAGTGTTCTAATTTCAAAGCTTTATCATCAGTAGTAGATATGAATTTTTTTCGATATCGCCGTTTATCCAATTTTCGCTCACAACTAGAAACAAAATAAGGTGGCCGAAAATAAAAACTGTTCTTTTTACCTTCTCGGAAAAAGAAAACGAAAATTTGGGATCAGATTTTGTTTATCTCCTCTGATTTTGAAGTTCTAGTGCTGAAACATCGAAATTGGCCCACGCTGTAAATACCTTGTTTCTCTGCGAAATTCCTTTTCTTCCATCTTTCCTAATGGAATATTCAAATAAATTATCGGGTGAGTCGGAATGTCAATGCCAGTAGAAAAAACTGTTACAAATTTCCTGAAGCTTTTGAAAAATTATTTCATCGTCACCGCATTTCTAATGTACCATGAATTTACTACAAATATT
Source organism: Hippodamia convergens (assembly GCA_038502775.1). Taxonomy (NCBI): domain Eukaryota; kingdom Metazoa; phylum Arthropoda; class Insecta; order Coleoptera; family Coccinellidae; genus Hippodamia; species Hippodamia convergens. The sequence continues at coordinate 50,392,831 of CM076607.1, read as the reverse complement.
TCATAGGTTAGAAGGACATAGTTCGACTGACATGAAAAACAGTAAACAACATTCTCATTTTATCATGTATGTAAATTGCTTCCCAGAACAACGCTGAATATTCTATATTAATTTTTTTTCTTTTTTCATAAGTGACACACTGACGCTTTTTCTATTTATTCTCATTTCTTCGTGTCACCTTTCGAGTTTAAGTGTAGTCGTAGACTTCCATATTGTAAAAACGCTTTGGTTATCATTACATTCAAATATAAATTTCGAATTTTGAGCCTACGGTGTCATGGATTCTGTAATTGACATTTGATCATTTCACATGATTGTGAGTGAAATGAAAACTGATCATCAATATTTGATAATGTGTGCCAGTGGTCTTGAAATTGTCAAACTTTAAAACGAGTATCAAATTATTTTATGGTGAAGTTCTTTTCCTACTTCACAATCCAACTATTTTCCGATTGTTCCGAACAGCTATGTTCCGATCATTCGTTTGAAAAGGCAAAAACGAAGTTGCGAAACATCGCTCATAAAATCTCGCAACTAACAAAATCTTCATGATTGAAGGAATACGATCCATTTGATGTACATTCCTTCTATTTCTGAATATGAAATCAAATGTCCTCAAAGCTTGAGTGGATATTGCAGAAATTGACAAGGACTTAGTATTCAACAACAGTTTCCAACACACCAACTCTCCAATGCCTGTAGTTCCGACTGTGAGCCGTCTTGAATAAACCTGATCAACTTAAACAGTTCAGGACAACAAATGAACAGCAGTTATCTTACAGAATGAATGACAGACTCAAATAATATTATATTTGTTAAATATTAAGAACATCATCGGTCCAAAGAGACTTCTCTGGGTTACGCCTGATATTTGTTTTGGGAGAGAGGAGAAGAATATTGAAATAATTTCTAAGGAGAGTTCATTGAATTATATCCAGAAGTTCGACAAGTGAAACTTTTAGAAAACGACTGGAATTTTTACACTTTTCGAAAAAAACATATTTTTTTACTATAAAACGTAAAATACCTATAAAACTACGAACTTCAGAACGAAATGTCATAGAATAAGAGTTGTAGACCATCATATTGTGATGAAAATGAAACCCCAGCCCCCAAACCACAATGTTAAATAGCGCAGTAGATAATCCTACTGACGATGCTGATCATTTAATCGTAGCTAGTGCTGTCGAAGTTGCTTAGCAGTCCCATGAGTGTGTGGTTATTGTTGGGGAGGACACTGACCTTCCTGTAATTTTGACTGCTCCAGCTCTTATTTATTTGCACCAAAATTTTTTAAGGAAGCCTGGCAAAGGCAAACAGCTTGCAGCTTGCGAATTTATTAAGGAATACTTTCATCATTCTAATAAATATTTATCGGGATAGTTTGTATAGGAGCTTTTCTAATTGTTTACGAAAAAAATGTATGTAGTTCATTTATAAATACTAATTCCCGATAGTAATATAGATCTGAAAAACAAATAAATCGTATTTCAGATTTTATGCATTCATGAGTAATATTGTGATAAATTTCGTCTCTTCAGACGTAGTTGAATTGAGTAGGTACCACTTCCTATTCACCATTAAATTCTGTTGTTTCAACTCTGATACAAATTGATAGTCCAATATTTGTCGGGAAATCATTATTTTTTATCCGCACCATTTAATTGTACCTATCGGAAAAGCAATTCAACCATTGAAAATTTAATGGGCCTCGGTTAAATCAAATGTGCTCACTTTTACGTCGTATAAATAATATTACCAATTTCATAAATCGCATTTCTGTCATTTTCTATAATGAAAAAAAATTGTAAGGAAATGTCAATTTTTAACGAAATATTCAACTCTGTAAATAAGCTTTCTCCTATTCAAATTGGATCATGAAGGTATTCATAATTTTTTTTTCATATTCTTGAAAAGAATAAGTACGTTTTACGATGGGAGAATTAAAAAAAAGCTATGATAACCCAGATATGAATCGAAATAGGGGAGTTTAAGGTTTTCCTACTCAGTCTATCGAACAAAAAGTCGTATTTTTTCATGGTTTTTCAAGAATTTTTCGTAATTAAATTTTGTGTGCCAATTATTTAATTAGATTTTTCATATTTCATGAGTTCATTTACAAAAAAATTTTTAAGGTTGCAGATTCTAGGGCTTATCTCTGAAGAGTAGAAGTTTTCTACTGATACCTTATGTCATGATCATTAGAATCAGATATAAATAAAATAAAAAAATTATCTTGATTTTGAACTGAAAACATTTAAATGTAATCTTCGAGTAGAAATATAATATTATTGTGATATACATATTATCAGTTTATTGTTTGAATGTAATTATCGAGTGCGTTGTGCTTTTAGCCGTAATCTAGATTCTTCAAGTGATGTGATTCATCAATAATATTAAATCAAATTATGAATACTATCAACATTCATTGTTAAAAATATAAAGAAACTCGCAATTGACATGTTATATCGTCTTCAGCAAATATGGATTAATGTTTCATTGTCTGGTTTACCCAGCAATTTGAATTCTAATTTTTGTGTTAGTTGAAGGTTTATTTACCTACCTTGAAAAAGTTCACGAAAGTAACAGAAAAAAAATCTTCTGGAAAAAATTGCATAAATTATTTTCGTATCAAGAACTAAATATTCCTTAAATATTTTATTTGATCAACACTTCTCACACAACATGTAACAAGTTCTACCACACAGATTTCTTCCTTGCCATCGACCTCTCATATCCCAAGTAGGATAATACTTATGGCTACAAGGATACAATGGTGCCAGAAATGAACCATGACATAGTGTGAATGAAATTAAAAGTATCACCAAAAGCTTAATCATCAGCATCATGTGTAGTTTTTCTCGAATCAATAAATCAACAGCTGGTATTTTATTTGTTGTCTAATAATCATGGATCTTGTCAACGATAAAGAAATACCTGTCAACAATATCATAGAAAATGTTGAATGGTTTTCTGGTGGACATCAGTATCATTCGATCATAATCATCATAGACATGGATTATATATCTGAGGATTCGATGAATCAAAAATTCTAACCTTACGATCTGTCAAATGTCGCAGTAGAAAACGACAAACATACACATACGATACTCCATACTTCTATGTGTAGTTAGATACATACTAGCCTAGAAACTCCAAAATATACCTTATATCTGAAATAATAGCGATTTCCGTACTTTTAGAAAATTAATGGATTCTCTGATTTAATATCATGTCTAATCAAGCAAAAACTTCAATCATTAGAACTAATGAGGAAAATGCATAATTTATACATCAAATTATGTATCCGAGATAACAAAGAAGAATCTGATCATTCGTTTACTTTTCATTGATGTAGAAAGGGGAAAACGAAAATTTTCTCTAATTTTTGGTGAAGTGTACGAGTACAAGATAGGGAGCATAGATTAATACCATTCAGTTGGCGCGTTCGGCAATACCATCCTAGAGCCGACGGATTTTTTAGTCATGTGACTACAGATCATACAGATTCATCTCTGAATGAGAGATATTCAGCTATTATTTACTTGTATAAACCTTTATATGTCTCGAAACGTACCCATTGTAGGGTGTGGGTCTTCACATATTCTAAGGTCAAAGTCAAGAAACTTATATTGTACACATTTGTTGCAAATATCCCGTGACCTATGGTTTGAATGCTATTTTTATTTATTGTTAATATTGTAGAGGATTGACTTCTGTACAACTTTTGTTTGTTTCAACATTTTCCTATCATATAGTGGGCAGGAAGTGTTTAACTGTTTTCAGTATCATTCGACGATAACCTGTAGTCCCAATCTAACCTATAAAGTTTTTGATGAATATATGATGTAATTAATTTGCATTTACTTCACGTTGACTTTCATATCATAATTAATAAAATCTTTACATTTGATAACGCACACCCACTCCTATAAATATAGCATTATTAAAGTGAATACTTTCTCATTGGATAAAAAGGAAAGAAGCAAATGTTCTATTATGCTATTCCTAGCTACTTCGCTACTAACAATTAATCCTCGTTTTGTTGTTTGTCAAATTTAATCGTCCATTGAAAGACCTGAAGAAATATTATTTTTTTCAAATCTAAGCGTCACCCGGTCAGTTGGTTGCATTAACCTATTTTACAACCCGGTTGAGCTACTTAGGCTCGTTAAGTGTTACAGTGTTTCATATTCAACATAAGCATGTAATGTAACTGAACTTGAAAACTATACAGTAATCCAAAGAGGAAAAGCAAAACCTGAAACGCAACCAAGAGGATACATTTTTCACGAAACCAGTCTCGAAAGAGCGTTATAAATTAGAAACCAGCTGTATTGCACAGGAATGTAATTTCTATCTCCATACTTTAGCAGTTTTAGAGACAGGATCTGGCATCTTCACACATGAACAATTAATTGTGAATTCGAAGTGTTTATTTTTTTGTTCATTCTTCCATACCTTATATCACGCTCACAAGATGATAAATGCTAGGAATCTAATAGGTTTTCAATGGTACTATCAAGATTGAAAATCGAAATGAACTACTATAATTCGGCCAATGCACCTATTGGTTTATATAAGATCAAAAATTTCACTGTTATGGATTGGTTAAAATGCGTCTTCAACTTGTACAGTGCATCCCAAATTCTGTTTCCCTAAGGATATTTCTGCAACCGCTGGATCTAAAATTTTAAGTAGGAAAATTATGGGCTACTTTTTGGTGAGGAATTCAAAGGTGCTTTCAAGCTTTTTTTATATACATACATCGTCAGAAGTCTTGCCCCCTCTAGGTTTTTCAAGAAATAAACAATTTTTGTTTGGGACATGAAATAAATATTTTCCTTTATTTCAACTGCACTAAATTTGATAGAAATTTTGTTTTTGTTTTTTCAAATGCCATTAATCATTCAAGAAAAAGAAGCGAATGATGGTAAGAACATGGACGAAATGTCGAATGATTTCTCTGAAAGTGTATGTTAAATAATCTGCTTTAAAGGATTTTTAGAATAATTATTGTTGGTCTTGTTCATTTTTTGTGGTTGAAATAAAATCTGAGTATGAAATCCGAATTTTAATTGTAAAATTCATTTTATGATATCAAGTGTTTTATTGTTTCAATCAGAAAAAATATGCAATTTGATGAAAAATAAAGGACGTCCAATTAAAAAAAGTATAATGATAGCTCAGAAATTTTGTTAGTGTACTCCCATGAATTCTACGTGAAAATATCCATCAAAGACATTTTTCATATTGAAAATATCATGAGAGGTTATCGGGAAACACATTAGCATCCCCGAAAACACAGTAATTTCAAAATCACCCAGTTACTTTATTCAATATGAAAAAACTAAAAGCACCTCTGGATTCATTTGTCATGAAAAATTAGCGCGTAAACTTCTAGTTTGAAATTTTATATTTCCAACGGTTGCAGAAATACCCTTACGGGACAGCAAATTTGGAGGGCACTGTACAGGTGATCCCGAGAACTACAGCAGCTAGAAAAAACGTTGGACAATAAATCACAATTCAAGTTTCGAAAAAGTTTGCCATGCATGACATGAGTATTTTATCTTTGCTTTTTGTTTCAGGTGAGATGTTCTGGAATTCGAAAAACTTACCTATAAAGATCCCAATAGGTAAGCTTACACCATCAGAAGATTATATTTGCCCTAAGAAGTTTTTTAATACGATATGAGCAACCAATGTTGAATAACGTAATTATGTACAAAAGGTAAAATTCTCACTTTGTCCATTACAGTTCAAATTTTAAAGAATTTCAGTCACGCATTATACAAGTATGTACAAAATTATCTTCCATTGATCTGAATTTTTTTCAACGAATTATCGCAATTAAAACATTTCTATGGAACCGATAATGTCTAACAGACGTCATATCTGAATAAACACAAACCCCAATAGAATTAATCTCATTCTCGAAATAATACACATTCTCGAAATTTTCCAATCATTTAGTCGCATGAATTATTCAGCCGTTGTTTCTGATAAATATTGAGGTCGGTATTAGAACGGGGATTATCTTTATGTTAGTTGAAGTGTGCGGTTGTCATTTATAAGCTCAGACCAAAAAACCTCAAAGTATAGAATCGATCCATTCTCTTCGTGCACACCCAACGAAGTGGGTGATCAAGACGCGAATAATAAGATCGTTTCGACCAATAATTCAGATTCGTATAACTTCGCTCATCTCCGCGTTGATCATAACTGGATGAGCTGCAGCCTTCGCAATGATACATTTCTATGCGACAGTCGTGTGTTGTGTGGCCATGGCATTGTCGGTGAGTGCAGTTCTTCCCACTCTTTACGAGTACTACACGCTCCCGAAAATAGAAACCGGATTGTCTGCCAACCAATCGTACTTCACTCTCAATGGACGCAACATTAGTCTATACAGTGGTACTCTGCACTACTTCAGAGTGCCAAAGGCATACTGGAGGGACCGCTTGAGAAAAATGAGGGCAGCAGGTTTGAACGCAGTGGAAACTTACATACCCTGGAACCTGCACGAGTTCGAAAATGGCAAATTCGACTTCGGTAAGGGCGGTTCTGATATGCAGGACTTTCTGGACGTTAAAAGGTTTTTCGAAATAGCTAAAGAAGAAGATTTATTTGCTATAGCACGTCCTGGTCCCTTCATTTGTGCAGAATGGGAGTTTGGGGGTTTCCCAAGTTGGTTGCTGAGAACCAAAGACATTAAAGTACGTACTTCTGACAGTAAATTCATGAAATACGTGACAAGATACTTTAATGCCCTACTACCTATACTAGCCCTACTCCAATTTACAAATGGAGGTCCTATTGTTGCGTTCCAAATAGAAAACGAGTATGGTAGTACCGAAGGAAATGGTTTCCTCCCTGACCGAGTTTACCTCAGACAACTCGTGGATATTTACAAAAAGAATGGCATAAAAGAGTTGCTAGTTACCTCCGATAGCCCCACAGCTCATGCAGATAAGGGTACCTTACCAGGAGTACTACTACAAACAGCAAATTTCGCAGGTAATCCCAAAGCTGAGTTCGATAGACTGAAGGAATTACAACACAACAAGCCTACGATGTCTATGGAGTTTTGGACGGGATGGTTCGATCACTGGTCTGAATACCACCACACAAGGGACGATGATGATTTTGGAAAGGTCTACGAACAGATTCTTTCCTACCCTGCTTCTGTCAACATGTACATGTTTCATGGTGGTACAAGTTATGGTTTTCTCAATGGGGCGAATGTCAATAATGGAGAAACTGACAATTCAGGGTACCAACCAGATACCACCAGTTATGACTATGATGCTCCTCTAACAGAAGCAGGTGATTATACCGAGAAGTACGTTATTGTTAAAAAATTGTTGAAAAAATACAATTCAGTATTAACGAAACTTCCAGTTACCCCCACTATAAGCGAAAAAGTATCTTATCCGAAAATTTCAATAGAAAAGGAGATGTTACTCGATGATATCATAGCCAACATACACAATCCAGTGTCGTCCCTAAACCTTTTGTCAATGGAGAACCTCCCCATAAATAATAATTCTGGCCAAAGCTTCGGGTATATTCTTTACCGTAAAGAAAATATTGATCTTCCCCAAACTCTGTACTTACTATAGAAGGACGGGTATGTGACAGTGTTGTAGTTCTTGTGAATGGTTTCCTTATGTCGAAACCTTTGTTGTATACGGAAGATCTAAACGGATTTGGATTTTGGACATTGAAAAACTCGAACCTAACACTGGGACCTAGAGGTTTGAAGAATGCTACCCTAGATCTGCTTGTAGAAAATTGGGGTCGTGTTAACTTTGGTCTTCTTCCGCAATTCAATCAATTCAAAGGTTTATGGCAAGGAGATGTACTTGTCAACAAACAGAAAGTGACATCTTGGAAAATCTACCCATTAGAGTTCAAAAAGTCCTGGAATAACAATCTCGTAGGTTGGAAACCATTGTCTGCAAGATGGGCACCAGGACCGTCCTTGTACAAGGCAACGTTGACCGTCAAAGAAACCAGAGACACCTTCATAAATATGGAGGGATGGACGAAAGGCATAGTTGTGGTGAACGGTTTTGTTCTTGGACGGTACGCCAGAATTGGACCTCAACAATCGCTATATCTTCCAGCCCCGTTCTTAAAAAATGGAACTAATTCTATTCTGGTGTTCGAACATTACATGCCAGGATCCGAAATTAAGTTTTGTAAGAGTCCTCACTACAAAACAATCAAAAGGAAAGGTATTCAAGGAAGATCGCCATCGAAGAAGTAATTGGAAAGAGCCTGTGTTTTGTTATTGATGCAGTTTTCGATGATGTGAATAAACTAACAGTTGACGAGATATCAGTTACAAGTAGAGATAACGGTATTTGTGAATTCGATTAATATAAACATGAATATATGTTTTTCGACTCAAATCTTTTATCGCCGGTAATTTATTCGAATTATTTCCTGTACACAAAATGTTTATCATTTGAAAACGATACAATCTTTTTTATTATCATCAATTATTCATGCCACCAGAATTCTAGAATATTTTTCTGTAATTTTCAGATTAATTCAGGGATATTTAGAGTACATTTATGTTTTTGATTACAATTCATTGTGCACGTATGGTTGAATTCCAATAGCGTTACCTAGAGTTTGATGATAGACTTTTTATTATAAACAGATCCTCTTATTTCTCTATGAGGATCTAACATTTATGACACGAAATTTATCTGTTGTATTAATCATTATAGCAAATGTTCACTACCTACTTTCAAATAAGTCCAAGTATCCATCAGTCTTGAAACTTCAAACAAGTTTCGATTTGACATGACTTCTTTCACTTGCAAATTCCTTTATTTTGAGTTAATGTAATAAATTCTAGTCAAATGTCCACGATGAAATTTCGGGACTTAATACAAGTTTGAACTCAGTATTAAGGATACTAGATGATTTGCATTCTGATATAATCAGTAAATTATATATGTATCACTTTTTACTTGATCTAGAACGTTAATGTGAGGTACTGATTGATAACATTTATAAAACGAACACCATAAAAGCTTAAATTCTAAATTCATTCATTTCAAACCAGTTTAGTCGATTGAAATTTTGCCTAAGAGTGAATATTCTCATGATTCAGAACCTACAGTGAGAAAATGCAAGAAAGTTCAAGTTCTCATGATTTCTTACTGATATTTCCGTATCTTGAAGTATTATAATAAACATCATTTGGGAAAGTTAAGATTTTATCGTATGAAAAATTAATGTTAATATTTCTCCGTCCCCAACTCTGAGTTTGTAGAGATAAGATGAATGATCTCTTCAATCTTGGGTGACCTACTTCCTAAGAGGAGAACCTAACAACGATATTTGTTTCAGTGTAGTTTATTCTTGGTAAATATTTAGGAATTTCAGGAATATTGAAATAAACGCATATTTTGTATAGTCTGTATTTAATGATTCGATGCCTGATGCTAGTGTTGATGCACCCATAGGCACAGAATTGATGCTTTTGGACGTTTTGACTACAACAATTTGTTTCTACTCAACCTGATTCAATATTTCATATATTATGATATGAAATATTTCAAAAAATTAACGAGAAACTCATTAATATTAGTGTGTAAATGAAAAAATCTATGAAGTTACTATGATAAAAATATTCTGTCATATATCTAAAGCTGGTGAAATGTTCAACATCGTTTTGTCTATCTGTTATCTGAAAAAATCTTGTATTTTTATAACTGTTTGTCACTTAATGAAAATTTCAGATGTACTCGTGCGGAGAAGCAAAAATAATTAGTTCAACATCATAATGACAATACTATAGTAAAGATTGAGGGCTCACTGAATCAACAAAGTCTGCATGAATATAAAAGTGTGTTGGCCAAACAGATAAAACTAGTTTCGATTTTTACACGATAATCACGATGAGGCATAAATAAGTACCTATTCGAAATTATAATTTTTCAAGGAGAGGAAATTGGAGAACATAATTTTTAACTACACAATAATGCCATTGAATATGGAAATTTATTATTATCAATTATGTTAATTTGGTGTAATTTTTATTTACTCCTTGTTTTTCTGTATCATAATCGTCCGATTGATATTTGGCATTGTCCGGAAAAAAAAGAGGTAAGTTTGATAACTGTTGGTGTTCTCAAATCATTAAAAATTTGGGATCAGTGAAGAATACACACACCCTATTTCAAAGATTTATCCTCATTTGTTGCATATAAAAAAAACAATTCTAAACAGTTTTTAGCCAAAAGTCTATTTGCCTTCCTTATTGGATACTGGTAACTTCATAACCATGATGACATTATTGGTGATATTAATTGATAGTGGACAAGACGCATATTTCGTACTTTGCGTGGTCTATAACATTTTCAGTACTGCTTATCAAAATTAAGAAAATAAAATCAATCGGAAATTTATGTCTTATTATTCTTCGAACCAAGAGAAGAAGACAATAGGTATATTGCTAAATTACCTAATCTCCAAAACCTACATGTACGTATGGAAGGAACAATCACTTACCACTCCCTCATGTCAGACTTATCAAGAGGATCAGGAAGATTAATGTAACCAATTTCATCAAGTCATTATGTCGATTTGAAAAAGTCAGGTTTTAAACGATTGATCGGATGCAAACAATGGATGCTAAGTGTCCAAAACAAATAGGGTGTACTCTCTTCGAGATCAGAATTTCAGATAATGCAGCTTCTACAAGTACAACAATATAATGGATCAATTTTCGATTAAATTCAAGGTTCATTGGGAAATCTCTTTATAACTCCCGTGAAAGTTGTTTCTGGTAAGTAGAGAAAAAGGAACTGTTAACAAAAAGCTTTTTGAATATTTCACGTAAGTATCGAAATACTTGGGAAATGTTAGTTTGATAATAATATAATAAATAATGTCTCAAGTCAATTAGTTTCATGGAAAATAAATACAAACTATTAAAAACATTGAATATACTGAATTCAAAACACTGTATCAGTGTGTTTGTGTTTGTTTCAAAAAGAATGTGAAATTAAATTATTAATTTCTCATTAAGAAGTGTAATCACCCCAGTACATGGTGTTGAGATTTCGATGATTTAATACTACATCTGAATAGATAAAAAATATAATATACCTACATGTCATATTCTCGTTCTCGAGAAACATAAATTGCTGAATAACGCCAGTCGCTACGGTGTATTTCCAATTGTAATTCAGAAATCGTCAGTTGACATTCAGAAAACACTTGTATGACAGATTAGTCAATTGTATTTCAGAAAAGATCAAATGGTATTCAGATTTGCCAATTGAATTTCAGAAAATATCAAATGAAATTCAATTGAGTTTTTCGAAATCATTTGATATTTTCTGAAATTCAGTTGAATAATCTGAAGTTCAATTGACGCTTTCTGCAATTAAAGTGACTTATCTGAAATACACGTGACAATTTCTGAATTACACTCGGAAATGGTGTAGTTTCCGTGCTACAGAGTGATTTTAGAATTTGGCTACGCTAACGAAATTTAAAAAAAATTGAGAAAAAAGATACTTTCGTCTCAAGGTACAAACAAGGCTTATTTAGGGAGGTCATATTTGCTCTTATGACACTAATTCAACACTTCAGAATTGAAAATGAAAAATCTGTACCAGGATTTTAATTATTATTATTTTTATTTAATCATTTTTGAAAATAACACAATGATTTTGCAAGGCATCGACATTCGTTGATTAATAAGACTTTGAACAGCATTCATAAGCATTTATAATGAAGACTTTGTCTTCATTTTGCAGCATCTGAAAGGTGAATACTTTTCTCAAAAGTTCTATTTGTAGGCATCTCCATGTAAATGGTGATTGTGATACTATGGGGCTGTATCAACGTACAATTATTCATGGATCTATCTCAAGGTACCAAGTCCTGCCTTCGTGATTTAAATTACTAGTGAAACAAAAAAGGATTAGATATGTTGAAATACAGTATTATGAATGCTTGTAGCTATTAAGTTTATTAGTTGAAATTAATTCAATCACTTATCTTGAAACAAATGCATGATTGCATCTTTTAAAACTATTTGCAGAATGAGCTCCTATTCTAACGCGAATTCGAAATTCGAAAACGATCAACGAAGAAGCAAATTTCAAATAAAAATTTAGTTTGTTTACATCCTAGTGTATCTAGCAGTTAGTGTCTGTTTCGAAATTTGACAGATTACGGAATTTGAATTGACTTGTGTTGAAAATTGACATGATCGGAAGTCAGAGTTGACAACCACAAAGCGACAAAAATAACTGAAAATAATGCTATAATGAGTTCATTACAGCAATGATTTTAGTAGTGCAATAAACTTTTTACGATACTGAAACCTGAAATAGAGAAAATCAAATATAATAAAAAATAATTCGCATCTACAAAATCACCGTCTTGCACTGATCGCGGACAGAAATCAAAATAGCCAACTTCTATCATCGCCTTTCCAGGTTATGAATCGCTCTACGAGTACTTTCCATATTTCTCTCGCACAAAACACTCATCAATATTCTATGCAGATCATCAACCATTCTTGTCATAGCCCTTCACTTCATTTTATGATCTCAATTTAATATTTTTTTCATTTAAAATTTTCTCTCTCTGTTCATATATTTTCATTTTCTGTACCCTTGGGTCTGTTGGCCCATGGTATTAATGTACTGTCATTATTTTTACTAATACATATTTTCATTTATCCTTGATTCATCATGTGACCATACGCCGGAAAAACCTTGGTCGATCGCCCTTTAGTTGAACTAATAAATATTATTAGAATTATATTCACTTAATCATAAAAAAAATTTAAACTCCCCGACCTACCGACGTCCTAATTTCTGAGGCACAAAGATCTGACCTACATTCAATTTTTTCTGTTCGAGCTCTTCTGTATTTTCGAATATTATAACAAACAATTGATATAATATTTTATCGAACGTATTTCATGGAAATAAAAGAAACCCTAGATACTGCAAATTCTTCGTGAATGCTATAGTTGTTCTGACGGTTCACTAATTGCAGTAGCACTTGCTGTGCGAAATATCTAATTACCGAAGCAATGAAACCATTCCAAACAATATCCGAGATGATATCCACTTGTAATGGACGATAATTACTTTCTTCCCGCTCTAGTAGCATCAAAGTGTCATGTACCTCAAGAATATTTTATTTATAAGAAGTTTAATTCCATGTTGCAGTTCTGCTATGTAGCCAGTAATTGTCGTGGTCATTGCACGCACGACTGATCCTTAATGGCGTCGCTTATTACTTCGAATTTCTTATTTTATATTTTTCACACTTTCTTCGGATGTGAGTGACTAGCAGCCCCGATTTTGCGTTTTATGATTAGACGCTTTTTGCTGTCGGAAGTTATTCAGTTTTTGTCCGGATCTCCTATAATAACTAAGGATAAGTTGGCTTTGAACGGTTGATAACCACTCGACCTAGTTTTCAAAAGTTCAGCTTCGTAATCATAAGAATGCAAAGGAAGCTTAGAGATGGGGACCACTGAACAATTTGAATGTTGAATGCCTAATATACAATGTACTCTGATAAAAGAAAATCATACATAAACAGACTTCAACTAATTCAAAACACTGCATGAGAAGAAATGTCAGAAATTAAAAAATGATAATAAAGAACAGCGACAAAATGTGAAAATACGAATCAGGTTATCCGCAAAAGAAAATATGAACACAAAAGAAAATGCCGAAATAAGACGATTAAATGAACAAAATCCAGCTATTTAGTTTATGGTATAAATGGTGATCAAACATAGAATTTTCACATAGCGTTGGAAGTATATGAGTGGCTTTCACAAAACTATGTCCGATCAAAAAAACTTACGTAAATTCGAACCAATCGATATTTAAGATTTTTCTATTCCCTACAGAACTTATTATTGAGTTTTTGTCAAACAAATCTGATGAACGGAAGAAAAATAATGCTTGGTCCGAAAAAATAACCTTCAATTCAATCATATTATAGACTAGCTGGCCCGCGCAAATTGGCTATCAAAATTATTGTTATTTTTGTTAGTCCAATGTTATCTCAAAACACGAATAATTTTGAAGACGTCTAGATCCTGATTGCCACACAGCCTACCAGATCCAATTTTATTTACCCTTACTTTTCATATATGTATATACTTCCTATACCTAAATAACTGAAATTATGTTCCTATAATCGAATAATCAGTCCCCCCATGACGCGGTTTCTTATGTCAGGTCTTCTTATTCCCGGCATCGCAAATTGAACCAAGTTGACAAAAACATTCCCGCATACTTTGAGGTTAGTTGTATCTATCACAAAAGATCAACTGCAAAAAGAGGACGTAACTTGAAATGAAGCGTCTAAATGCAAAACCATACATTTTACATTTCCCAAAAAATGAGTTAAGGAAGGGTAACAATAGAGGAAGTTGCTGGCAATCTGATTCTCATACCCTCAGGTTCATAAGTTGACTTATGAAATGGTCAAGACTGGGAATTTTTCAATTCAAAACTATGATTTTTTCAGGTTTTTCTCGTTTTGTTAGGAAGGGCTCATACATCAAATGTCTGGTTTTGCATTTAGACGCTTCAAATGTCACTTTCACAAATGAACACCGAAGCCGATATTGACATAGATAACCGAACATGATACCCAATGTTTATCGAAATATTAATTAATTATTAATTGATAACATTGGTGTTTTGTGAAAACTTTGCGTCGTCCTCACTTGAAGAAATTATTGAAATCAAGAAATAGATGAAACGATGTTATAAATACATAATGCAAAATCAATCGTAAAACTTTGATGTTTAATTGTCAAACATCGATGATCCTCGAAAATCAATGATAATCGATCACCTCCATTTTTAAGGAAACACCATATTAAATACCTTGCATTTTCATATTTTCTCGCCTTTCAAACCTTCCCTGGAATTCCACAAATGAGTCAAGACCAAAATTAGCCAAATTGGTCCAGCCGTTTTCAAGTTTTAGCGTACCTAACGCACAGCAATTCATTTTTATATATACAGATTTGAATATCCTCTAGCTATAGAGGATATATATATTCCAACGAAATTACCAAATTCTCAATGCCTTAGTTTCAAATGTACCAAATTTCTATTGCAATGCAAGATTTTTCGGACGCACATTGCATGAATAACCTTTACTCAACTTTATGAAACGTGTGAATACCTCGGTTTCAGAAACCGCGCTTTGGCGCACGAAATAAGTCAAGTTTAAGGTGTGAATATTCCATGCAAACTCCTGCCAAATCCACTCAAAAACAATGGACTTATCAGGTTAACGAATTAGGCCGACGATATACAGGGTGGCCATTTGAAAACGAAACAGACGAGATTACAGACGAAATAAATTTTTTCGATAGAAATGCTCGGACAGGTCGATTTCTGTTTCGAGGGGGACAACTTAAGATGTAGGTTACGGAAGCATAGCGCTTCAACCCTTGCTACTACAACCCTCACCCCCAATTTTGAATAGGGAAGATGGGGTGAGTGATACCTCATTTGAAAGGTATTTTTATACGGATTTCAGCACAGTAATTGTTTTTTCATTTTATGCATTAGTTCCCGAAATACAGGGTAGCCATTTGAAAACGAAACAGACGAGATTACAGACGAAATAGATTTTTTCGATAGAAATGCTCGGACAGGTCGATTTCTGTTTCGAGGGGGACAACTTAAGATGTAGGTTACGGACGCATAGCGCTTCAACCCTTGCTACTACAACCCTCACCCCCACTTTTTGAATAGAGAAGATGGGGTGAGTGATACCTCATTTGAAAGGTATTTTTATTCTGATTTCAGCACAGTAATTGTTTTTTCATTTCATGCATTAGTTGTCGAAATATTCTTGACTAAGCATTTGAAAATGAAGTGGTGTTTTCATGGCACTTGTAGTGTTTTTTTGTGAAAAACCTTTCAAATGAGGTATCACTCACCCCATCTTCCCTATTCAAAAATTGGGGGTGAGGGTTGTAGTTGCAAGGGTTGAAGCGCTATGCGTCCGTAACCTACATCTTAAGTTGTCCCCCTCGAAACGGAAATCGACCTGTCCGAGCATTTCTATCGAAAAAATTTATTTCGTCTGTAAACTCGTCTGTTTCGTTTTCAAATGGCAACCCTGTATGTATTCCATTGGAGGTGAGTTGTGATGTGAGAAAAACAAAGTGTTTATTGAATTTCAATACATTACGAGGAGTCATCATGTATGAAAAATTTTTATTCTAATTTAATAAATTGTTGCATTGAAAAAAGAATAAACCAAGTTTGGAACGTTCGCAAAGCAATCATAAAAAAGTGCAAGTGCAGAAAATCCTGCAAGCTATACCTACATCTGAAAAGAAAATGGATAACATCGAATCAAATTGAAACTAACCTTTTGTTGAATTACGTTCACAGTGTTTATCTGACTTAATCGGAAAATACTACAATGAGGACGCACGAAAATCAATAGTGACCTTCATCGCAATCTTCCATCAGAAACTAAACTTTTTACTTGAAGTAATTCATTCCGTTTTTTCACTCAGACCAATCATTTTCGAAATGTATTCACGCCACACGTAACATTTCAGTAATTTTTTCTGGGTTTATCTGCAGCTAAATCACCCAGCGCACATTATTAATATGGAAATGTGTTCGACTATTGCTCGACTTCGGCAAGTGTAGGTGGAGCACAAGATCTATTCACCATTTAAGTTGGTGACAAGGGGCTTTACCTTCTTTTGAATCTCAAAAATTATCGTATGTACTCTTTGTGCCGCATACTCCCGTTGTAGCTGTTGTACCGCTGAGTAATCGTTGAAAATGGGATAATACCTGATTTATAGGGTATGTGGGAAGATCCCAGTCTTCCTCTTTTTTTTCCGTCTTAGTTGTGCTACATGCACCATTGCCGTAGAACGATAAATTGTCCTCCTCTGAATATCATTGTATTAACTCGAAATGTTCAACTAACATATGGTAGGGCGTACACTTGCTCATTCTGAAATTCCTCAGAAGAAAAAATGAAGAACATATTCTTCAGGCAATAAATAAAGAACAACAGGTGAGACTTATGTTAACATCATATTATTCAATCTGAATCAAATACTACAAGCTCCATATTGTTAAACTAATAATTTCAAAGTAATAATGGAAATTGTTTAAGGACCAAAGAAATAAATATTCATATTTATTTTTTTAAATATTGTAATGTTATTATTCGATCTGAATCAAATACTATAAGCTCCATATTGTTGAACAAATAATTTCGAAGTAATGGAAATTGTTTAAGGACCAAAGAAATAAATATTCATATTTATTTTTTTAAATATTGTAATGTTATTTTTATTTTCCTATCATTATTTATTTGTATTTATTATTTCGATCAGTCTCATCAATGTGAATATGGCAGAATATCTTTGAACATTTTGAGTAAGAATGAACTTGATTTCATCATAAAACCCAATGGTCATCATTGTACACTGTGTCCCAAATTTGGTGAGACTGCACTGTATAGGTACTGAATCTTAGCTATTATTTTAAATAGAGATATGCGATTTTCGAGACCCTGTATCATTTTTTTGTGAAACTTTTAAATCCACAGGCAGAAATATTCCGACTACTGAAATACAGGGCGGAAACGAAAATGTTCACTTTTTCGAGATTTATTTATTTCTCAGGCACTGTATAAGACAGAAAAAAACTTGAAAATGCTTTTAATAGATTTTTTTACGCAGAAGTCAGTGGCGTAGTTGAAAAAAACCAGAGTACTGTTTTCAAGATTGAGCACAAACTTGGTATTTTACCGAAGGAACACCCTGTATATTTAAACGTCAAATTCTTTCAAACATGCATTTAATTATTACTTTTTTAAAACGTCATGTTTAGCGATAGAATTTTTCCGTTCTCATAAAATGCTGTGGGCTTTCATTTCTTCTAAAAATTACACACACAACACACAACACTGATGAACACACTCTTAAAACAATAAGTTCTGGGTCGTCGAATACTGTGAAGCTGACGAACCACAGGTTCTCATTTCTGAAGAATCATGAACACACGTACTTGAGCACAAGAGAAGCTTGAATTCGAGCGTGCAACCTCCCGTGGTATGCTTTGGGTAACGCTGATGCCGGCTGTAAATCAATCAATAAGATTTTAGTCGTCAGAAAACGAGAAAATAGTTTTTCTTAGTAAAAAAAAGTTTTTTCAAGAGCGGAGATTTAGGGGGGCCTTTGGGGGATATTAGGCTGTAAAATTTTCTTATAACCTTAGCTTTCCCTCCGATATTGATGAAGATACAGTCCGTTAGACAAATGGCAAAATGAAATTTTCTTGCTCTTTTTTCACATTACCATTAGAGGTGAAAAAATTTTTTTTTAACTAAACATGAACGGTTTTTGTAGCAAATTTTCTGGCTGTCGGTTTTTTAGTCCTCCAGTAGTTCCGGAGATATCGGCAGTTGAGTGAAAAAGGGTCCTTCTGCATTCAAAATGGGATATCTCGAAGACAAATGGTCATTCCCAAGCGTGGTGAAAAGCAAATTAGACCTGAAGAAACAGGCTAAGCGGGTTCTGCATCGGACTAGCTCAAGAAAACTTTTCCATGCGCCCAGAGCAAAAATAACAATTTGAAAATTAAAAAAAAATATATCTTCCTGCTTTATCCGAGGATTGCATGGCTGCCCGTACTCTGAAATCGTTAACCAATAAATTCAGAAACAAGAGTCTTCAAGCTTCAAGAGTTAATTTTTTTATTTCTCATACGACCATTTTTCACTGAGGTACAGCCTGTTGAAAAACACCAAAAAATTTTGAAGATTTTTCTGTTCCTTTAATTGTTGCGAGAAGTGTTTTTATAGTAGGTACTACACTAAAAATGGCATCGAAAAGTTGGAAGATTTAAGCTTTGCTTTATACAGGTGTGTTGTACTACACAATTGACAAAAACAAAACACTGGGAATTTTTAGTTTTTTTATACTGGTAAGAACGTGTAAATAAAATTAAATCTGTATTGTGGGTGATCTGAACAAGAAGGGTCTATTTGTGTGATTTTTAATAAGAAAGTATTTTGCGAGTTTATGTTTTCACTCATTCATTGATGAAAATGGCACATGTGTACCTACACTAATGAGGAGTTAGTAGACATTGTTTTACCGTTCAACAGCTTTTATAACTAAATAAACTCAGTTATCAACAGGCCCCTCTTTCCCCTATAGGGCACTCTGTCCTATAGGGGCAGAAGATTTCCACAATGACGTTTGAAAATTCCCTATATCATAAAAAATTCCCTTTTATTATTATCGAACAGATTTTTTCGAAAGGACCTAAATGCTTCTTTCTTTCAAAATTCCCATTCGCGTACTAAAATTTCTTTCAGGTAAAAAGGCGGAAGCTTTCATTTTCAATAATTCCAAATGAATTGGAACATCAACAAGTTTTCAAAGATTGCAATTTTTATGGCTCTTGCCCATACTGGCATACACTAGATAAGAACAATTATTAGCTTGTGCTATTTGTTAGGGTAGTTAGCCATAAACCATCTGTGTTGTTGATTATATTCTTGCATTATCGAATTCATTGGGAATCTTCCAAGGAAATCCCCATTCAACAACATAATTTCAGATAGCCCTACAAGACAAGAAATCAGTGGCGTATCAGATAGCCCCGCAGAACTCGCGGTGCAGGGGCACCCGGCACCAAAGGGGCCCCCAAGCCAAACTGAAAACATCAAATGGGGCCCCAATAATTTCATTTCATTGAACTTGTCGATTCGAGAGATGTTTCACATGATATAATGAACCAAACTCGTACAAAACAGGTACAATTTACAATCCTGAAAAACAGAGAAATACTCCTGAATTGTAAAAAAAACATGAGTTTTCCAGTAATTTCATTCGAAATTTGAAGTGGCCAGAAGCTTGGACATCGACAAGTTGATAGATAATGTTCGCACAAGAAAATTGTTCAATAATTTCTCAAGTTTTTACCACATTGATCCGTTTCTAGATATTTTTATATCAGAATATACCTTATTTTGTTCAGAAATTTTTGTTAATCAAGATATAAATTATTTTTATAACATTTTTTTTCATTATCTTCCGTTGGAAAACTTCAGGGTAAACTTATCATGAATAACATAGAATTATAGAGGGGGCCCCAGACGGGGGGGCCGAATTTTGCGCCACGACACTGCAAGTCATTTCAGTCGATTTCAGGCAAAAAAATCCCTTTCCCCTTTCGAGTACCAAAATTCCCTAAATCGCCAAAATTCCTTCGAGTTGGTAACACTGGTCACGGCATTAACATACCGTGTCTATGTGAATAAACCTACTCGGCGGTAGGGAATTCCCCTGTATTTGTATTTTGTATGTGGTATTGTGGGTAAGGGCCCCATTATCATAATGTGCCCAAGGCCTCCAAGAGGTTAAAGACGGCCCTGGCCATTCATAAATAATTGTGAAACTTTCGAAGCCACAAACAGAAATATCCAAACTACTTCGGTTCCTGAAATACTGTGAGCAAAAACGAAAATATTCTGGAGATCTTATTGTTTCTTAGACCCTGTATACTATAGAAACAAAATGACAACTGTTTGTAATAGATATTCTTACATCAAAGTCAGTAGTGTAGTTAAAAAAAAATTCAGAGCTCTATTTTTAAGACTGGGCACAAAATTTTAAATATAATACCCTGTATTTTTTAGCGTCAAATATTTGCAATAATTTTTCTGAATACGTTCATGTATCACAACCTGAACTTTAAAGATTCTAGCTTCAAAAACAAGAAAAATCTATATTTATGTTTGATTCTTCAATAATGGGCAATTGATTTTTTTACAAGGGTAATATTTCAAACATAAACCCAAATGATCTCTCCTTAGTATAAACTTAAAAATCTTGAAAACAAAAAATAAATATTAATATTGATATTGCAGGAACAAAAGTAGTTGGAATATTTCTGTTTGTGGATTTAAAAGTTTCACAAGAAAGTGATATAGGGTCGAGAAAACCGCATGTCTCTATCTTCAAAATAATAGCTGAGATACAGTGCAGTCTCAAGCATAACTCATCATTTACTCTTGTAATCCTGAATGTCTTCCAATATTTCTTCAATATTTGTTTTATCACATATATGCATGACAATGTTTGCAATATATGGAGAATTGAATTGCTGATATCTCTCTCTTGAGGAATCGTTATTCTTGGCCTCTTCTTATAATTATCTTCATTAAGGCACAGCGTATGTACTGAAAATTCTTCTTCGTTGGTGAAATATTTAAATTTTTGGGAACACTTTCGGCAATTGAAGAAATGATGAGTCTCTGGTCGAAAGCATGCGGGGAAAAAAGGTATTCAGCAAGGAAATTGCAGAAGACCCCAAATGCACTAGTTCTTTCCAGTCAAAGTGATATTCCTTTGTTCCTTTGCTGAACGGTGTTTCATCATCCTCCCTTGCAACTTTCAGATGAAACAATAAACCGACAAATAGGTACGTGCACAGTGCGGTTCCGCTTCAGGTGGATTGAAGAAAGACCGCAACTTCCTCCGAAGCTCTTGATGGGAAGGGCGGCCGACGGCATGCGTCGGCGAGCCGGCAGAAAGAAGAGGATATGGATATTTATTTCAGGTTTCCTGCCAGTCGCGACTTCGTTTTTTAATTCCTCCTTCTTCCTGGAGATTATTTGATGAATCACGCTTAATGCACTTTCGTGTAATGTTTTCTGTCAAATTATGACATGGCCTTTGTTGGGCTTTTAGCGTGCATTTCATGAATATTCGCAATGAATCTTCTTCATACTGCGAATAAATTTAATATTGAATGGATGAATTTTTTCATTTCATTGGACATCATACTAAACCGAAGATGAATTCATCCACTTAATTTATTACAAATATCTTCTTTTAATTAGAAGTGATACCTTGACAGTTGACCGGTCATTGAGAAAAAAGAAATGAAATATTATGGTAGAATCTTGAATGAGTTGAAAATAGCATCATGATTTTATGGAGTGGCAATAGGTCGACTGAAAGCTCTAGGTAATTCACTTCGTGGACAGGAAATTGAAAAAATATTTCATAATAGACTGAGAAATCTTCGACTAATTACCAATAGCTTCAGGATTAACAAAAACTGTTGTTACCGATGCAATTCGATAGCAATCTGAGGTGGTAAATTGTTCTTCGAAATAAAAATATAACTATTGTCATTCTTAGAGTAACCCAATTTGGAAGAACAAGCAGAATTATAACATGCTTTAATCTTAGATATGCAGCAGTCGGATACTAAAATCCGTCAATTTGCGAAATGACTGGGCAGTTTGTAAACTGACGAACGTTTTCTTAAAAGCTCTTGAAATGAAGATCGTTTTCACTTGGTCTGAAATTTTCAGTCAGTTTGTAAACTGCAAACAACACATCCGACAGATTGTCAAATCATTCGAATCATATTCTGAAAACGTTTCCTGTCTTGACGCAAATTGAATAATTGTTATATTTGTGTAATCAGCTGTACCTACTTCATTATTCTGGATACAGAAATAATAAAGGAAAAATAATATTCACACTTACTCTTTAAAGGTTTCAAAAATAAAACTATTATTACTTATTGCTGCAAGGGCTGCTCAAATGGCAGCTGCTGCTGTTGCATTTTTGATATGATTTGAAACAAAAGCACCTTCTTGTATTACACTGATTTTTGTTGGAACCTTGGCCACCGAGCTTTGAGGAATTCGCTACTGCTTCCCTTATGTTAAATATAAAAAATATTGATTTCGCTTAATTATCACTTTTTGCTTTTTTCCTAAATAGCAAAAGTACAGAAGTTGAAGGGGAAATATTGATTTATTTGAAATCGAACTAAAAATTTAATCATAATAGGACATGTCAACACATAACCTATATAAAGCTTTATAGCTGTTGGTTTTTCCACTCATTCATGATGAATTTTTGAATTTGAGAAACTCAAAATGTGACATTCACTCATCTGAGCTAACACCCTTATTTCATAATGTGAATTGATTCAACAAAGAAGATATTCAATGAGAAACAGATTTTCAAAGGACAGCAAGTTGGGAACAAAATGTGCAAGAAAAACAGCTATGAAAAACGAGTTCAATCAATTAATGAAATCCTATATCCGAGATAAGGAGGAGTTATGTTTCAAAAATAAAATTTCATGATTCTTATCATCAACGACACTTCCATTGGCACCATCCTTATCTATTTGTTGTTTTATTCGCGATATTATACTCCAATTCGTACCTAGCTGTTTTCAACTTGTGTATAAGTTTTTTTCATCGTAACATTTTTATCGCAATAGTTTAAAGGTTTCGTTCCTATAACTGAATTTGTCATCGAATGACCTTTGATGCGATATATCACAAGCAATATTTTTCCAATAGCAAAAAAATTGTTGAGGGGTAAGGTTATTAACCCCCAACTTCAAAACTTCATGCATTTCCCAAACTTCGAGAATAGAAATCGGCGGATTTGAGGATATTTCTCAATATTCATTTTTTTTTAAATAAAAACCTGACGCTTATCACAATTTTTAAATCTTGTCATAAGAAAATCCAATAATACAATACAATACAATAATACAATAATTTTTATTAATCAGTTTTAACAGCAATATTACAGTGTTACGGGAAATCCTGCCTAAACAATGTTTGTGTGCTGATCTCCCGACATGAATTTGGGCATTCAATATCCTAGAAACTAAGAACAATCACAAAAAGAATAAATCATGGAGTACACGATAGATGGAGACTCTGCATGAAAGAAAAAAAGAAAAAAAAGCTTAATAGATTTTTTTTCAGTCACACCGCTCAAGGTGCAATCGAAGGTCCTTTCATTTGATATCGTCGGTACAATGCCAAAGTCACGAATGTGCTTTTCGACTATGTGCACTATATCGCGATCAAAGTCATGGTATCAAAGCCAAAATCGCGAAAGAGTTTGCTTATCCTCCTCTCCAACTTCTAGCCTAGTACCACAAAAGGAAATATTTGTTTATAGCACTGCC
Organism: Hippodamia convergens; assembly: GCA_038502775.1. Taxonomy (NCBI): domain Eukaryota; kingdom Metazoa; phylum Arthropoda; class Insecta; order Coleoptera; family Coccinellidae; genus Hippodamia; species Hippodamia convergens. The sequence continues at coordinate 50,368,784 of CM076607.1, read as the reverse complement.
TTCAATTTTTAAAACAAGTTTGTTTTCGGAACATCAAAAAAGCACATTCGTGATTTTGGCATTGTACCAACGATTTATCACAATCCATATATTCCTATTTGAAAAAAAAACAGTAGGGGGTGTGGAGCGTAAAGAGTGAGAGATTTCACAGTAAAGAATCATAGGAAGACCTGTTTTCGAAATTACACATCCATGGATTCGTTAGAATTTCCTTTAATAATAATTAGTAAAAGACTAATGATCTTATTGCAGTACTCTCCAATCACGAATTGTAAATTATTCCCAAATTTTTTTACTGAAAAATCGGCACAAACAATTCTACTCTTATCCAGATCACTGAATAGGTAATCAAATTATTTTTTTTTTATGTGTCACAATCTACATATTGTCATTTGAAAACATGCGATGAATTGATTTTGGCAGGGTGGCAGGATTTTCCTTAATAATTCCTACTTTTTTGTCTCGCCATATATGGCAAGAAATTAGTTCAAACTACAATATTATGGATTTTATAATCTTCTAATTTTAATTACAAAAAAGTCACGGTAGAATAGAGGTATTTCACTCTCGGTTACATTCTCCCTCATGACAACATATTTTCGGTTAAACGTCCTCTACTTGCTAATTGCTTCTCAACAACGTCTATCACAGTTTCTGTTTTTTGAAATTTTTTCACAACTCAACCTATATCGGTTGGTCGATTTTGCCGAAGTAATCACGAGCGCGAGATGCTTTTGTGTTTGCAGTTCGAATGCCCATTTCCATAATATTCTTCTATTACATCAACAATGGTTCAATACTCAACATGAACACGATTCGAAACGTTGCTGACTGAAAATGTCGAACCAATTTCGAAGAGCAATTACTTTTTGCAGCGTAAAGACCTTTCTGAACTGCAATAATATCCTTCATACGACAAAAAGATAAATTCTTACAAGCCTGGAATTTTCCCACAGTATTTTCTTATATAAAACAAAAACATAAGAGGAAGGAACTCACGCTACTTGAACAAGAATCAATTTCGAAATTTTTTGCCAACATCGTCTTCTAGTTTCTTCTCCCTTCCATTTATAATCTTGCTCGAAATACGCATTCCTGATTATAATTAGTCCATCAGAATTGTAAGATTAAAGGTATTCTGAATCACATTTCCAATAAACACGCCTTGATATGTTGTGATCGAATCAAAAATAATCCGAAATTAACTTCAACTACAGTTAATTAAACCTATAAAATTGTAATCGTCTTCAGGATATAATTGTTTAATGAAACGTTCTCAATAACCACAAATCATTGCCGCGCCTCCTGGATGCAATTAATGAAATTGAATTAGTCACAAGGCCATATCCAAACTCAATTGGACACCGAAAAGATGTGCACCTACTGCGCGGTGTTAAAACGAATGGTTTTATAAGTACAGCAACTATCACATCAGAATCAGAGAGCACATTATTTATGGACCAATAAGCATAATAAGCATACCAAACATGAGCATGATTCAGAAAATATTTGCTGAAAATATGATCTGTTGAAGGTGTGAAGGTTTTCTGCTGTTCATTCATTGGAATTGTAAAAATTGTTAACTCCATTTCTTTTGTAAAGTGGATTCGTCAGTAAACAGAATAGATCTTTTCAAATGTTGGTTATCTAAAACCCACTAACAAAATCCTATTTCTCAAACAAATTTTCTAGTTTGAGCGTTTGAATTCTTTGAACATAGGTAGTTGGGGTAAACTTCTTAATGTCTCAATATCTGGCAAGCTTTACTGTTGCTCACTTGGACTCTGGTTATGCATTTTCTACTTACTGTTTGTGATTCCTCAATTATTTCCAGAATAGATTCTCGTTCAATGCTCTCTCTGATTATTATAATCAAATAGTAATGCATAGTAGATTCTAATGCTTTAAAAACTCGAACAAAATCACTCAATTTTATTCCAAAAAGAACTGTGATTATCAAATTCAAAAACTTTGTACTCTGGCTGAGTGCAATTGATTTTACAGAATTTACAGTATTGAAATTCTTGCTGTGTCTAATGCTCGGAAGAACTTCAGTGAGCAGGTTTCTTTCTTGGGGTTGTACTGCTCATCACGAAAGTTTAAAATAGCTATAGCTATACCATTTCATCTAGTCACCTCGGGAGATACTGTTTAATGTATATGTACAACTCGCTCTGTATATCTCTATCTGAAAAGGAGCACGGGCTTTTTTCATATACATAATTTACTGGTGGAACATAATTGAACATTTTGTACAAAGCTCATTTTCCCCTTACAATTTTCAATCAACCTATATCTCCGAAAAAACGATATCTCCATAATTTTGCTTTTTCGTTCCTGTGTTTTTTATATTCATTTGACGGCATCGACAGCTAAGGTCATTAGCTTTTTCTCAGGCGAAGGAGCAGAAAAGCATCAGACTGATTGTTCCAGACAGACCCACAATAAGTTCACAACTGAGTGAACTATTGAACAAGTAAACAGACGAAATAAGTCAGTTCCTGTGTTATCTGGGAATTGATAAAGAAAAATCTGCGCATCAATTAGAACCCTTACTAACATTCCATTTTTCTTGCAGAGTCCGTAACCCATCCAGCGAAATCTTCCAAGTTTTGTGTACCCCTCCAACGCCGAAACAGAATGGTTCCATGAACGGTACTTCTTCCCCACGACGTGGTTCACGTGGATCTGACTCCTTCACCAGACTGTTTGGACAAGACAATTTGAGAACCCCACCACGAAGAGCTTCCCTAACAAAACAAGGTTTGTACATCAATTTCTATTTAATTTACTTTCACCGGGAAATGCTCTCTAATTGACAGTTTTTTCGAAATATCGATCAGACATATTTCGAAGTTTTCTTATATTATCGTATTTGAAATATAAAATCAATATTTTTTTGGAATGCCGATCAAAAAAAGTTTTCTCTTCTTGCTGTTCACTCTATATATTTGCGATTTCTTTCTCATTAGAGCACTTTCAGTTATAAAAAGACATATTGCAAAAGTGATTTCAAGTAGAGACTCTATCTTCACACTCTGAGGAGGATGCTCTACATTAGAAGTTATATGTGCAATAATCAATCATTTCTTTCTAATCAAACAATAGGTACCGTAAAAGGGGACTACTTGAAAACAGCGAGGAAACTTGAAAAATTCAGCCGTCATTGATTACTACCGGTATTCAGTTTGAGACACAGTCTAACGCTTTTTAGTTTCTTAGATTAGATGATACGAAGGAAGTTTGTTCTGCTGATTAGTATAAATTGTTTTTCTTTAAAAAAAAATGAATTTCATGCATTCGTAATGTACCTCTGAACTTCCTACTACAAAAAGACATCTCATTTATGAGTAATGTTACACAGCCACATTTTTTTCCGAAGAGACTAGTATTTCCTTCGACACTCTAAATCTCAAAACTTACATATAGGAACCTATTTCCTACCTAGCCATTGCTATAATAGTATATTTTAAAACACAGTGACGGCCTTAGGGGGTGGCGAACGGTGCAATCGCCCGGGGCCTCGCTCTTGGTGGGGCCTCGCGCACAAAGACCCGAGCAAATTTTGATATTGTTTTAGAACCCTAATTATTTATAAAGGTTGAAACATAAGGGTGGGTTTGGAAAAAGTTCGTTAACCAATACATTCATTCAAAACAAAATTAATGTAGTTTTTAAATATTGCGGCTTGTCGGAACGTCCAAATATGTAATTGAGTCACCAGATGTCTGACCCTCAGATCAGTAGGAAAACTAGAATGTAGAATCACACAACACAATTAGGGTAAAAATTATCTAAGTATTTTGGCACAATGTTTACTTATCGCAGATTTGGAACCCCATAAAATGTTGTCCGTTCTATGGTGGTCCTTTTGAAATATTCGTTCAATTATCGTCTTATGCACAAATTCATTTCATTGTAGTGAATTACGGAATCTGTTTTTTTTCGAATATAGTGATTAGGGATGAGAATACTGGGTTCAGTTTTGTTATATTCCATTTTATCTGATGAAAAACTTTCATTGATTTTGGTTCTTCATTCACATTTAGAGGTCATATTCACATTTTTCGAATAATTTCAAATTTTTTCTTGAATTCATTGGTTTCTGAAACCTATCTTCAATGTGGCTTTTGTAAGTTTAAATTTGGATACCAACTATCCAATGAATTCATCCAATACATAATACTTCAATATCGGATACTCAAAAATATTAAAGTTGCACAACACTACCCCGAACTGTTCGAAGCTTCAGGGCTTGATACAACTGGGAATTGACGCTCTCAATCAAACTGACCATTAGTGGCTCCTCTATCGTTACATCACTGCAAAAATGCAGAGTTAAAGGATATATAATAAAGGAGTCAATATGCGTGGTGAAAAAAAAAGTGGTGTCCAAAACCATTATTCTTGAAATGAATCTACTTTTTATCTTGCTTGTGTGTATTTGCTTGTGACCAAGCAAAATCTTCTTTTGGTTTTTTACAAAGGTGGTATACTCTGTTTGCCAGCTCAACTCAGAGGTGGGCGATCTTAAAGGATCATGTAAAAGCCTTATCACTAACACCGCTTTGTGAAACTAGATTCACGAAGGAAAAGGGCCTCGCTAAAACCTCCCGCTCAGGGCCTCGCAATGGGTAACGCCGCCCTTATTAAAACAAGTTGCAGAATGATCTCCTATTCCAATACGAATGCGAAATTCGATAACGAGCGACGAAGGAGCGTAGGTACTGACATCCACAAAAAGAAAAATATAACTGAAAACAATGCTGTAATGAGTTTCATTACAGCACTACTTTTAGTACTGCAATGAACTCATTACGATACAGAAATAGAGAATAGTATATTCTAAAACAAGTTGCAGAATGAGCTCGTATTCCAACACGAATGCAAAGTTCGAAAACGAGCGACGGAGGAGCGAGTTTTTGATAGCATGAGTGTTGGAATTGCCTTCTGCAACGAGTATTAGACGGTATTTTCTCTATTTCAGTCAATTTTTGTGAAATACTCTCGAAATTCAAATGAAAATTCAGATTAGTGATTTTTGTTTTGTATCTTGGCAGTTGGTGTGACATACGAAATTAGACAGATCACGGAATTTGAATTGATTTGATTCGAAACTTGATTCGTTCGGAGGTCAGTACTGACAACCATAAAACGAAAAAAATAACTGAAAACAATGCTGTAATGAGTTTCATTACAGCACTACTTTTAGTATTGTAATGAACTCATTACGATACTGAAATAGAGAAATAACTTTTATGCCTTTGTGAGTTCTAGGAGGGATTAGAAAACTTGAATTATCATTATCACGCACTAAAAACAATATGGAATAGCCCCAAAACAATGTTGTCATGCAACAAATGTAATAATTTATCATTCTGTTCTCATAGCAGAAAAAGAAATCTTTCAAGTCATCTTATATTAGCGAATAAAATATGAAATGCTCACTAGGATTTCAATTCAGTTCAAAAATTCATTTTTCTTTCAGATGTTAAGAATCGCAATCCTGTAACTGGCGACGGTGTCGACTCGTATGACTCCACACCAAACAGACGAAACAACACACCAAGAGTCCATAAAGGTAAGGCAAAAGCAAAAGGTTCATTCAACTGGATAATTTCTACAGGGATTGGCAAAATGGGAATGACGAATGAACTTTATAATAGAATCGCTGGAAATTTGAAATGAATTTTAATTTCATCCACCTCTTTTGAATATTTACCCTTACTAATTTTTTTCATTGAAATTTTCTGAAAAATGTATACTCAATAAATATTATACTTTCAAACAATAAATGTTCCCATTTTATAAAATGAAATCTATTCATTTTGCATAATAGTTATTTATTTCATATTCAATATCCAATGAGAATAACAACTACATAAATAGGTATCTGATCTGTAAAGCTAATCGGCTGGTTATGAAATCATTTCTTTTGATATTTAGTTATGAAAAGCAGTCACTCCGTATTTTGAAGTCAAATAGAGCAATACATTTTATCTATAGAAATTTAGGTGATTTGTGAACTAATAAAATTTAAGATAAACTACCAATATTATGTATACTTCATCCATAACTACTCCTTCAAATTTATATGAGTGAAATGAAAGTTTATTTCATTACAGCAAAGTTCCTTTAAATTTTTTTCTAGTCACTACATATGTCATATTTCTTTTTTCACAATCTGGTTATTTTTTGCAGAAAGAAACCCGGTAACAGGTGAAGAATATACAATCATCAGTCCAGCAGTAACACCAACAAAATCACCCCAAAATGGTTTTGCATACACAAACGGTAATTCCAACTCCATCACAAATGGAAACCACACGAACGGCGAGGCCTAAGAACCATTCTTCCTGTAATCACCCAGTAATAATAATAGATCATCCTTGTATTCAGCAGTATTAAAGGAGCTGCTTCCATGTTTTCAATGGAATCGATTAAACATCTCAAGATATTGTTCATCTTGTTCAAATGAAGAAACAGCTCCTCATAGCACCCTTCATTCATTTTATTTAAAAAAACTCTCATTTTATCATTTTTAATAAGAAATATTCATCCTAACCATAATCATGTGAAGAACTTAAATATATAGAATACATTATATATTATCAAGTGAAATTTTCATCCATTGGAAAGCACTATTAAATATTCAGAGTTTCGGTAAAAATATTTATCATAGTGCTTTTGAAAAGTCCGTTCTGTCCCTAAAAGTGCCTAACCTTTAATTGTCCTTTTAATAATTTGGTAAAAGTATTTTAGTGTTATCAATCATTCATAATCACCTACCACATTTTTTAGACTTCTATTTATATGATAACTTAGAATTGTAGTTTTATAGTAGTTACTTTCGATAGCATCCAAAATATCAAATTTTATTTAATGTTGTGCATTATCATAATGTAGAAATAAATTTTATACCATACATGTCTTATTGATTTATTATTTAAAATTGGGATAAATATGTCATGGAATTAAAAATGACTACAGAGGTTTGATTCTCGAATATTTCATGAAGCCATTCCTAAAGTTAAACAAGCATAAGTTGGAGTTTTCGGCAAATTCCTGTTATTTTTCAATTTTTTTGAGCGATTTGTCCTGAGAGGAATGCTTAAGTTCGAAAAAAATGAGAAAGTTCCCAACCTCATTGAAAAATGGATCCAAATTGTTTACAAAAATTGTTCAAAATTACAACCATTCATTTAATAAGGTAGTATTGGTTAAGTAATAAGAAAAGTGTTACTTGCAGCGACTTTTAAACCAGTCTACCCAAGAATAATAATTCAAAGCACTTCCAAAACGTTTTCCTATTCTGCTATTCTGCTCTGCTCACCTCATCGTCACTATACACTAAAATTTTAAAATGACTTGATTTCAATGAAAGAAATCACGCTATCAGGATTAAAGAAATACTGACAACGATCGAACATGGCTCAGCTTATCGCTAAGATCTTTAATGTTTATAGTGGAAATTCACTATGCGTTAGAAGTTTCGGACTGAAAATGTTTCAGATTCACGGTAATTTTGGGGTTGATTTTGTCGAGCAGGTGAATATTTTACATCAACGATTATTTGTAAAATGACTTTTGATGAATTCTGTAACTTGTCAAAAAAAGGCTTTGCTGAAAACCTATTCTTTCGACAGCTTGAGGATTTGGCCATACATGCGAATTATAAAAATTATTTACTCAATTTCTTGTGAAAGCAGCTTCGTCAATAGAAAGATTATACCTATGTTTTTAAATCTTGGTTATTCAAAAGCAACAGGCAGAATTAATTTCTTCGAAAGTGATCTTGATTGCTATAACCTCGTATGAACTACCTGGAAATGGTAGCAATAAAATTGCTTTTGATTCAAAGTCTTTCAAACTTCACTGTGGCTCAGTTTGTAGAACTCTGGCTATGAATCTTTATCTTATTATTGAGAATGATAGTAAAAGTTGTTAATACTTATAACCATTGGAATTAAGTCAATCCTGGTAATTTTCATGCAGGATGTTTCTTGAAAAATGGAAATACTAAGGAGGTGCATTAAAGGTACTAAAGAGGTACTACCTACATGTTAATTGGATTGATTGTTCGTATACTGCAAGATGCTGTACTATATGTTGGGCTAGAGAACTTCATAACAGCCCATGTCATGAAAATATGCATTCATGAGAATTTACAGCCACTTCATTATGTCCAAAAATCCAGATTTTCTACAATTATACATGGTGTTCCTTGCAGACATGATAATTTCAATAGGGGTGATTTCAATGACTATTTGAAAAAAAACTTCCTAGGAACTTATAACCTTGAATGCTTAACTTTTAAGATACAGGGTGAATTTTGAAACAAAAAAAAATCAGTCTTATAAATAACTGAAACTCTGAGACGAAATTGTACATATCTTTATAAAAGTTGATACAAATGTTTTCTATGCAACAGGGTGATATAAACAAATTTTTATTTTCTCTACCAGTGGCGTTCGTAGGGGTTCTGCATAGCATATTTCTGGAGAAAAAAAACAACACAATTACTTTCTCCCGAATTAAAATTTACTTTTGAGATCTTGCTCATTCATTTTTCGAGCAAATTTGATCTCCTCGGGTTCTCTCTTTGTCCGACGCATAGTTTTCGCTTGAAAATTTTAAAATCTTTTTATTCAGGATCAATTCCTCCAATATCTGATATACAGGGTGTTTCCCAACTTACAATTTTAACCACATATTCACTGTTACGAGAGAAGATGATTTCTAAGAGAAAATGTTATAAAAGTCCTAGAGAAATTGAGTTAAAACCTGAATAAATTTAAAAATAAATATCCGTATTTTGCGTTCATCATCGTAATATTAGAACACGCCTTAATAATTTATAGCAGCAAACAACTAACAAAAACAAAATAGCCGAAATTTTTTAATTTCTCATACTGATAAGAACGGTCAATATTTACGACTTTAGCCCTTTGTGTCCCAATGGTATTTCTAGTACCACTGCCTTTGAAGGCTTGTGAAATGAAATGTAGACTCATTTTCAGAATTATTACCCGACGGTCCTTCAGAATACACGTTTCCAATTGGATCTACATCGTTTTCATAGTAGTGATACTGCTACTGTGGCGACTGACAAGTTCAATCGTGTAGGTATGTTCTCAGTGTTGACTAAAGTTGAGTTCTACAATTGTTTGCAGAAGCTATTTCAGACAAAAATAAGTGTTTTTTCGAAGTGTTAGTCTTGTAAACCCTTCAATATCATTTATATGTGCTATTTATCATGAAATTTAGTTAGAATTTCCATAAACAGAAATCCGTCGGGTCTGAATATCAAATTCCGCTCACTTATTCAATCTTTTTTTGTGTGAAGTCTCTGCTCACGGTACCTACGCGTCCTATTCATTTGCGGATCTAAAAAAACTCAAGGGAGGGGGCACTAAAGATATCTTGAACAATTTCTACTTTTATTGTAATGGAAATTATCATTTTCTTCATTTGGGCAGCATTTATATATATCCGCTACTGGTCCTATTTTTCCGATTGTTGACGATCTCGCAGTACTTAGGAGTACAAAGGGGATTTGACGATACCTCTAAGTCCAACTGATGAAAAATATATCAAAAAAATACCTATGAACAAAAAAGTGTTTGTAGGGTTTAACTTGTATGATATGATTATGAAATCTCTAAAAAAAATTTCCGAAAAAATTTTGGGGTTAAATAAAAAAGTATTTTGCGAGTTCATGTTTTCAATTATTCAATAATAAAAATGGTACATGTTCAGGTACACTAATGAGGAGTTAGTGGACATTGTTTTAGCGTTATAGGAACGCAGAGCTTTGATAAGTAAGTAAACAGTTAACTGTTAAACAGTATTATTATATTATCTCGATATCTGTAGGACTTTCATAACATTTTCTTCAAGGAATCAAAACTTCTTTCGTAAGATTGCACCATATGTGATTAAAATTTGTCAGATAAGTTGTCAAACACCCTGTATGGGTGTAGTCGACTGAAAAGCAAATGAAGAAATCATTTTAGTGGAAAGTAAAAATTTAATCATGGCACCAACACTAAATAGATTGAGGGGTCAGTTTCATAATAAACCCCTAAAGTACACTTCAAGCTGAAGCTCACTTTAACCCTTCGTTAGTCGCGCGGTATTTCCTAACGCGTTTAGTCGCGTGGATTACATACGTAATCCAAAATTATTTGTCATGAAATCACATACTGAGACAACAATCATTGGCTGAATTAGAAATTCAGTTTGGCTGATGTATCTATTTCAATGATGAATAATTTTTTTCATGAAAATGTTCAAGGATATCACTGTGTTAATTGGAAAGCAAAAGAATTACGTTTTCTATAGTTTTATTCGGTCTTTTACATTTTGGTCATCAAACAAAAAAACAATAACCTATAGCTAAAAAAAAACAGGTATTCTGAAAAAGAAAGATATCAAATATTAAAAATAAAATTCATTACATCCAATGGAAGTGATCATGTTCATAGAAAATTCTTACAAATATGATGATTTCTTCAACCATCCAAACATTCAGTGCAAATATCTACTGCGAGGGGGTAACCACTCGGTGCAAAATGTACACTGATTTCGGAAATCAAGTGATTTCCGGGGTGATTTCGGATGATTTCGGAGATTTCGGGTGATTTCGGAGATTTCGGATGATTGCGAGTGATTTCGGATGATTTCGGAGATTTCGGATAATTGCAGACGATTTCTTGTTACTTAAAATTATTTAAGGAAGAAAAGATATAATCAAATATCACTATTGAAAGCGAAAACATCGATTTTCACTCGCTGAGGGCTCTATTCATTTGAAACTCACTCATGCAGCCTTTTTGTTTCGTGAGTATTTTTCTCAGGATTTTGGGAGATTTCGGATTATTTTGTATTACTACGAGAGATTTCGAATGGATCCATACGATTTCTTGTTACTTGAAATTATTTTAGGCATGACAAAAGAGAACACATAGACTGCCACTCGCTAACAGCTCTAATTATTTGAAACTTTTATTCCTAACAAAAGGATATCCTTTGATTTTTTCTTTCAGTTTTTGTTTGTTTGTTATATACATATATTCAAATATTTCATTTAGTATGATTCCGCTATTTTAGTAATATGTTATATTTATTTTTTCAAAATAGGTGGTAAAAATGTTTTCTACTCGGTTTTCAATCTTTGCGGCTTTAGGTGAGGTCAAAGGTGAGCCATTATTTTCCGAATATCATCTTATTTTATTATGGTTAACATTCTGATGTTGCTCCAAGAATTGCTCTTTCTGCGCCTGTCTCCTTTTTCAAATATTTTCTGCAATGCTCTAATGATGAAATATTCAAAAGTTGTACCAGCTAAATTTTGGATAATTCAATATTTTCTGCAAATATCGCAAACATTTCGCCTGCTAACGCGGGAATATTGTTCAATATTCAATTCAATATTTCAATAAATTCCAGACGCATTATGACAAAAGAAAATCTGATAGCCCAATTTTCTCCAAAATTTCGTTCAATATCGTATCTTCCAATTCTGTCGTCATCTTTGATTTTTTGAAAAAATGTTGTAATGTTATCTCTTAATTATATTTTGAAAAAAAATTATTAAATATCTTTGAAGGTCAAAAGTTTTGTTGTTTTTTTAGACTTGAATTGAACTATTCGATATTTATCGAACATCGAAAATTAATGAAATATTAATAGATTTCGAAAATAAATATAGGTACAAAGTGTTCCGTTTCGAAACTCAACATCCAGATTTCAAAGACAAAATTACGAGCAAAATGATAAGTTTCTATCCATGGATAGGATGTCCACGAAAACGTCGTTCCGATATGTGATTCAAAATAAAGATTTTTAAAATTTGGTTTATTTTGTTTTTCAGGATACGTACAACTGCAACGTAGGTAATCACGAAAAAGCTTCTCTTGAATTTTTTTCCTGTAGATTACCGAAATCACTTCGCAAACGAAATGATTTAAATCCGAGTGATTTTTGAACACCCTGTATATAACCTGTGCAAATATCTACGTAACACTAAATACCTATATATTGAGAACAAAAAATTTTCGTAAAAATGAAAATTTCGATTATTCGTATCTGTATATATGCAACACTCATGTCTAATTATTAATGTAAACAAAGCATCGATAGCACGCGCAAGACTGAATAGGCCAATGCCGATGCCGAGTCGAGTGCGCACGCTCATAATGATTGCGAGATATGTGATTTCGGCGATGATTGCGGGATTTCGGTGATGATTTCGGGATTTCGGTGATGATTTCGGGATTTCGGTGATGATTTCGTGATTTCGGTGATGATTTCGGGATTTCGGTGATGATTTCGGGATTTCGGGCTTCAAAAGTACATCGATTTCGGAAGTGGTTACCCCCTCGATCTACTGCATGTTGCTTGCAAGCGTGTCTTTTGCATTTCACGCAGACTTTTCTTGTCGATTTGTTACGACTTCTAGGACATATATTACATCGTCTAACATGATTTTCTTGCATTGGTAGAGGTGGTGGGGGTAATGTCGCTTCGAGTCCAAGAAGGGAGCGCGCTCGTCTTCTGAGTTCTGTAGGTAAGCTGGTCACATTCGACCTGGCCACTATTTGCGGCTTGATGAGTTCCCAAGCAAACTTTTCGATAAAATCACTTCTTACATTTTTTTCCATAGGATGGTTTGCTTTGAAAATGCACAGGGCATTTATTCCAGCTATGTTCAGCAGATTGTAAAAAACCACCATCGGCCAACGTCGTGTATTTCTAGCAACGTTGTATTTTTGGCAGAGTTGGTCCACTAAGTCGACACCAATTTTGGTGTGGTTATAAAATGTCACTATTTCGGGTTTTCTTTTATCTCCTGATTCCAGATCGATCGCATCATCATGGTGCATTGAAGATACTAAAATTACAGATTTGTTTTTTTTTGGGCAAAATGAAACCATCGTAATATTCTCCTGAAATCCAAAAACTGAGGAATTTTCTTCTTTTCTTTTATTAGGTAGGAACTCCACGGGAATCTCACGCTTATTCTTGCGCAAAGTACCAACATAAGTTAACCTGTTTTGTAGCAACTTATTTGTCAGTGGGATACTACTGAACCAATTATCACCTGTTATGTTACGATTAGTTCCTTCTACTGGGTGCACTAATCGTAATACAATATCCTCAGCAGAATTACTCAATTTATATGGACCATCCGGCTGAGTTCCAACATATGTCTCGAGATTCAATCAATGTATAGGACGTCTTGGCATCAACCAGAGCGAAAGTTTTGATTCCATATTTCGCTGGCTTGTTTGGAATATACTGCTTGAATGGGCAACGTCCTCTAAAAGCCAGCAATTGTTCGTCGACAGTGACAAATTCGCTAGGAATGAAATTATTCTGGAAATTAGCTAGGAAAATTTCGAATACTTCCCGAATGGGTGCTAATTTATCAAATTCTTTCCTTTCTTTTCGGGTTCTAATATCGTCGAATCTCAGACAACGTATAAGGAATCGGAATCGTGTTTCGCTCATAGCTAGGTAACAAGATTCAACTCCATTTCCTTATGAATTATCCCAAATTTTGTGAGCGTTCTTCCGTGAACTTCTCAAAATCCCAATCAAGAACATGATTCCTATCAAAGCTTTGATTTCTGTTTCGTCAGTTTTTCTAGCATCTCGGTCTCTGTCAAATTTATATTTTATCTCCTCAATATATGTATTCGTTGAAGTCACCAATATTCGAATTACAGCATCACTTACAAAAAGTTTTATGCACTCGATTTCTGATGTTGCATTGCGCGCTTCACGTTTCGGTCCAGGAAAATGTCTAATGATATTATGAGAACGCAATCGCACTTGTTTATTGCTGCATTTCTTCCTCCACTTAGTGTTTTTATCCTTTCCTATATAATACTCCCCACTTTCATCATGCTTACCATCACTTTGTAAAAAACATTCACTTTCATTTTCTTCTTGTTCTACTTCTTGTTCTGAGGTTGAATCATGATCATTTTGCTCCACTATGTCTTCATTTTCGTCCACTTCATTTTCCTCATTCTCATCGAATGCACTTTCCTCCCCACTGGATAGTTCATTATACCATTTTAGCCAAAACGCTGGATCCGTGCTTGTTTCTACTCGCCTCTTCTTAGGGTCAGACATAATATATTCCTGAAATATTGATATTCATAGGATAATGATGTAAGAGAACCTATATCTGCACTCGTAATGTTTCAATGATGCGAAAAAAACAATACATACCAAATTTATGAAAACGCGAGTACTTCGAAGAAACGAAACTCAGTTAGTCGCGCGGATTACAATGGTAATCCAGACGTGTTTAGACGCTCCTAACTTTCAGCAACAATATACCCCACCGCTAATTGAATACTGAATCGCTAGAATAAGATGTAATTGACAGCTACTGAGGGCCACGCCTATTGGACAAAATAATTACCGATGGTGTCGCTGCATTCGCCGATCAGCTGTTTACCGAAACGAGTATTGTTTCGTGTTTACATTAGATTTCTATTTGTATTAATGGGATTTTTTAGTTTAAACGTTTATTGATAATCAATAATCGAATTTGTTTCCTCAATTGTGGATCCTGTGGATTATATTGTAAGTGCAAGTATAGGTAATATTGTGCTTTTTGTTATATTTTATGTAAAATATTGAGGTGAGCACTATTAATTTTGAATGCTTTTCAGATCATCTGGCGAGATGTTTACCAAAGGTTCCTCTAATTATAGGAAATTTTCCAATATTTACATGCTCACAGATGCTGTATAGAGGGTGAGCAAGTGTTGCAATGCAATCATTTGATTCTATGTGGGAAAAAATTATTTCAAAATATTGGAATTCTACAAGGACAACCCCATCATATTGAGGAAATGATGTCTTATAAAAATGATGGTGTGAAGGTTGACAAGATTATATACAGATACTAAGCAAGATTGTCTGGAATTTGCAAGCATATTTTAGCCCTTCTACTATACAAGGTTGTACGTACTACGAAATATTTTGACAATTCTACTGATTGTGAAGGTAAAATTGTAATATAAATGAACATTAGCATGAACAATATATTCATTTAATAGAAGCTACTAATTTTTTTTCTTTTTAGGAAGGGAAGAAATCTATGAATAGAAAATGGGTGATTAATTTTGAATAAAAATGGACATTCTTCAGAGAACCGTATGTATGCAGAACATGATGTGATCCTTGATTAATCATGTTGAAGAATTCATTACGCTAGATTTTAATGTATTATTCATTTATTGCATCTCACTTGTGTCTTAGGCTGCAGTTATAATAAAATAAAATAATTCAACTCATCTATCGATTGATTGCACCTTTTCCATTGCTAAATGAACGTCAATATTGTCAAGCTATTTTTAATATTAATATTAAATTGATACATATATGTATGATACATTGTTCAAAATTGCCAATTCTCGCAAATTATTTGAAATTCCACATGTAGATTTGATCACTGCTGAACATAAGTTTAATTTTGCAACCATCGAGAGAATCACTTAAACTCACAAGGTCTCTAGTTTTATTGCACATTATCATATGGATTGAATTCAGCACTTTCAACTAGGCTTCTAGAATTGTTGAAACTTCTATATATTCAAAAATATCAAGTAGACTCAAAGTAATTCATTTTGATAAGAATGAAAATTATTGTACAAGAACGATATGAACAAAAATTTGAACTTGAACTGCTTTTTTCTCACAATCTTCTGGTCGGAAATGCTGTAAGCATACTCTAATATGTTTAGATACAGGTTTTTCCATTATCAAAACATGCTCCCAGGATTTACGTCTATTAATTTCCTCTACGATTTCTAGTTTATTGGTAAAGTAAAAAACATTTTGATTTTCACCACGAAAATGGGCTCCAGGATTCCTAGAATTTTTAGAATTACATCCATAAACACATCAATTAGTGTTTTTCACGGTTTTTTCCTTAGGCATATCTTTTTATCCCAATAAAAACGTAAAAATAAACAAATAAACCCAGTTTTCACGTACTAACTGTCAAAACGATACTCGTTTCGGGCTTAGTTCCAGCTATCGCCGGCGGTGTCGCATAGAATTGTGTTTTGCTCTATATAACCAATGAAACAAGGAGGATATCGCTGTTGGAATAGTGGTGGATTACAATCGTAATCCGCGCGACTAACGAAGGGTTAAAAGTCCAATTTCATAATGACATTAAATGAGACTTCACGTAAAGTAGATTTTAGGTGAAATGTTGTATGTTGGCATAATTGAAATCGTTTCATTTGACCTAAAATAGACAGTTGCAGTTGTCTATAACCACGCAGCCATCTTAAAATTGACCATATTCGTTAGCTATCGGTTGCAGCTTTTTTAAGTGTTTTTGGGTTGGCGACATTGTGAGATTAATCATAATGACATTCATCGTAGTTGTCAATTGTCATTATTTATTTACTTTTTTCAAAATTTGAATTTTCAAATGTTTCCAATCATCTTTAGTAAACGGACATTTTTCAAAATATTTCATCAATCTAATTAGGTTTCTCCCTGAATATACTACAATCATTTAAAACAGATATCAATAATTTTTATTGATAAAACAAATACATACAATTTTTAATAAAATAGATACTAAAAGGCTGTAAGTATATCTTGTGTATATTCAACAGGTCCAAGAGTACAATATTAGTTTCATGTTTTTTTGATTTTAGCAACCACAATGTTGGAGGAGGCTGGAGCACTGTCAAGTCGTAGCTCTACCGAAGATTCCAAATTAAAATTTCATTGGTTTGTTTGAGTTTCATAGGTTTCCAAAAAATAAAATACTTGCTATGAAATGGTAACCTTCTCTAGGAATGGAGCAAGATGCTCATTCATTAATTTCCAGAGGAAGGGAATATGCGGTTTAAATTTCACATTCCAAAATGAAATGAAGAGAACTAATGTTTCTACATGATTCCTGAGGAAACCAATGATTTCTAGTAAGCACTGAATTTTCATTTACATCTGTCCACTCATTAACATTATGTTCATCAGCAGGTCAAACAGAAAGACATTTTGAAGATGATAATATAAATGTTTGTGATGGTCGATGTGAATCTGAAAAAAAATTCATCTGAACGATAATATACCCATGAATATCATAATTTTCATTTTATAGGATCCATTGATCATTGGTATTAAGAATAATCAACTGAAGATATTACTAGTGAGTTTACGCCCAACTTGTAAAACACTGTATACAATTTAATTTTTGCTCCTGGAATTCAACTTTTATTATAATCATACAAATCCTTGGAGCAAATAATTCTTGCTTATGCAGACTAGGAACAATTTTTATTTTTGTAGGTCTGAAAATTCATGTCGAGATTGGAAAAGTGAAAATTTTCATTATACTGAAATCTAAGATTCCCATCAGTACCATGGAAAGTTTGATGCCCAATTTCTTCAAAGCACCCTTTCTAGCTAGAAGTATATGAGCAATATAGAATTTCTTTAAGAAAAAGAAAATTCTTTGCTTATGGAGGCCACATCGAGAACATATCTCTGAGCCTGGGAATTGAAAATGGTATTCATTTCGATGATTACTATTTTGAATTCATCTATGTTTCAAGCAATATAGAAGTTTTCCATTTCAATAATTGTTTATAAGTAATTATATAAGTGTTCCATTCAAATAATTGTTTTCATTCCAAAATTCGAAATGTCCAATACGAACATGCAAATATTTTTATTAATTCAAGTTTGGTCGTATGGAAATGATTTCATAGATATTTATAGTACTGATATAGGGATCAATAAGAGGTTTATATCCAATAGATCTTTTTCATGTGGTATAATATAACCTAATTTGTTCACAATACTATTTAATTTGTTGGAAATCCAAGGAATTTTTTAATAAAGATGAAAAACGAAATAACAATTGAACTATAATAAATAAGAGTATACAAAGAAACTGCTTAAATTCTTCGATAAAAAAAAATCTGCCAGTAATGTTTTTATTTTGAAAAATCCACATCCTGCGTTTCATATTCCATCGCAACCACATTTATATTATCATCTTCAAAATGCTTTCGCTTTGACCTGCTAAAAAACAAATTGTTAATGAGTGGATAGATGTAAATGAAAATTTAGAGCTTACTAGAAATCATAGGTTTTCTCAGGAATCATGTAGGAACGTTAGTTCTCTTCATTTCATTTTGGAATGTGAAATGGAAACCGCATATTCCCTTCCTCTGGAAATTAATGAATGAACATCTTGCTCCATTCCTAGAGAATGTTACCATTTCTTAACAAATATTTTATTTTATGGGAACCTACGAAACTCAAACAAACCTATGAAATTTTAATTTGGAATCTTCGGTAGAGCTACGACTTGACAGTGCTCCAGCCTCCTCCAACATTGTGGTGGCTAAAATCAAAAAAACATGAAACTAATATTGTACCCTTGGACATGTTGAATATACACAAGATATACTTACAGCCTTCTAGTAATCCATTTTATTAAAAATTGTATGTATTTGTTTTATCAATAAGAATTATTGATATCTGTTCTGAATGATTGTAGTATATTGAGGGAGAAACCTAACTAGATTGATGAAGTATTTGTCCGTTTACTATAGATGATTAGAAACATTTCAAAATTTAAATTTTGAAAAAAGTAAATAAATAATGACAATTGACAACTACGATGAATGTCATTATGATTAATCTCACAATGTCGCCAACCCAAAAACACTTAAAAAAGCTGCAACCGATAGCTAACGAATATGGTCAATTGGAGGAAGGTATGTTATATACATGTCCTCTGTGGATATAACGTTCAGGTTCAAATTGTAAATATACACCTAGAAATTTGGGGGAAAAGACCAATTCCAAACTGAATATTACAAAAAAAAAAGAAATTGATGATTGCGGCTGACAAAAGGGCAATTATAGGGTCCCGATAAGGCACATAGCTGGAGGGTGCGGCTTAAGGGGCTGAAGCCCAACCCCCCGAAAGTGTTGAAATATCAATAAACTTGTGTTGAATTTTACGAAGGGGGGAGGGGGGACGTTCTTCCCACAAATGGCCCGGGCCGCCTTCAAATTTTGTTTCTCTCCCTAGAATTGGGCCTGGATCCGTACCTTCAGTGGTCTATTAGGAATTATTTCACCTAACTGGAGCTGTTATTTATACCTCCGTTAATGGCGGGAAAAGGGTGTGAGTTTACGAGCTCAAGCGGCTCATCGCTCCCACTCTGTATCGGCTTGATTCGGGTCCTGTCCAAGACCGGCATCCATGCGCCATGAACCAAGGATGTTTCACCTTCTCAGTTCATGTTTATAAATTTCAATGGCTTCCATGTTCATCATGGGATAGTAACTTCTGATGTTTCAAATGACATCTGACTTAGAGAAAACGTTTGTAAAGAATTTTTCAATACCCGTTCATAGAAAGTTTTTTCTCAAAATGTAGTATATATTATAAAGTATATAGTCTATTGACCCAGTTTAGTAGAATTTTAGTTTACCCCCAACAACAAATAAAAGATATTCATATGTTCAACAGTTTTATTCTTTGATTTCTTTCTTGCAAAACATTGTTATAAACCTAGGTATCAGGGTAATTTTAATAGGTTTAACTTCAAACTCATCATTATCAATGGAGAACCACAACCCCTTTTCTTCACTCCATATCTCATGTGGCTTTATGTCCATAACCCTTGCATCCAGTTTTTCTTTGAAGTTCCTCTCATTACCTTCTTCTGAACTCCATCCCTGCTTTACAAAATCAAGGTATTTTAAGGACTTGGGGCCAATACTCAAATGCAGTTTGGGAATGTCATCACCATTGGCAGAAATGTTAGATGTAGAAATAATAAAGTCAGAAGTTTCAATACTCTTTTCATGCCAAGTAGCACATTCTGGATTCAAGGTCAATGCATAATTATTGCCTTGATTTTTTTCTTTCGAAAATCTGGAAGTAACAAATAAATTAAGTAGAGTTTTATGTCACAAATGATCATTTATCCTCTATTACCTTTGGAACCATTTTTGATTTGAATTACTTTCTTTCTTTACCATACAATTCATACATCCTTTGCAAGCAGGAGAATAAACTATATCTGCATTGATCCTCCATGTTAAACTATCTTTCAGACTGAAAAATGACAAGAGATAGGATAATTACGATAATTTAAGTGATTTATCTTAGTGCAACTGGCCACAGATCAGGAGTCCTTCAGCTAGATCAGAATATTTTTATAGTTACAAAATACTAGACCATTTCAAGCAAAAAATGGAAAGATTCAATTCCAAATGAAAAAAAAAAAATAAAAACTTCATTGTTCCCTACATAGGTAATAAAATTTAAAAATATGATGAAAATACACGAATATGACAAACCAAACAATAAATCAAAATATCACTAGTCGACAAAAATAAACCAAACAAAAAATTGGTTATAAAGAAGATAAAAAAGCAATTGTGAATTGATGTCAATTGGCTTGCATGATATTTCATTACATCGTAACCACAATTTCAAAATCATTATTGCTAAAATAATCATTAATTTAAATCAAACTACTTCATGATTGTTACCACTTGAAGCAATTTCAAGTTTAATAATAACAACAGCAGTGGGTGTTAAATATGAAAAAGATTTGGACAAATTTACCCATTGAATATATATGTTGCATAATTTCTGAAGGACCCATAATACCAATATCTGTCCTTAGAAACTTCTGCGTCTCTATATGCCCCCACTTCAAATTACTCAATGCATAAATTGGTTTTGACTCTTCCTCAGTCTGATTCCCACTGATTTCTACTTTCATCACATCAATTAACTGGGTGGATTCTTCTACAATAGCCATAGATGCATCAACCAATGATCTCACTTTCTTCAATTTATCACCACTAGGAAATAAATATGTTGCTAGAGTATTATTCCTACCAAGTGGTAATATACCTACAATTCAAAATAAAATATTTCTAAAAACGAATTTGGTTTCAAGCTAACCCACCAATTGGAACTAGACCACTATTACTCTCCCCAGTTCTCCTTAGGAGTCCAGTCACTACTTCACATAATGTACCATCCCCCCCTGCTACAACTATAGCATCAGTATTGTTTAAATCTTGTACCAACTTTCTTGCATGTCCCTCAGATTCAGTTTTCAATACATTCACCATGATGCCTGCCAAATGAAAGATTGGGGCACAGTATTTTTCAAATTGATCAACTGCATTCCTTTTATTTGCATTTGGATTCAGTATGATAGTAACAGTTTTAGGTGTCCTATTACTTGGAATTGGTTGTCTACCAAAGTCAGCAGCTTTTTCACAGTATACTCTCATCAATTCCTGAGTTCTATAAATACTCTTATTTTAGAATTTACATAATATGCTATCACATCCTGGGTCTGTGATCAACTTACTGAACATAATCTTTAGTCCAACTGTAACCATAGGATAAGACTAATGCTGCAAAAGTAGACTTTTTCCAATTGTTACGAATTTTTCGTACAGTCCTGGAAATAAAAGCCATATTTCAAGTGTTGTCTACTGAATGAATAAATTATTATTTGATGTTTACGAGAAAATCGTTCTTGTGCATGTTACACCAAGTGATTTTCTTAACAAAGGTAGTTGACAAAAAAACTCTGTGCTGCAAATGAATTTAATTCCAATACTGGAATCAGTTCTTCTATTCTTTTAAGTAAACAATTTAAAATATTCAATGAGCTGCATAGCACAAGCACACGAATATTTGAAAACACTACACATAACCTCACATCACACACAAATGACTTTTACCACAGAGTGTTATCGACATAGAAAAATGTGTCTTTAAATGAAAATGATGAGTAGTCAAATTTCCCAACAAAACTTTTCTGATTCTGACAAACTTAACGATGTTTGTCATTTTTTTGTCTGTTAATGCAGAACCTCAATCGTTGGCCTTTGTAGTATTCGCAGAAATCAACAAAAATTCGACAATTTAAGTAGTTATAACAAACAACCAGAAGAAGAAAAGTAGTGCTAACGTTTTGTAGTCCTTCTGTTATTTAATTTCATATGGAAAACTGGAAAACTGACATCTTACCTAAAATTTTAAAATATTTTTCTCAGAAGAGGGAAAAAGATAAAGCTATAAGTTAAAGGTGTATTGGAAACGCAAGAAAATAAACCTAATATTGTTTTATATCTAGAACATTGCATATTATTACCTGAAAAATGACCGAAAAAGAAGAGGACGAGTGCATAAAAAATGCCAATGAGCAGGAGAGAAACTTAGCAACGAGTGCATATACTGAATTCAAAAAGTAAAAATTTTCGAAAATTATGAATTTCCAGTAAATTTTTTTATGTTTTCACAGGAAAAATTACAATACTGCCTTGCAACATATACATAAACTAGAATATCGATCCTTTGACTTTATAGTTTTTCTCAATAAAGCTGTAGTAGAGTATTACAAGAGTGAATTTAAAAAGACTGAACAGTTCGAAAAAGCACTTACATCGCTCTGCGATCATGTATGTTCCTCATACCATTCATTACTGTATTTCTAAACCTTCGTTTTTAGTTTAAAATACAATTGGAGAAATTGGATGATGTTATACATTGCATTGTACATTATAATAAAGTTGTTTTACTTTTTCACAAGAGGGAGTATACTTCTGCTCTGAGGATAATAGAAAAATTATATAAATTCATTGAACCCATGGGTAATTATTCAATGAGACATTTACAGTTTCTTATATTTCATTTTTATGGTTTCAGATGATGTACTTGCTAGAAAAGTCTGTTTTTTTAGCAGCAGATCTACAACTCCTTATCAGAATGCCAGATAAAGCATTGAGTACACTTGCCTATGTTGAAGATCACCTAATTAACACAAAAAAACAGAGTGATTCAAAAGATTCTTCTAATAAGGTAATTTGCTGAATGTTGCACTACTGACAGCAGACAGTAGAGAGTTATTAAAATCCAAATAGAGGCCTAACTTAAATAAAGATTCCCGCATTTTGACAATTACTCATGCACATCCACAAAAAATGTTAAGGTGGCCTGTTATAAAATACCGGCTTCCTATACCTCAAATGCATTCCTGGTGAAGGTGAGGTGAATTCAATGAAAAATCCAGTTTTGTATACAACTGTGCTTTCAATATAATCATTTAAACTCAACTACATCTGGTTTGAGAACTAAAAAACACATCTAGATCCATTATATTCAGTTGAAATCTCAGGACGAACTCGCACCAGACCAATGAGTAAGAAACAGTAACTAATGAACGAATAATGAAGTGAAGTCAAAATAATATGCAATGAGACTCCCCACAGGCACTCAGTGAAATAGTGTATATAGTGAGGTTTTTTTTGACATATAATAGAACTCAAAATAATTAATCGCGAACATGGGCCTTTGACAATACCCTACATGACTCCATATGCAATGCTGCTAAAAACAAAGGGGTGGAAATCACCACTGTAAAATGGATATCGGCAATGCTGAAAGGGCGAACCGTCACAGCCTATCTGGGAGAAACTGAGGTGACAGTGCTTACATGCAGGGGATGCCCTCAAGGAGGGGTACTATCACCCTTGCTGTGGTGTCTGGTCATGGATGGTCTCTTGGAGAAGCTTACGGCAGACGGTTACAACGCTCAGGCATATGCTGACGATCTGGTGGTAACCGTGAGAGGTAGGCATGAAGGCACACTGAGCAGCCGCATGCAATCTGCCCTCAGGATAATTGAAAGATGGTGCGAAGAGGAGGGACTGACAATTAATCCGTCCAAAACCACCCTGATTCCCTTCACTAGAAGAAGGAATCTAAATCTGAGAGCTCTGGTTCTGAATGGACAGACTCTCAATTTCTCCAGTGAGTAACTATCTGGAAGTCATCCTGGACAGCAAGCTCAACTGGAGGAAACATGTGGAAAAAACCATTTCCAGAGCCACAAGGGCCATGTGGACCTGTAAGAGGCTCTTTGGAAAAACATGGGGAATGAGACCAGAAATGGTACTGTGGTTATACACTGCCGTGGTACGCCCCGTTGTCACCTATGCGTCACTAGCATGGTGGACAAAAACCGAAGAGGCCACTACTTGCAACAAGCTGCTAAAATTGCAGCGATTAGCTTGTGTTGGGGCCACCGGAGCTATGTGCACAACTCCGACAGCAGCGCTCGAGGTGATACTCGATTTGCCTCCCTTACACTTGTATGTAAGGAAATGTAGCCTGCTGGAAGCCATCAAAATTTCCCTAAAGGGAAACCTCCTACCCGGAAACTGGGTTGGGCATATGAGGATACTGAACCAACTGGACTCAAGCCTCTTGGCAAAACCCTCAGATGTGATGCCAATCACATACGATTTCGAAATGCCATTCGAAACGATCATTGGTGATCGTCATAGTGCAATGAACTTCGTAAATCGTATAGACAAGAAGTCATCCATATGGTATACTGATGGATCGAAAACAGAAAGGGGTACAGGCATTGGGATATGGGGACCCAAAACAAGGATATCCAAGTCCCTCGGAAGTGAACCTTCGGTTTCACAGGCTGAAACACTAGCAGTCTATACCTGCGCTCAAGAGTGCCTTCAAAGGAATCTTAAAGGAGCGCATATATATATATATATATATATATATATATATATATATATATATATATATATATATATATATCACCACGGACAGTCAGGCCACTTTGAGATCACTGGAATCATACAGCCAGAAATCTCGGCTGACATATGAATGCCGTAATACCATAAAGCAACTGGCCAGAGGCAACAAAGTGACTCTACTATGGATACCAGGACATTGTGGTATTGAGGGAAATGAAACAGCCGACGAACTGGCGAAGAAGGCTTCAAGGCTGAAGCCTGTTGGACCTGAACCTTTCTGTGGGCTTGGAATAGACCAATACAAGAAAGCGGTCCAACAATGGGAAGCAGCAAACAAAATAACGCTTTGGAGAAATACTCCCAGACTTGCGCAAGCCAAGAGATTTGTGGAATTCTCGTCGACCTACACCAGGAAGCTCATAAAGCTGCCACGAGCTGAGCTTCTAGTAATGGTGGGTCTGCTGACGGGACACTGTCGATATAAATATCATTTGTATCGCATGGGAAAGTCAGCAGATGAAACCTGAAGGCTATGTGGATCAGAGAAGGAAACGGCTGAACACATGGTATGCAAGTGTCCAGAACTGGCGGAACTAAGAACCATTCACATGGGGAAGTCGGTTCTGGATCCACATGAAATAACCGCCAAGGCTCCTAAGGAGGTCGCTGGGTTCATCAACACCATTGATGGCCTCCTTGGGATTTAAATGAACGAGTTGGGTAAAGAACAAAAGATCCTTGCGGTCGAAGTTCCCGAAAGGCTGAACGAAGCCACAACGACCCCTGTTCATTATAATAATAATAATAATAATAATCGCGAACATTCTTTATGTGAGTGTGATTTTTTTTTGGGAGCTTCACTGAATGTAGTTGCGATTAACTAGTCGCAAGTTCGTAAATGAAACATTTTCGATTTTCTTTTTGAACAGAGAGATGCACTTTAGAGGAGTATTAAAGCATTGATGCCCAAAATGTTTTCCTTTTTTTATTGAATATCTTGTTTGAGAAATATACATTGGAATGATCTATTTTGATGAGTTCTATCTCCTGTAAAAAAAGCCCCACCTGTATAGACATTGGGTAATTTCTACCAGGCACTCTTTTATGAAGAAAAAACTTGTTCTATTCATTTATTCTTCAAGGTTCCTGTGGATGGTCATATATCTTCAAGAGTCTGTTTTTGGGTACCTACCTTTTGCTGATAATTGCTTTAAAATGAATTTTTTCTTAGTTATGTCGAGTTTTCACAGGAATCATTGGGATATTTCTACACAGATGCAGAATCTTTCATTCAAACACAAAAATTATTGTTTTTTGAAGAAGTTAGTTCTTATAAAATTTTTTCCAGCCTAGTAATTCTGCGAAGGACGAGCTAGAAATAAAAGTTGCAAAATACAAAGCACGGTGTTATCTAATGAAGCGAAATTTAACTATAGCAAAAAATCATATACAACTCTTCGATGGCGACCAGTGGGTAAGTTAAGTTTCATATCCCATCTAATATGAAAAATATTCTAGTTGATTCATTTCAGGGTAGGTATTTTATATATGTATAGTATGCATTATGATTTTCAGTTTCGTGCTATTGAGTATTCATAATTATCTATTGGTAATATTATATTTATACAGGATTACCACAAATATGTTACAATACTAATTCAAGTTCGTGAATTCAATATTTTCAATCAGTACGGGAGTGTCGAATTATTCAAAGTGATGTATTCACCAATATTTCCATTTGGTATTGTATTAGTTGTGGGGGTGTCCATTTGAAGCTGAATTAGAATAATTGTGTATGTTGTAACACTACCCATTATCTGAAAATAATTAATAATGAGACCTAAAAGAACCCTTTCATTACTGAGCCAAATTATCACAAAGGTCTTTAAATTATCCAAATTAATGATGAGAACTACTGAGTGTGAGATTATTGATTTTTTTCTGGCATACTGTGGAACATGCAAAAAGTAACTGATCTTTAATGAAAAAGTTTTGAATTCTTATAGGTAACATTGATATGGGTACCTTTTTGTAAAGACATTAACCTAGGAATTTATGAAAAAATATTCTTGGTGTTTCTTTCTAATATACAAAAACATTTTATGGCTCGGTATATAGACCTTGAGAAATAGGAAAGCTACTCCACTTACTAATTGATTTCCCAAATTTCATGAGGAGTATTTATATCTAATAAATTATTTCAGCTAATGAAAGAACTATACCAGATTATAGATACATACTTAGGATTAGGAACTTCGAACTCCACCTATAATGGCCTGACGAATAATATTCACATTTTTTTTGAATAAATGTAAAATGTCGTTTACATCCACATTCCTTTCAAAGTATCTAGTAATTGGCCTGCCTGCTGCACTGGTTCAATTTTTTTCTTCAAAATCACAATATTTGAATCCTCGATTCAGTAAAAGCACTGAAATGTCTTAACTATTTACTATCAACAACAAATAATGGAAATTCAACCAAAAATGTCTTTATTTCACTCCCGATAGTCCCAATGAATGATGCGTTGAATTAACGTAACACGCGTAACACGTAGCAAATTGAAACATTCTTATTTTTTTTTTGTATTACCTATATTTGTTCTGTTTTATTAATATGGGAAGCTGCGCTTCCCTACTATGGTAGACACGCCACTGGGAGGCACAAACAGGGTGGGCCATCCATAACTTTCCACCCCGAATTTCGAGCTTTTGGGAATAACGAAAAAACGCTCGGACAGGTCAAATTTTGTTGAAAGAGGGACAAATGAGGGTGTACAAATGAGTTTGATATCAATGCCCCTCCAGCTGCAACCCTTAACAGCTCTGATTTTTGAATAGGGAAAAAGGTTCGAGCAGCACCTTGTTTTAAAGGCAATTCAATTCCCTGCATGGGTGTATTTTTTTCATCGCTTTAATATTATACAGAGTGACTCAGTATTTCATCAATAATTTTCACACGCTGAATTTGGATCTTTGAGATGGAAAAAACGCTCGAACGGGTCAAAAAATGAATTCGATATCACTACTCCTCTAGCCGCAATTATTTTTGAATAGAGATAATACGTCGAGCATGAGCGCATTATTTTTCTTTCCGATCGCTCAACTATTAAACAAGATGAAACAGTAAACAGGGGTAGTGATATCAAATTCATTTTTTGACCCGTTCGAGCGTTTTTTCCACCTCAAAGATCCAAATTCGGCGTGTGCAAGTTATTGATGGAATACTGTGTCTCTCTGTATAATGATGAAGCGATGAAAAAAATACACCCATGCAGGAAATTGAATTGCATTTTCATCAAGGTGCTGCTCGACCCCTTTTCCCTATTAAAAAATGAGAGCTGTTAGGGTTTGCAGCTAGAGGGGTAGTGATCTAAAACTCATTCGAACACCCTTATTTGTCCCCCTTTGAACAAAATTCGACCTGTCAGAGCGTTATTTCGTTATTCCATCCCAAAGCTCAAAATTCGGGGTGGAAAATTATGGATGGCTCACCCTGTATATTTTTTGGCACATGTGACTATGGCTCTGAATACAGTATTCATTCTCATGAATGGTAATGAATAATTTTAAAATCCCCTGTTTTAACTGATGAAATGTTTTAAATTTAAAAATATCTGATGTAATACATACCGAAAAGAGCAACCCATTGTTGATGGAAAAAAATCCAGCAGCACTGAAATCCATGTCCTCATTGATAATTTGAAGGGAAAACATTTCAATCTCATCTATTGTATCTTGATCAGATGTTTCAATTTGGTGTATGAGTAAACCAGTTTTCTTTGCCTGTATTTAACGATAATTAATTATATTATAAAACTGGTAATCAACTCGATGTAACATATATTTGTAGTTTCATTTATTTATTTAAGGAATAACCAGAAACTACAATCTACATTTTTGATGAAAATGACCTCAGCAAATATATTCACTATATTCAAGCTATTTTAATTCGATCCTTAATTATGAAATCTGAGTAATACCTACCTCATGAATTGAACATTCCGAAAGACTGCAGATTCTATATACGCTGAGGGCATAACAGGCGGAAAATATGGTGTACTCTAATAATTCAGTTAAATCTGTTTCAATTTTGAAAAGGCGACAAATGAGGAAGATATGCATGGCTAATACAACAAACGAGAAACTAAAAAAACCGACCATTCTAAATCCAAAAATTCCATTGGTGAGTGTTACTAATTTTACTAAATTATGGTGCCACATACAAATCTGGCATAGAAGGCCGAATGATCTTTTTTTTCTATCGGGTCCCACAGTAAATACGTCAGTTTGTTCAGAATACTTTAAAGTTTGAAGAAGATTGTTCAGCGCGCTAAATCTTTCCTTTATCAAATTCACCATTTGCCAATAGATATATCCGGTTGTAATCATCATACAGTGCGGAATAACATAAAAAACAAATGTTTCAACATAGTTGATATCTTTTTTTAAAGGAGCGTATACAATAGTTGGACCTATCAATTGACCTGAAACATAAAAATGAATATGAGTAGTTGCTTCAATTTTGCACATCTACCAATAGGAAGGTCCGCAAGAAATGAAATATTTCAATGAGAAATCCTCTGTGATATTAAAATTTTTTGAAAAATATACCATGTGTCTCAAATTTCTAAAATATAGGTATTTTTTCCTTATTCCATTTCGTACTATTGAATCAAGGGAGTATTATTGAGTTGATAGTTTCAAATATCTAATATCTAAGGTCGGTTTCACAAAAGTTAAACTTCTCGCAAATTTTAAAGAAAAAAAAATTGATCGATTGGACAGTGCTTAATCGGGCAATCAAAGTTTTGTAAAACCCAACTATAGTGAGAATAGATGAGTTCTAGATATCCCACAATAATACAGGGCCTTCATGAATAACATCCAAATTGGCTTTGGATTATTGTAGATCCCTATTAGAAGACCTTTTTTTAAGATTCAAGGGTTGTCATTCATTCAGTTTGTTTTATAAAAAATTTCTACGGAATATGCAATGAAAGTGAAAAGTCTATATATGAAACGCAAACTCAAAAAAATATCCAAGCTCACTATGATTTATAGAGACCCAGACCCTGTATGATTCCGCTTCAGATGAATATTGTACGAACCTGCCAGAATAATGAGATTTGTTTTGATGCCCCTCGTATAGTCGAACTTGACATTGAATTTCCTTAATTCTTCGTCGATCTTCACGAATTTCTTCAATAAGATCGACCATTTGTCGACCATTCTAATCGCTTCAATCCAGATAACTATGACACAAAGTAATTGAATTAGCACATTGAATAAAGCGTGAATCTGGATATCGCTTTCATATTTCCCAAGTTTTCTTTGATAATGGAGGAATAAAAAATAGCCAGTATATGCGACATTCTGAATCGCAGTCAACAAATATTTCGATAAAGATTTTTCAATTCCATTATTTCCGGTAAATGTGAATGGAGCACATCCGAGAAGTTGATAGATTCTTACTGGATAACATATGGAAGAATATAATTTATCGGAAATGTTCGCTTTTAGATTTTTTAAATTGTCGGTTTTATTTCCCCTCATTGTGTCCAAAAGAGCGCAGACAACAATACGATGAGTAAAACTCCTAATATTCCTATTCGTAATTACTGTCCATCAGAACTGTGTACATACACTTCCACATATAATATTAATTTGCCCCATTATGTTATTCCTATTAGATTGTTACCAATTTTCAAGAGTGTCTTCCCGGATATGTATAAAATTGACATTGGGTTTCCTAAGTGTTGGAATTCACCCACTTTGTTTGAATAGGTTAAAAAGTCAAGTTGACAGAAACAGTATTTTGAGAATTGTCAGTTTTTGTATGATCGGAAATGAAAGCTAATGATATTCGAAGTCAATTATGACTCTGATTGAAAGGTTTACCCATCTTCTTAGTGAGGGAACTTTATAAGACTGAAGAAATATCAGTTTCAACAGTATCGTTGTTGGCATCTCTTACCCCTCTTCTATTTTTAAAAGACTAGCTGGCCCGCTCAACTTCGTCTGCCCAAATCGGCTATTGAAATTATTGTTATTATTATTCCCATATCATCCTCAAACACGAAAAGTCTTGAAAAAGCCTAGATCCTAATTGCCACACCGCCTACCAGATTCGATTGTTTTTCCCTAAGATTTCGTGTATATACGTCTAACCTATACCTAAATAACTGAAACTACAATCCTATAATCAGATAATCAGTCAATTCTCCCAATGTACGGGTCCTTCCGTGACGCGGTTTCTTCGGGGGTACGTTACGCACTTGCTGAGAATGGGCGTATCGGATACTGACGAGTGTAGATTCTGTAGGGAGGAGGAAGAAACTCCTATTCACCTAGTCACAGATTGTTTTGGCATTGTAATACAGAGCGAACTAGACGTTGGGGATGCAGAAGGCATACAACCTTGCGAGGAATACAGGTATTTGGTAGTAAAATTCGACACAAGCGGTACAGATGACAATGAGATAAGATCAAGAGTAACAGAGACAAGAAAGATGATTGGCTGTTTGAATGGAATATTGTGGAGCAAAAACATAACCAGAACATGGAAATTCGGTATCTATAATACAATGATCAAGAGCATTTTAACATATGGATCTGAGACATGGAGACTTACAGAAAGAAATAAAAGAAGGATAGAGGCTGCGGAGATGGATGCGTTGAGGAGATCAGCCAGAATATCACGAATGCAAAGAGTAAGAAACCAGGAAGTACGTGATCAGATGAGAGTAGAAGGCACAATCATGAATGATATAGAAAGGAAGCAATTGATCTGGTATGGACATGTTCAACGGATGGGACAAACACGACTGCCAAAACAAACAATGGAGTTGATACCAAACATAAAAAGACGAAGAGGAAGACCAAGAAAGAACTGGATGGAGGGAATACGAAAAGCAATGAGGGATAGAAACCTAAAAATAGGAGAATGGGAAGATCGCAAACGATGGAATGGAATCTAGGCATCGGACAACGTCATCGCACGTTTTAAACCGATATATATATATATATATATATATATATATATATATATATATATACTATGCTTTGGTCAAGAGACCTGTAGGAGTGAGGAATTGGCCTCACTGAAGCCTCCCGAGATTGGATTTGATAAGATCTCTGGGACTGGAAGGCGAGCTGTAAAGTTTTGTGTTTTGTCCCTTTTAAACTATTAACTATTATACTGCAGTAGTTCCTGTGCGTCTTCAGCATGGTGGACAAATACCAAAGAGGTCACCACACGCAGCAGAGTGTAGAAGTTACAACTGCTGGCTTGTGTTGGTACAACTCCCTCATTAATGCTTGAGGTCATACTGGATTTGTCGCCCTTATATCTATGTGTGAGGAAAGTTAGCCTGCTGGAAGGCATAAAAATATCTATCTCTCAAAGGGAATCTCCTACCTGAAATATATGAGGATACTGACTCAACGAGATTCAAACCTTTTGGCGAAACCATCGGATGTGATGCCAATTATAAAAGTTTTCGAAACCTACCGTCCTAGTACAATAAACCTGGTTAATCGTTTGGACAAAATGTCATCGATATGGATACTGATGATGTATCAAAATCAGAAAGGAATGGGTCTTAATATTACGAATATCTGAGCCCCTTGGAAGTGAAACTTCTTTTCTACAAGCAGATACATTATCTGTTCATAATTGCGCTCAAGAATGTCTTCGAAAAATCCTCAGAGGGGTGCATGTCTATATCACCATGAACAGCCAAGCCACGCTGAGGTCTTCAGAATTATACAGCCAGGAGTGTATACCATAAAATTCTCTTATCAGTGTCAACAATAGTTTGGTGTAGTGTCAGTCGTCATAAAATGCTCTTTTGTAAATCCAACAGGCTCATAAAATAATTAATTTCCGATCGTAGGAAAAGTGATACTATTTTGGCCCTGTTTTCTATACGCAAAGCTTAACATTCCAGAGTTGTGGGCAGTTGCTAAGCAATAAAAAAATAACAGTGCTGTAATATTCTCACCGCCCTACTGTATCGTGCGGTAATGTTACAAATGGATTTTTACAATAATATAAAACAAAGTATGGTTCTAATGTTTACATATATTGATAAAGTTCTTATAAAAAACATAGAGGGAACATCTATTTTATAACGATATTCTTGAACACATATTGTTTTTAATATTCGCATTTATTTTAACTATTTGTACAATTTGTAAACCTGAAAAGTAATCCAAAATTGTATATTTCGTATTTTATGAATTTCAAGTAATTTTATTTATATCTACTTACTTTCGTCGATAAAAATATGTCATCTGGACTCCTCCATTTTTCATAATGACATTTTCCATCTAACCACGAAATTATTATTTACTTCTTGTTATTTATTTATAATTGTGATAATAAAGACATTATTATTATTATTTCTAAGTTGAAATTTCCGATTTTTCGGTTTGTATCCTTCAGTTTGACGTTTGAAAATGCTCTCAGTTTTTGGTACTGGGCAATATTAATATTATTTTAACAGACAAAGTTGATCGAACCATATTTTAGAACTTTAAAGAAATCAAAGTGCGTAGGGTAGGGTATCCAGTGCTCCCAGAAAAGCTGGGACACACACTTTTTTATTTGCTTATCATCAATCAATATTACACCAGTTTAGAGATAATGAATAGTTTTAACAATATACATAATAGAAAACACAACATTGGTAATTGTGCAAAGTACAAAATATGTTCTGTGGGCATGTGATCAATACAATTTTTGTGGGATATATGTTTTTATAAATTTGTTGTTTTTTTCGCATCAAGCTTTGGTAATTGCATAAGGATTGGTCGCAAAGTTTGAGATCAATGAAATGGCTG
This sequence comes from Hippodamia convergens, assembly GCA_038502775.1. Lineage (NCBI taxonomy): Eukaryota > Metazoa > Arthropoda > Insecta > Coleoptera > Coccinellidae > Hippodamia > Hippodamia convergens. The sequence continues at coordinate 50,335,326 of CM076607.1, read as the reverse complement.
TTGCATTCATTTCGATTTTGGGTTCTTGGTCAGAACTATCCAGTTGTATTAATATGATTATGTATGTGGTAACACCTCCGATTATCTGAAAATGAAAAAAAATATTCTACAGGAATAATGCAAACGGAAACTAGCATACCGAGAACAACAAACTGTAATCAATTGGGAAGAATCCAGCTGCACTAAATTCCATATTTTCATTGGCTATCTGTAGGGAGAACATCTCGATTTCATCCCTCATATCAAAATCCTCGGTTTCTATCTGGTGAATAAGTAAACCGGATTTCTTAGCCTGAAATAATTCTATTTAGAGACTTCCAAAAATCTCTCTTCAAAAATCGAATTTATCATAATCAGAATAATGATATCATAAATAATCCTGAAAATATGCGAAAATTCCTTGCACATTCCATAAAATATTTACTAGCAAAGGACTCCAGAAATACAGAAAATCCTACAAAGTATAGGTCAATGAAATTTACAGATTTATAACGTCGTGCATCTCTTATACAGGAAGGCTGTATAAAAGAGAGCAGAGGGTGCAACGAAAAACATCACTCAAAAAGATCTATGCAAGGGGCATGCCTTCACATTTCCACATCAAACGATAATCGAATAGAGCAGCAGATGTGAGCAAGCGCGTCAACTGAATGGCATTCCGTATGACGTCATCGGCACTTTAAAATTTTGAGAAAGAAGGATGAGCTCAGTTTTATCATGGTTAAGCATTAGCTTATGCGATCGACACCACAACTCAACCGAATCAGATGTGGCATTCAGAAAATGGCCAAATTTCAATTCAATTTCAATTTCTGTAGCACAGAAACTAAACACCGTAACGAGTTGCGGTATTCACCAATTGAGGTTTCTCGAAAAAAGTAATATGACATGTATATTACTCTTTTAATTAAGAATATGTAATACTAAATTATCGAAATCTGACCTCCTTGTACTTATTTTTAAACAGAAACTGGGTTCAAAAAACTTCTGTTCTGCTTACCATTCTTTTCGATTTGGCTCGGATGCAGGCTGTTGAAAATTCATCGGGTGATATGATATTGAAGAAATATTCGTGAAATTCAGAAAAATTTGGTACTTTTGCTGAATGCATTTTTGTTTGAAAACTCACAGAATCAAAGTTTTGCTACGTTCGTTCCAAGGTTTAAATGGCATGTCTAATGCTTGGTAATAATTCAGTGACGGCATAGCTCATAATGAAAATTTAATAGGGTTATTTCTTTTTTTTTTAGACTGAACCCGAGAAAGTTATTTATGAATAAAGTGTTTTTTTTTTTTACATCAAGTATCGACTGTTGAATCATATGTACAAGTCGAACACTCATCCATTGAATTTTGGCCCAAAATATAAATATTCAACCACCTTGATGAATTTCGTCTCCGGACTGAGTAACAAATGCTTAATTGAAAATTTTAAAAATTAATTACTTACTAATTCAATAATTTACAAAATTACCAACTAACATTTATCAGCATTTGGCAGGGTTCGGGGGTTCTGTAGACTACACTGAATTGTGTCAAAAAATGTTTCTGGCCACTATAGTGACATACGATAAGGCAGGTTAGTGTTTAGTCCCTACGCCACTGGCGGAATTGCAACCGAATATAATTGATCGATATTCCAATACTTTCTGGGTGAATGTGGTACTCCATTTCATTTCAATTCTAGGGATATTATAAGTTAAACATGAATATGCACAATTATTTTGATTTCAATTTGTATGCCTGAAGGTACTAATTTTGTCGGTATTTTTGGTTATGGGATCCCATTTTTTCACGAATTAAACTCCTATCAAAGTTATTCATCTAGATTTCCTGAAACGAATACAGTAGAATCCGTTTATTATGACGCCGGCTATACTGACCAATCGCTTATAATGACGCAAATGCAGTGTTAAATTTGGTTTCATTCAAAACTCCTCACAATAAGGTCTGGATTTGGACTTCGCTTATAATCACATGTCGCTTACATTGACATGATTTCAGACACAACAACAAGATTTTTCGAAAATTTTTCCGGTTATAGTGACCGCTCGATCGTTTTCTCAAGCCACCCTTTTAATGCGATGAGGTTTGATACGATACGAGACATACTCGTGACGACATGCTTTTTAGTATAATCCAGATCCTTGAAGAGATTATTGGTGTTTTGTGGACAAAATGACATCCATTGAAGCCATTTGTAAGTTGTACAATGGTGTAAGAAGCTATTATTTCAAGTCGAAAAAAAACAAACGCAAACTAAAATTTCAGATTATTTTTCTAAAGAATGTTTTTTATATTTAGTTTTTTTTGTAAGAGAAGCTATTTTTTATTTTTCCAATAAAGCAAAATCTGAATTTGTCGTTCTTTTCTTGAACTGAATCCAAGAAAAATTCCATCAATTTTGCTAAAATTCTGCTTTATGTGACTTCCGGTTATAATGACGTATTTTTCATTTCCCCTCGATGTCATTATAAGCGGATTATACTGTATATCAGGCGAAACGAAGATTTCGAAAATCTTTCAATCTGCGAAAATATTTGAATGAAATATCAATGCACAAATGAATTCAACGATTTTCATTCCTTTCCCTGAAATTGAATTGGCAACCGTTTCTACTTTTCTACTTTGAATCGGTCTGGCCGGTAGTTAACAATCGAATTATTGCTTGGCAAATTAATTTTGGGTTCATAGCTTCCTAATATCATATGAAACCACTTAATCATATCATAATTTCAGCTATACTAAGATAATTAAAAAAATATTTCTTTTTAATTATAACAATTATAAAAATTTCCTGAAAATATAAATACATGTTCCGAAAAGTCTAATTAAATTGATTCAATGAAGAAAAAAACCTTGAAATGATTTTAAAAATAGAAAAATATTATCACATATGCATTCAAGAGCGGTCATAAGAATTACAGAATTACATTAATGTATCTTATTTTTTGTTGTATTGCATGAATGTTATTGCTATATATTTTATCATTTCCTACTTCAGTTGAAAATTTTATCAATCTTCAATTAATTTGAATCATACAATCCCTAAAATGTTTGTTTATAACTGCAGTTTTTCATTCTTCTGACTTTGTGATCCTTTGACTGTTCTTGAATGCTCTTTTGATGGTAATTTCTGTATCCCGAATAGGAAATAAAATTTCCGTCGCTGAAAAAATAAAAAATTTTTATTCTGGCTCCTTGTGCCAATAAAAATATTTGACAATCATAAGGGATTTCAACGAACTATGCCTTTCATTCCGGACCTGCTGCAATGATTGAGTGAGTTTTTTCATTGTATAAAAACAATTTGAAAAACAAGAAAAAAACAAAGGACTTTTATTAAGAAGAAGATTCAACTAATTGATATCCTCAAATCAATTAATTCAGTATCAGAAAACAAGCAGACAAAAGACACCTGTATCATCGAATTCAACTCTACCCCATCATGTACTTTCTGTAAGGTACAACTGAAAAGTCTATTTATTCAACTCAGTTGTCCGTTACAGATTTACTTACCTCTCTTATAGTGTATTCACAAACGTTGCAAATTTTATACACGGTAAAAGAATAGCTGGCAACTGCAAATACGTATTCTATTACAAATTGCCAGAGGATTTCCCTTTTGAAAAGTTGACATGTCATGAACACCTGCATCACTATAATCATGAAAGAATATCCAAAAAACACCACCATCTTCAATCCAAAAGTTTCGTTCGTCAGCGTCATAAGTTTTACAATGTTATGATGCCAGGAGCACACGTGGCATAATATTTTCAAACGTTTTTGCTGCTGCTTATTTTCCACCAAACTGACGTTCACGGCTGGATCGACCAGCTTTTGGAGAAGAGAGTTGAGCAGCTGGAGCCTTTCGTATATGAGGAATACCATAGCAGACACGCAGTGAGATAAAGTAATGATGACCCAATTAGGAAGAAATATGAAGAATAAAACGAGCACATAGCCGCCTTGTTGATAGTACATCATGAAAAAAGGAAGTGGCAAAAACTGTATTACCACAGCTGTAAAAAAATAATTTAATGATTATGATAGAAACCTTTCAAAATGTAGACTCTGAAGTTGCAAAATATGAACAACCTTTTCTTTTCTCTACAGAACAAAAAATGGATAAAAGTTGTTGAACGCCTAGGCTGCGTTCACAAACTTACTCAGAGAGTAAGTAAGAGTATGGCCATATGATCAGAAATATACTTCGGTCTTCACTCCACACTCGTAGTTCACAATCTTACTCTGACAAATGTCATTCAAACATGTGACCAAAGGTTATGAATAATTCTTCTGCATATACATTTTTTATATATCATTTTAATATGGAATTGTTGCTATCGTGAATGAAAAATAGTCGTACATTTTTAGTTGTGTCTTCGAAGTATAGTCTATTTTTCTCTTATTTTAAAAGCAGCGCACAACCGTGTTTTTCTGATGATTATGAGGGAACTGATAAATGTTCTCAGGACGTTGAATTACTTCTAATGAGACAGAAACAATGAAAAGGCATATATTATTGTCTATAATATATTCTCACAAGCAAAACATTCAAAATGTTATAACATGTTTTGTTGTTTTATTGACTCTACGCCAGAAAAAAATTTAATACTTCGTAACAAGAAATAGTTTCATTGAAGGAAGCTAACAAAAAGGAGTTAAAAAATATTGTATGAGAGATAAAGCATAATATGAATGAATCTTGACAGAATCTTGAATATAACAAAATATCAATGTAGATTTCTAATCAGGTACAAAAAACAATTATTGTGGGACTTTTCATGTCTCGATTTATTTGAACTTGGATGGACCACTCTAGGTTCTGGAATATATGGAGCAACTCTTTTTTTCTTCAGCATTATCTCTTATTAAAGTTTACTTTGAGCTTCGTTAATTCACGTTCATTCAATTTCATAAAATTTATTAATAATTAAAGTAATTCTTTCCCATATTTCTGTATTTCACAGAATAGTTGTTTTACGTGGAAAATAAATTGTTTCGTATTTCGTTATTGAAATAGAACAAAACCAAAAATAACTAGTTATTCGAATAATATTCAAGTTTCAAAAAGTCTGCGGGAGCAAGACAAAATGAAAATCGTACAACACAACTGTCAGAGTATGTATTTACTCTCCCAAATAGCAGAGTATGCAGAGCTTACTCACAGGAAGTTTATGAACGCTCACAGAGTATACTCGGAGGAAGACAAAGGGAGTTTGTGAACGCTTCAGAGTAAGGAGAGCTTACTCTGAGTAAGTTTATGAACGAAACCCTAGAAATGCACTAAGGAAATCATTTAATTTTTTTAAAGAATGGATTTGATTAAATTGGATATAATCTTCAACTCAAAATAAGAATAATTTCCCAGCGATTTCTCAGTGAGATATTCAAACTTGAAATTTTAGCTAATATGATGAAAAATATGGTCTTAGTGTGTGGTAACTTCCATTCCATTCTTGAGCTAACTCTTCTCGAAAAAAACCTGAAATTCTATTGGATTTCATTTATCTCTCGGGAGTGCTTTGTTTCTTGTTAAGACAAATATTGTTGGAGCACGATTTCATGTCTCAAAAGTAAAGGGCTGCGATAGATTATTTATTGTGAAAGCGAAATAATTGTGAAAAATTGCGAAATAAAAAAAAACTTTTAACGACTGTATATAAAGAACTATTGGGCTACAGAGACAGTTCCGGTACCGAATTGTAAGAAATTTAGTCTTCTTTGAAAACACCTTCAAAAAACTTTTTCAAAAACCAGCCCTTCAGGGTGATATTCGCCAAAATTTGAAAAAAAAACTTTTTTCATGGTTTTTTCGATTTTTGGCAAAGTTGCGTTCAACGCTCGAGGTCACAAACTTGGATTATCCATTTGATCAACATCATAATTTCAATTTTGACTCGCATTTTAAATTTTCTACATTATATGATCGGAATTTGTAACCTTTAACATATTGAGGCTTGGGGAAGCAAATGTAAATTTGCGAAACGTCGCCAAATATATGTACTGAACAGTCTGACATATTATAATTTGTCCTATTCCCACAATAAAATTTCCATTATTAAATCTTGGAAGACACTAAGTAACATTTAAGATCTTAAACAACATTCAGGCGAAAAAATTACTGGATTAAAACGGAGTTTAGCACTTTTAGCAGCGTGCCAGTAAAGATAGGCATCTTCGGAAAATCCATAATACGACAAGAATCTAAAGTGTTTTCGAAACTGCGGCTTTTTTTACAGGAGTTCATCAAAATGAATAATTTCAACGTATGTTGCTCATACAAAAAAATATTCAATATGAAAAAAGTGAAAGAAATCTTTTGCGCATCAAGACCTTACACGGTAGTCGAAAAGACACATACAAACCTCCCAACATCCAATAGTTCCTCTTGACACCTTTACCGTAATCGACCCATACATCGAATTTGGCCAATCCGTGGTCGATCGCCACAATACCCTTCAACAAACCACTCCATTCCTTGAGTTTGAAAACTCCCACTATCCAAATTATTAATGTCGCCAAAAAGGAAACTTTGTTGAGTATCGCCGTGTGGAGCCGCTTCTTTGAGCTCGGGGCTGTTTCCGTATAGTAGACGAAAATCGTGATCGCAGTTCCTGCAAAAAGAATCACTTGCAGCGCGAAGGCTGCATAACCCCAAATAGAAGACCTTATTCCTTTGCGAGAGTACAGAAATGGCCCACAGCCCGATATCTGACTCAACCTGATCGGGATACTGATTGATTTGTAGAAGTTTTCGGTGATTCTGATGTTTCTGCTTCTGCAGTCTACCCTGCGAGGTATCATCGTCGACACCATGTTTATTGTGCTTGTCTCATTGCCGAATGATGATGATATACTTCTTGGGTTATTAGGATTTCGATTATTAACAGCGTTTTAATAAACTAATCGATATTTCAATCAAGTAATGTATTCTGTTATTGTATTGTTTGTTCTATAACACTTCATCTAGTGTCTGAATATGCCATACGTTATAAATTATGGAACCATTAGCTGGAACGGCGACCTTCATTTGTCTTCAAATTATGGAATGTTGTATCAACTTAGCTCTGTTTTTTCATTGCATACATTATTCTGCCATTAAATTGTTTTCAATAAATATTTTGACATAGGAATGGAAACTCAATGCCAATCATTTTTCAAAAAACAATCAAAAATATTCTGTCCAGGATTTTTTGGACAACCTATTTTCAATGTCGTAATGATTTCATTACAGTACTAAAAGAATTGCAGTAATGAAGTCATTACAGGATTGTTATATGTTTCGTTTCGTGTGTGTCAGTATCTACTGTCGTCCGATCCCATCAATTTTCAAATCACATCAATTCAAATTTCGTCAACTTTCAATTTTCGCAAGTTACGCCAACTGCCAAGATACTATACAAAAGTCACCAAACTGAATTTTTATTTGAATTTTCGTGAGTATTTCACAAAACTTGGCTGAAATAAGGATAATATCGTCTAATACTAGTTGCAGAAAGCAATTCCAACACTAATTAGAATTCGTATTGGAATATGAGCTCAATTTGCAACTTGTTTCAGAATATGCTACTCCAATATAGGAAATTCATTTTATTATCAGCTCGATATTTGTGTTTAATGAGAATACCAATTCCTGATTTCATTCGGCAATTTGTTGATGTCGCATTGGACGATGACACAATAGACATTTGGGAATATGGCCCAAAGCATGGATAATTTTCGCACAATCATTCATCATCTTTTCGTAAGAGTTTTTTCATCAACTATTTTAACCAGAAATTCTGGTTGGATTCAAGCCGCGGGATGATTGCACTAAGCGCCCGACAGGCAGTTGGGTAAATAGTGGAAGCTCATCTAGAGGCTCACATGAATTAAGATTCAACACACATGACATATCAGATTCCCAACGAAAAAGTTAACCTCAAATTTTTTTTTCAGAAAGTTGACGCTCTTTTTCTCAATGCTAATCATCAATACCTATCTGGGCAGTTCCAAAAGGCACTAAAGACTCTCTCATTGATACCACCAGAAATTTTGGAATATAGGTGAGAAAATTTTGCATAGTTGTCTTATGGGACTATTGAAGAAGAATCACCTCTGTCCCATAGAATTTAAAGTATAAAGATGGGAAACGATCTTATTTCCAGTACTAGAAACAGATTACGATTTTCCTATTTTCGGTTTGTTTTGGATTTTTATGGCGCCGAAATCGTATTTACTGATTTTTTTTATACTGGATTATCTTTATTAAATTGAATTTCGACTCCTATGTGACAAAACAAAAGCAAAGATTTTGTTCTGTCCAGGATTTTATTTTTCACTCAGACTCTCAGACATTGTTTCAAATTGGTAAACATTTCAGAAAAAAAAGAAATTTTATTATTTGAAAAAAATACATTTCAGGAATTTTTAAAACATCTGAGTTACTGAATTATCAGAACAATTCAAAAACTTTATATATTATTATTTACTTACTTATTGGATCAAACCGTCAACAATTTTCATCCCATTTTAACTTGTCATAAATAAGTTGATAGGTGTTACATTATACATACAGAAATACAATTTAATCCTACATGTTATTATTGAGAATCATCATTACTAGACTTTCTTCAAACATTACTAGAGCAGCTCTTGTGATTGTTCGTGATGTGTTTTTAGGTAATGAATAGATACTAGAAGAATATCAACCTCACAGGCGTTTGCTAGATGCTGTGCTCTTATCAATGGTTTATTAAAACTGTGATAATGAAAATCGTAATTGTTTTTTAACTTTCATATTCATTTCTCAAGAAATTAATTTTTTTTCATTCAGTTATAACGATTTTTGTCAAATTTGTTACTTGTCAATAAAAAAAATTTCAGCCAATAGATAACCCAATTTTTTTTTCAATTGACAATAAAATAAATGATAATCATATTTGTATTTGTAGCCAAATCTATCATTTTATCTTTTTTTTTCAGCAAACATGGAGAATCTTCAGTTGTTCTTTTCAACAATAATATGGGTGTCATACATCATGCTCAAGGAAAACATCATTTGGCCTGTGTTTACTACCAATCAGCTTTGAAGGAGGATATGAAATTACAAGAAACGCTCAAAAAAGAAACAGGTTTGGTTTTGAATCATTAACTTTGTAATACCCACAGTTGATAGTAAATCAAATCGTTTAACTTCGATGATTTAAATATTCAATGATAACTGGTATGAAGTTTAAGTTTTCAAACAAAAATAAAACAAAGTAGTATATTACATTACAAGAGTTCTATGAAGCATATTACCCACGACTAGGAATTTTCGATATTTACACGTAGAAGTACATATATCATGATATGATGATATATATCATGATATATATTTTTGAAATTGTCTGAGAAAAGTCTATTGGAAAATACACTGCGCAAAAAAATTAACGCACATTATGGAAATCTCAAATTTATTCTATAACTGAAGGTGTTCTCAATGATAATTATTTTTATCAGAATTATGCATGCATATGTTATCCACTTTCAACGTTTTTCCTCAATACAGATGTTTTTTTCCCAGCAGGAATAAGGAAAGATGATATTATCAGATTTGGAATATATTGGCTCTATTCTTAAATCAGTTGTTCTCGATCAATTCTAGTGATCAATAGTTTTTCTTTCGTTTTATTTTCTACACTCGATCGCTATGCAACGCGAAACACGCAATTTGACCCAAGAGGAATGTGCCCAAGCTTTAGTTTTGCAAGAAGAAGGGTGGACATACACAAGAATTGCAGAAAGGTTTGGAGTTTCCCATGCAAGTGTGTCCAGAATGTTGCAGTTATTCAGGAAGACAGGTATGAATGTACGAAGACCAGGACAGGGTACACCACGGGTAACAACTGCCATTCAAGAACGTTACTTGATAGTTTCTTCGTTGAGACAACGGTTTGCTCTCACCCCAGCCCATCGAAGGGCGCGTTTGGATTTTGCGAGAGAGCATAACCATTGGGAAGAGGCCGATTGGGTAAGAGTTCTCTTCACAGATGAGTCTAGATTCTGCCTCTACTATTGTGATCAACGTTCCCTTGTATACAGACGTCCACATGAGAGATATTCTCAGTGGAATTTCTTGAATACTACTGGTTTCGGGGGAGGATCGATTATGGTTTGGGATGAATATCTTTGACTGCTCGCACACACCTAGTGGTCGTTGATAATGGAGCTATGGATGCTTATAAGTATATAAGGAACATTCTTGAAGAGCATGTAGAACCATTGGTCTCATACATTGGTGAAAATTTCATTTTTATGGACGATAATGCCAGACCTCATCGTGCTCGCATCGTTCAGGAGTACCTTGAAGAGGTTGAGTCTCTCGAATGGAATGGCCAGCAAGAAGTCCAGATCTCAATCCGATTGAGCAGGTTTGGGATAACCTCAATAGAAGGCTGAGAAGTTCAGAAAATCATCCAGCTACTCTTAATGACTTAGGAAATCTGGGAAGGATTAGATCAGAACATTTTAAGATCACTCATTTTGAGTATGAACCGTCGTTGCCGAGCTGTAGTTAACGCAAGGGGTGGAAATACCAAGTATTAAATCACTTATCAGCATTTCAGTATTCTGAAAATTGTTCATTTCTCTTCTTTCACATGAGATTCGGTGAAATCCTGAATTTTTCTCCCATTTAATGTGTCTTGTTTCGTTCAAAACCTTTCCGAGAGAACATGAAAAATAAGTTATAAAGTCAATGTAGAGTTAACTTTCATTAAAATTGAGATTTTCAGAATGTGCGTTAATTTTTTTGCGCAGTGTATCATAGTGCACTATGGTCCCCATTTGAAAACTTTTTTTTTAATATCTCTAAAATTTGAAGCGGCTTGGAATTTCGATAACACCGGTAAAAAGTACTGAAAAACCACCCTGAAGATGTTTTTATTTCGAAATCCTAGCGGCAATGCTGCGGAACTCTTAGCCAATTATAATAATTGCCCAAATTCCAAAATCACCCTGTAGCATGGAAACTAGACACCGTAGCGACTTGCGGTTTTCAGCAATTTATGTTTTCAAAACAAGAGAACATGGCATGTATATTACTTTTCTTCTATGTGGCTAAATTTTGGAGATGTCGTACTGAAAAATCCAAATCTGACCAACCTGTACAGAAAAGGTTGATTTAATTTCGTGAAAATGCCAGCTGTTTCTTATGTTTTTATATTGCAAAAGAGGTAAACCATGAATAGTGACCTGTGTTTTTCAGAGAAGCCGTTATATACTCTTGGGGGTTCTAGATCTCATGAGCTTACCTACAACTTAGGTATAGCTCTTTTACATTCTGGACGATTTTCGGAAGCTTTTGATGCCCTGATTGTCGCTGTTAGGAGATATCACAGAAATTCTAGACTATGGTTGAGGATAGCAGAGTGTTGCATTAAATTACATAAACCTGTAAGTATTGAAATATGCTAAACATTACAAGGTACAGTGCAAAACAACGGACTACCATTATGTTTTATTGATTAATATACAATCCTGTTGATTTGAACATCCACATTTAAATATTTTCCTCCAAGTGTACGCTTTGATCCCTTTTCCAGCACGCATTACAATTCGGAAAGAGTCACATTTCCAGCACTGTTGCTGGAAAAACTCCTGCTATTCCATTCCCGCACACTTTCTATGCGGAAAAGGGAACAGCAGGGGTTTTCACGCACTCTTTTATTAAAGGATGCATCGAACGTCAACGATGAGAGTAGTACCATGTTAACGATATGTAGAATTACGTTCGACATTCATGTGTATTACGAATGGATATAAGTAATCGAATTTCATCTGTTTGTTGAATTCACATCGATATCATTTTAGCGGCTCGCGCTGCAAACTTCATCTGCGGGAGTTATGACTTGCATTACTGCTCGTTAAATAATATACTATTACAGCGATTTTCTCGAGGATTACATACTTTTGAAAACGATTGAATACGATATCCATAACTCTTGAGGAGCAGTATATTTCCGTTTGTGAATTTTAAAGTTTTACAAAAAAATAATACAGGTAACGAAATCCACAAGTCTTCATCTTCAGGAACAAGAGTAATTGGAATATTTCTGTTTGTGGATTTAAAAGTTTATCAAAAAGGTAAGAGATGCGAAAACCGCATGTCTCTATCTTCAATAATAGATGAGATACAGTTAAGTCTCAAATAAATTGGGGTGCAATGTACATTTCAAGTAATCATTTTCATAGTCCATTCAATCGCTCGTCGTTGTATACTTCCAGTCTTATTCGGAGACTTTTTTAATGAGAAAGTAAGCAACATTGTCAACTTTGGTGTAAGGTTGCTGACGGAACGCCCAAACCATCTTTGGAGGAGCTAGAAATATTGCTGTTTGATTTCTTCCACACAGATTCAATTATTTTCAAATCAAAAGTTCCTCGGTTTTTTCCAGCATAACGAAGCTGACTTTGATTCAACGAAATTCCAAAAGAAAATGTGTGTATCCAGAGTTGGACACAACAAGGAAAATATGAAATATATATTAACAACTCGTGTATCGAACGATCACAAATATAGGTAAGATAGCTTCAGTTTATAATTTTTCATATTTTCTCCATGGGTCAACTTTCAGCTCAGAAAGTCAATCGTATGCAGTACCTGTCCCGACGTTAGAATTCGCATCCATTTGTCTTAGGAACGCCTTAATTTTGATTCCTTCGGAATCTGACACGACACCCCAACCAGTATATGTTAAGCCAGGTGTGAGGCACCCTGCTCCGACCCCAACATTTGGACCAGCACCTTCTTCTCCCCTGGATTCGGATGGTAATGCAGAGTTGAAAAATGCTATATTGGCAGCGAGCGCATTTGTATCGATGTGCTTGGGAGACTACATTGTTGCTTTAGAACATGCGGAATCTCTATTGGCTCAACCCAGATTGTCCTCTATCCATAAGTGAGACGAAAAAATCAAGCATGGGAGATGTTGAAATATCACATATTGTTTCAGATTATTGGGTCACCTGTATGCTGCTGAATGTTTGATATGGTTGAATAAAATAACAGAGGCTATAGAACATCTTGATCTCAAAAAACTTACGGATTTCAGCTTTGATCTACCTCCAGAGGAAAAAGATGCAGGCAATGAAGCAGAAGAAAAAGACGAAGTGAAGACAAATCCTCCTATTAGTGAGTTTAAAAAATTAATTCATGCCTTTGGATAATATGAAAACATTCTCTCTTGATGATTTGTGTTCCTGGCATTTTTTTCTTTTACTAGAAATGTCATTTGAATACTTTTGGATCATTTTGCCTCCCCTGGCTACTTTTCATTCGCATATCACACAATAAGTCGTCAATATCACCAAGAAAAGTAAATTATTTTTTTGGAAAATGGACATATTCTTCTGTAAGAGTTATATGTTGCTCCGCTAATATTAGAATATTTTCAAAATTTCTTTTATTTTTTGCCAAATTAGGTCACCCACTTCAAGTTGAACTTAGTGACGAAGAATTCAGGGTCAGATTGAATTCTGTTCGCTGGTCTTGCATAGCATACCATAAAGATAAAACTTTTAAGTGGTCCCAAACTCTTAATTTGGGGTGAAAATAAGTATTAAGCTATTTGTTTTTTTTTCGTTGCCGTCTCGCAACCATTCAAAAAAAGACAGAATAACTAGACTTGCTTTGGAAAAATTATCAAGGAAAGAGTTGAACATTTCATGTCGACGTCATTTCCACATCTTTAACAACAGTGTTGCCATTTTTCGTTTCTCTATACATTAGCAGAAGTTCAGGAATGATAATTCGGCTGGAGAAGAAACCCAATTTTTGTGGACAATTTCTTGATCAAGAGCTTATCTCTGAATTAATTCTACAATAATTCTTATGCTTGATTCACAATAAACTTAACTCAACATATACGTAAAAATCAAAGTTGAAACTACCAAAATTCAAACGAAAATACTCACAATAGATTCAATTTTGCGATTGAATTCCAGAAGTCGAAAATAAATGTAGAAATTGCATAACATATTGTGCACACTTCTATACTTATTGGGTATGATTTCTATTGTTTGAATTTTCGTTAATTACGTATGTGTTAAGTAACGTCCATTGTGAATCGAGCATTAAGGTTCACGTATTCCATTCCATGAATTTATAAGTACCAAAGTACTACAGGGTGCGGCACGGAGGATGGATGGTTTTAAAAAAAAAATAAAAGCGTTAATTTTTACTCAAAAACACATTTATTGACGGAATCAGATTCTCAAGGAAATAGCATTTGAGACAGTCAAGTGTGGAAAATCACATCAGGCATGTGGTGGCCGAAATCGGTGATGCAGTGCTGGAGGCGCTCTTGGAAGTTCGCGTAGACACTCTCCAACATCGCTCTCTCAACTTGGGCAACTTCCACGCGAATAGCCCTTTTCAATTCGTCCAGAGTTCGGGGCTTGGTCTCGTATACTCTAGCCTTGAGGTGTCCCCATAAGAAAAAATCGCATATGGATAAATCTGGGGACCGGGGAGGCCAATGAACATCGCCAAACCTGGAAATAAGGCGACCAGGGAAGAGAGGGCGAATAACGTCCATTGATGCTCTGGCTGTGTGGGCGGTCGCCCCATCCTGTTGGAACCACACACGTCGGATTGGAACACGTTGCCGTCGTAATTCTGGGATAAAAAAGTTGTTGATCATTTCGACGTACCGCTCTGAGTTCACGGTAACAGCACGACCATTAACGTCTTCGAAGAAGTAAGGGCCAATGATGCGAGTTTGCGATACAGCGCACCAAACCGTAACTTTTGGGCTGTGCAGCGGTCTTTCGTGTAAGTGTTGCGGATTTTCATTAGCCCAATAACGGCAATTCTGCCGGTTAACCATGCCGTTGAGGTGAAAGTGGGCTTCGTCACTCATGAACAAAATGAGGTTCTCATTTTGATCGATCAGTGCTTCCATCTCACGTGCGAAGTTCATTCGTTGTGCATAATCTCCGGGGTGTAACTGTTGCACAATGGCCAATTTGTAAGGGTGAAAGCGAAGATCCATATGCAAAATTCGCCTCACCGAACGATCACTGAGGCGAAGTGCAGCAGCATGTTTCCGAGCAGATCGCGACGAACTGCGAAGAATGGCTTGTCGAACGCGTTCAACATTTTCAGGCGTTCGAACTGTTCGCACAGGTCCTCTTGGTCTACTGTTGATCAGTTCACCACGTCTGCGAAGTGATTCAACCCAACGAAGGATGGTGTTTCGAGAGGGAATAGCTCTATTCCGATGAATGTGGAAATGGCGACGAAACTCACGCTGCACGACCGTGACTGACTCATTATTTCGGACGAAACTATCATAGGCGAAAACACGATGCTCCACCGTCCAAGGCTCCATGACGACAACTGGTAAATAAATGCTAGGAACACACGAGTCTAACGGCACCTTCCCCACTTCTCTCGTCCTCAGTGGGGGAAAGTTATGCCCATCTGAAAAACGTCCGCCCCCCGTGCCGCACCTTGTACAAGTTATTAGTACTGCATACTTTTATTTCATTTTTTGTAAATGAAACCAATTTTCATATTTTGTGTCGACTAGTTTTGCTCCACTTTTGAAATGGCTTATCTCTAATATTATTGCTGGTGGGCCAAGAGATTTGTGCAATTCTCGCCGACCTACGCTAGGAAGCACATAAAGCTGCCACGAGCTGAGCTTCGAGTAATGGTGGGTCTGCTAACGGGACGGGACACTGTCGATACAAACATCTTTTGCATCGCATGGGGAAATCAGCAGATGAAACCTGCAGGCTATGCGAATCAGAGAAAGAAACGGCTGAACACATGGTATGCAAGTGTCCAGATCTGGCGGAACTAGGAACCATTCACATGGGGAAGTCGGTTCTGGATCCTCATGAAGTAACAGCTAAAGCTCCTAAGGATGTCGTTAGATTTAGCAATGCCATTGACGGCCTCCTTGAGAATTAAATGAACGAGTTGGGTGAAGGACAAAAGATCCTTGCAGTCGAAGTTCCCGGAAGGCTGAACGTAGACACAACGACCCCCTGTTCAGAATAAAATTTAAAGAAAATAATATTTTTGGTGGGAAAAAAGTTTATGACAAGTTTTTGTAGACATCAAATATTTTTACTCACAATCGATGAATATTGGATTTCTTGAAGTTCAGAACAATCAATAGGCGCGTCATCACAAACCTCAAACTTTTTCAACTAGCAAATCTCACTTTTCCGGCTAGCAAATGTCACTTCCCCAGCTAGCAAGTGTCACTTTCTCAGATATCATATCTATCACTTTCTTCACCTTAACAATCACATAAAGCAATCAAACCTCAGGAAAATCATTCCAGCCTTGCATCTGTAGCCTACCTTGGTGTTGCGCATCTCGGTAAGGTAGCATACTGAGATGCGCAACAATGTCATGAAACACTTCTCCGCTCGGTATGTAAAAATACAGGGTGTCCGGGAAAATGTGGGAGATATCTCGGAATCAGATAAAACGTCAAAATATGAGATGACAAGTTCCCCTCTTTTTTATTAGCGGCCTCCCTACGAAGATACGGCCTCCTAAATGACGCCACTGGAAATCCATTTTACTGGAATAAATTTTAAATAAACATATAATTTAATGAAAATTTGATATGATGAACTGTGGTAAGGACCTTCTGAAATACTGCCCTTGAATTTAAATTAGCTTGTTTAGTTCAACAGGGCGGAGTAGGTTGTACATTTTAATGCTTACATTTTTGACACCCTGTATGATAAGGGGTTGAAAAAAAACGAATTGGTATACCTTGAACATTAAGCTAAAGAAGAGGTACTCAATCATTGTCGAGTGAATGAACAATTTTCGAAAAAGAAAATAATGAAAGAGAAAGAAGTAATTCTTTTTTAATTTCTAATAAAAAGAACCATGAATAACCATATCGCACCCTCGCTACAAAAGTGACACAACTCAAAATTTACTTTTTTTCGGTTTATGCTATGAATTAGATCAGAAAACGAGCCTAGATTAAATCATGGAAAATTTGTACCCACATCAGTGGGTCTTCCATATATCATATAGATTCCTACATATCAACATTGGTGTCTATTTCATGTTTCTAATTAATAGGAAAATATTTAGCATTTGAATATTTTCGTCTTTTGATTTTGAGTTGTGTCACTTTTGTAGCGAGGGTGCGATATTTTTTTTTGTCTTCAACAAAGTGTGATGCGAAAGTTATTCAAGAAACAAAAAAAATTTCAGTTTATGTTATTGAATCCGACAAAGTTTGTTTAGTGTCTTCTGGGCTAAAACAGCAGTGTTAAGAATCTTTGCAATTCTGTAGGATTCAATAACATAAATTAAAACTTTATCGGAGATTAGAATTCATGGTTCTTTTCATTAGAATTAAAAAATTTATTATTTTGATTCTCGAAAACGGTTCATTTTATTGACAATGAACAGGAGTACCTTTTCCTTCACTTAATGTTCAGGGTATCCAAATCGTTTTTTCAAATCCCACAGGTTGTTAGAGTAGTAAGCATTAAAATGTAGAACCTAGTTCGCCTCTGGGAAACTAAACAAGCTTATTTAAATTCAAGGGAGTATTTTAAGAGGTCTTTTCTACCGTTCATCATATGAAATTTTCATCGAATATTAATAAGTTTAAAATTTGTTCCAGTGAAATTTCTAGTGGCGTCATTTTTGGAAAGAACGCGTTCGGAAGAGTATAACCTGTAAGCGGATTTACTTTTCATTGCCATATATATACTTCTCGCAACATTTGAAGTAACAGAAAAATTTTCCAAATTTTTTGGTATTTTTCAACAAGAATCAACTTCTAAAGACTCTAGTTTCTGAATTTATTGGTTACCAATTTTTCAGAGTACGGGAAGCTATGCAATCCTCGGATAAAGGACAAAGAAAAATTTTTTTGAGTTGAAAAAAAATTTTTTTGCTCTACGCGCATGGAAAAATTTGAGCTAGACCGATGCAAAGGCCGCATAGCCTGTTTATTCAGCTCTAGTTTGTTTTTCAATACCCTTGGAAATGACCTCTTTTTTTCGAGATATCCAATTTTGAATGCAAAAGGACCTTTTTTCACTCAACTGCCGATATCTCCGGAACTACTGGAAGCTTAGCAAACCGACAGCCGGTTTTTTTTTTCTGGAGAAAATTTTCTACAAGAATCGTTCATGTAAAATTAAGAAAAAATTTTCTTCACCTGTAACGGTAATGTGACTTATTGAGTAAATCGAATGATTTTATAAAAAAAGATGCAGAAAGGTGATAGTTAATTTTTATCTTTGGGTCAAATCAATTTTTGTTTATTTTTTCAGAATGGTTTCCAAGAGACATTGAAACTGCACGTGTCATCATGATGTACAATTTGGCAGTTGCAAAAGCCATGAGGGGGCAATTTGATCAGGCTAATTCACTGATGCAACAAATATGTGGTAACCAGAGGGCTCTTCCTGAAGGAAAATATCCTATTCATATGATCATGTTGATAATTTATATCCAATTGAAATTAGGTGAGTATATTCATCTGTTATATTATTCTCTGGTACTAATGAAAATTTGCTTTCAGGACACCTAGATTATGCCAAAAACTTCATCAAACAATATGTAAATCCCTATAATGGATGACTAAACATTTTAACTTAATGTATTGTTTTTGTCTTCATTCCTATTTTATCATCCTGTGAATTGTTGAATTTATATGATTTTTTATAAACTGAGATCATCAATATTTCCAATATAATTTATAACTTTTCATCTTTTTTTGAAATTTTCTAATCAAAACCGTCGATATGGGAGGTCATTGAGGTAGTTTTGACTTCTATACCGTTTGTACACCATGCAGAACTCATAATTTTTTTCTCTCATCCGTTTTGTTCATTTGACATTTTTTCTTCATTGCAAACAATAACATACCAACAAAGCAATCACTAATTACAGGGTAGTTAAATCTGATTCAAATTTTAAACAAGATGAGTAATTTTCTGCTCCAATGGAAAAGAAATAATGTTTTAAATGAACTTTTTAAATTTTTTCAACTTGCCTCAAAAATGTATTTGTTTTGATATGAAAATGACTACATGAATCATTTCATATAATCAACTACAGAACATTAATTTAATCGACTATGAAAGAATGATTGACGAATAAGGCACGATTTTACACTTAAATTTGAATATTTTTAGTCGAAACAAAAATTAAACACAGATCAAGAATTATATACTGGAAGATACTAACAAGTCACTTCTGAGAAAGTTATTCAATGATCTATATAATATTTCTCATAATGAATGACTTTTTCATATTTTTAAAACAGTTTGAATAATTTGTCGAATTAGTATAGCTAGAGCTAGAGCCTAGTTCTCAGAGTAACGTACTCTTGCTGGCGACAATATTTGAGCCAATCAGACGATGCAAACAATACTTTCCTCCACCGCTCTACCTCATTTTTAGTTGTCAAAATCTTTGATGACAAACCCCTTCTGGCGACTAATGGGCCCCATCCACTATCAGTTTAACTGAAGTTAATCGTAAGGCCCACGATCTGGATCGCCCACACATTGATCAGTTAATCTTAAGATCTCGGACTACAGTTGGCGCGGACTGAAGGTCTGTGGGCACTCTACAGGCGAGGATCGAAGAGGGATTGCCGACCGGCACAGATCTGTCGGACGGTGATCTCAGGTGCCCTCCGCCACACACTGTCAGTTGGCCTGCAGGCTCGTGATCGTCTTATCTCCGATTCTGTTGTTCTCGTCAGTTTTTCGACAGGCCATTTTCATTCCTGCAGCGATAGTGCGAGATTGGACTGACGGGTAGAGATGGACAGTAATGGGCCCCATCCACTATCAGTTTAACTGAAGTTAATCGAAAGGCCCACGATCTGGATCGCCCACACATTGATCAGTTAATCTTAAGATCTGTGACTGCGGTTGGCGCGGACTGAAGGTCTGTGGGCACTCTTCAGGCGAGGATCGGAAGATAGATCACCGACCACCACAGATCTGTCGGACGGTCATCTCAGGTGCCCTCCGCCACACACTGTCAGTTGGCCTGCAGGCTCGTGATCGTCTTATCTCCGATTCTGTTGTTCTCGTCAGTTTTTCGACAGGCCATTTTCATTCCTGCAGCGATAGTGCGAGATTGGACTGACGGGTAGAGATGGACAGTAAACCAGGTTTTATTTCCGGATTTATTGAATTTTACCGAGCCTATCCCTGTTTATGGAGAATTAAAGATGACGCGTATCCAAATAAACGGCTACGTAATGAAGCGTACAACGTGCTATTAGAATTTCATAAGAAGACTGTGCCATTAGCTACAGTCGAAGCGGTGAAAACAAATTTTTTTTATATGATTTCCGAAAAGAACTAGAAAAAGTAAGAAACGGTAAGTCGGGATCATCGGGAGATGACGCAGTCAACTTTTGTTCAGCACTGATTGCTTGACTTACATGAATCGATTTCAAGCGAATAACCGCATTCAGACAGGTCATTCATTTGAGTAAGGGCTATAACCAAAGGCATAACCAACAATAACTGCGGTATTTACCGGTTATTCGCTTGAAATCGATTATGGGTGTTCACTCTACCGATGATACCAAATCTACGAATTTTCGGAAATCTTCTTCACTCATTTTCAAATTATTGGAGGCACTCTTCCACCTAAAACCACCTCCAAAAATTGAGAGAAGGTAACTAGCACAGCGTTTCGGACGAAGCATGGTGGACAGAACTGTGTGAGATAACTGAAGTTCGCCTGCAATCCCGTTTTGCCATCGGCATTCCGCCTGCAGGCACTGGACGCATAGTGTGTACCACTATCAGGCCAGAATGTGCAGTTTTGTACGTCCGCCTGCAGGCGGTTAACTGATAGTGTATGTTGCTGTGCGATTTTGATCTTACGTTCTCCTATTGAGGCGACGGCCTGCAGGCAATCGCATAGTGGGTGGGACGCATTAAACTTGGACAATCTCAAGTAAAAAAAGTGCGGACTGTCGCAGGCGACAGTACCAAGTACGAAACTCTGAAAACCACAAGATCTGATTTTGACAGTAAACTTGTCGGTCATACTCTCTGTAGGCCAAACGTACCGAGGAATCTACTTCGACCAATATAGTACAGATGTCGCTACCAACGAGATATCATCGAACGGCGCTCAGCTCTACTTACGAATAGGGGAGAGGTTTTGTAATAATAGAAAACACACTGACGGCTGTAATGTGTAATGGTGGACGTTTGTTTACTTCGTTACATCTTCATTTAATTCTGACTGAAATACGATTTTTCAATTAATGAATCGCTAAACTTATGCGAAGTGCGGTTAATTTTTTCGGTAGAATCATCGGATTTTCGGTTTTCCGTCACTGACACTGGGTTTATTTCATATTTCCCGTTGTTGTCCTTTTTAAAAGAAATGCAATTTTTATGAGATTTCCTTAAGTTAGTGAGTGTTTTGATGGTGATGTATCTTCTGAACCCCAATGTTACAATTGAAGACTCGCGGTGTTTTTGTGTAGTGTTTTAAGAAATAAAAAGCTATGGAATCTCATATTGAGAGGGAGAATGGAGCCCTTGGCGGACTTTTCCATCAGATAATACAGGACATGAAGGTAGGGAAATTTATACTACATATTCTTTTCTATAAT
The DNA here is from genome assembly GCA_038502775.1 of Hippodamia convergens. Lineage (NCBI taxonomy): Eukaryota > Metazoa > Arthropoda > Insecta > Coleoptera > Coccinellidae > Hippodamia > Hippodamia convergens. The sequence continues at coordinate 50,313,694 of CM076607.1, read as the reverse complement.
AGGTATATGATACAATAATTTTATATGATCAATAACAACGTGATATCCTCGGTTTTATCACTTGATACAGTTCACATATCAACCAGAGCAATTTTGCGGCATTTCCCTTCTGGAAATTGTACATTTGATTAATTTTATATTGCAGATTTCAAAATAGTGTAACAGATAATCAAATCTATGAATTAAATTACTCTATCAAAGTTTAGTTTTTTCTTGATGGAGTTTATTTCTGTCATGCTTATCCAGAGTTAATTGGGGTTTTATTTTCTCTTGTTATTGTGTTCAATCAACCAAAATATTATTGGTGAAGACTAGCTCCTTTCTAATTTGTTAAGTTATTACGTTATGCCATAAATTATTATCCTTACATACCTCGTTCGATCATCCCGAGAATATACCCCACTTCGGAACAATAATTCCACTAAAAGTCATTGAATTTTAATCGATATACCTATTTCTCCATTCAGTATTATTCTGTTATATAGACGAATAAAAAATGTGAATGTAAGATTTTTCGTGTTTGAAACCTTCTCAAAATTAGAGTACAACATGACGATGTCTACGCCGTTGTAGAAAAAATTAAAGCATTTATTGATAAATAATTTATATTGAATCGTATTGTATCAGAATAGAAAATCAAACCTAATTTAAAGAATTTATTTTGTAAGTTTTATATTTTGTCGTATTAGTTACATTACAGAGAAAATTCTGTAAGTTTCACAAACCTGTTAGATACCTACAGAAAAATAAAGAAATGGATTTGCAACCTTCTTTAAAGCAAAAGGGAATTTTACACATGACTAATTTCAATCTACAAAAATTGAGACATCGGATACATTCGCAGTGATTCACTTTTTCTGTAGACTACCAATTATATTCTATCAGACATTATCGAAATTTTAGGATTTCTAATTTGATGTTGAAACCGTTATCAAATATTCGGTGCGCTTTTAAGTTATTCTCGTTTCGATAACAACTGTATAATAAACTGAATCAATGCTGAACTTTGATTTATTTAATCAAATTAATTCATTACGCATAAATTGTTTGACAACAACCGACAACTATCGAATGTTGAATGACAATGCTTCGCTAAAAAACCGTATTCAAATAATTGAATAATGAGCACGTATTCTTATAGACGTGAACGTATAACAATAGGAATCCCGTTCTGAACTAAGCATGAAAATGAGTGTGCCTCCTCCAATATTTGTTTGTATTTTAAATAGGCCTTATACTTTTCGGAAATTTCATGCAAATCACATGTTATCCTACATTAATTCATTTCATTGTTTATCCCACACAATCCATCTATTCCAACTTTACAGTACGTAATAGAATATTTCTTAATCGAACCTTGTATCAACACGAAGGTTTGTGCAAAATTGTTTAAGAATCGTGTGACTCTCGAGTGACTAGAAAAATTTCACTACTATTTCGAAAACTTCGAAAAACCTGATATTGGAACCTACTCACAAAATAATGGCAAGAAATTTTACTTTATAAATTATATGGAGGGTGTCCCAAGCTAGAAGATTGAAGAAAGGTTTTTCGAGTTATTCTTTGAAATGATTTCGGAAAGTGTCCTTTTCTTGGTCGACGATTTCAATCGTTCAACATCGTCTATTCATCAAGTATCGGGTGGAACTCACATCTCAGACTGTGAAATCGACGAAAAAACTTTAAATAATAAAATTCCGAGTAAAATTCTGTGAAAATGAAACAAATCCGAGAACAAATCTGTTTTCCTGCTTGGAATGCATGATGCAGTCTGATCGGAAAAGCAGATCATTCACGGGAGGTTAGGGGCTGCATAAACACTGATATGAACAGGGTTAGAGTTTTCTACCGCTTCTCTAATATCTTGTGTATAATAATCACCTGATACATAAGTTCAAGTGTGCCCTATATTAGGTAAGTGGAAACCGTGGGAAACCTACGTTTGATAGAATGAACATGAAAACGATTAGAAGACTTCGAAGTGTGATGCTTCCGCCGAATGCTCGACTTATTTATATACCTGGAATCCTGGAAATCCTATGAGTGTGAAGTCGGCTCAGCACTTCTTGATTTTCGAAACAAATTGTTGTTTTCTCAATTCCGAGGGTTCTCGCGATTTTTCAAAAACCGAAAAAACGGGTCAGTCCAGCACTTTTCGAAAAATTGGTTTCCAATGAATGAAAATATATGTGCTACACATGTAGGGTGTTGTACCGTTCGAGTTTTTCCGAAGGTTCGTCTAGTTTCCCGAAAAATCTGAATTGAAGAAAAAAGATGGCCCAGCACTTTCATTTTTTTTTCACAAATTGATGAAAAAATTTATGCTGTCTTGTGCCTTGAATATTTCCACGAAAATTCGATATGCTATAAACGGCAACGAAAATGAAAAAAGTCAGTCCAGCATTTTTCCTATTTTCCAAAGAACACTTTTTAAAAAATTTGCGTTACTCATAGGCAACGTTGTATCGTTGTAATTTTCACGAACATTGCGTTGATTGCACAGTTGATTGTCCCAAGAAATCAATAAATTAGAAAATATTCCCCCAAGTCCTTTTTTTCTTCGGCAAAATTCTTCTTTATGTTTCTGCTGTAATTGTGCCAGTCAGATTTTTAGAAAAAAACAACAGTTTTTTCTTCATATGGAGAAAATGAGAAAAATAATGTAGAAGATCAGTACACTGGGAGCAGTGTGTGGAAAGTTGGCCCAACTTTATTGTGGAAAACATATATCTTTTTTTAATTGTTTTATGTTGGTGCTGTTTTGTGCCGTTGAAATTTTTCTTTTATTCCATACGGTCCTAATGTTCGTTCAACACATGTTATGAACATATCTTGATAATCGTTTGGAATAAAAAAGAAATTCAAAAGCACTAATTTAGCACAATTACGAACAAATATGTTTTTCAATAATAAAAAAACTGGGCCGGATGCTGCGCTAACTTCACACACTGTTGCCAGGTGTACTAATTTTCCCAGAATCGTCTGTGTATTTTCTCCATATGAGCGAAAAAACTTTTTTTCTGAAAATCTGGCTGACACAAGTTAGCACAATAATAAAACAATTTTCGTCGAAAAAAAATTCTGGAAAAACTTTTTTCTAATATATAATATTTATTATTATGCCAACTTGTGTCAGCCACATTTTCAGAAAAAACAGTTTTTTCCCTCATATGGAGAAAATACACAGACGATTCTGGGAAAATTAGTATATCTGGCAATAGTGTGTGAAGTTAGCCCAGCACTTTTTATTATAAAAAGAACCGAGGAAAAAACATATTTGTTCGTAATTGTGCTATATTTGTGCTTTTCAATTTTTTCTTTTATTCCAAACGGTACTCACGATATGTTCATAACATTTGTTGAACGAACTCTAGGACCGTATGGAATAAAAAAAATTCAACGGCATAAAACAGAACGAACCTAGTACAATTGAAAAAAGACATATTTTTTCCAGTGTATTGATTTTCCTACAATCTTCTACATCATTTTTCTTATTTTCTCCTTATGAAGAAAATACTATCGTTATTTTTCTGAAAATCTGACTGGCACAATTGCGGCAGAAACATAAAGAACAATTTTGTCGAAAAGAAAAGGACTGGTGCGACTATATTCTAATTTCTTCACATGTTCGTGAAAATTGCAACGACAGAACGTTGCTTATGAGTAAGGCAAATCTTTGAACATCTTTTCTTTGGAAAAAAAGAAAATTTTCGTGGAAATATATATAATGTGCTGGGAAATTTTTTTCCTTCAATTCAGATTTTCCGGGAAACTAACACAAATTTTTTTCATTGACTGGAATCCAATTTTTCGAAAAGTGCTGCGATGAACGATTTTTTTGGTTCTTGAAATATCTCAAGAATCACATGGAGTAAAAAAAATCAACGCCACAAAGCATCACGAACCTAGTGCACAGTAAAAATTTTTTCAAAGATCCAAAAGAGCAGGGTAAACTTCTAATGGAGGAGGTATCTGGGACAAGCAAAACTAAAAATACCACCTTATTGAATTTTGCGACACAAGATAAAAGTAAGGCAATTCAAATGCTTAGACCAACGTCATGCCTATTGGACAGCAAGACAAAAGAGGAGAAAGGCAAGCTTTCATAAAAAAAATAAATACCTGTATTCAACAAAAAATTACGTATGCTAGGGCGACTATTACAAAGACAGGAGCTGAGCCCTATCCGAGGCCCTATCTATGTGTACTCTCAGAATTTCATTGCAATCATTGCGTACTTGCCCTCGTTCTTCCAAATCGAATTCCCAGTAGAACAATCTTCTCAGGATCATTAACTTTTTATATGCGTCAGTATGATAACCTGGCTTAAAAGCGCGGAATTATCTTTTATTGACACGGTGAATAATTATTAATTTTATATCCGGAATTGGAAGATCGGCTATACACACTCATATATTATGCATAATGTCGAGTCGTAAAATTTTGAGTACCCATTTCATATCTTCATCAACATTGAACAGATTTTGGATTCGGGCACATAAGTTGGCAATCATACGACGAATACGTTTCGCTGTGAATCGGACAGATGTTCATTACCTGGTTGTGTTTGCCAATTATGCGGATCCATAAATAAACAAAGATATAAAGATACAGAGTAGTACCGCTAAGTCAATTTGATGATGAAATAACGTTTATTACTTTTGCCGGTCGGCGTCTTATATTTTGATGGAATTTAGAGCAATCCTTTCAGAATGTTACTTCAAGTGGGTGAAGTTGGCCCAGCACTACTGGATTTTTTTTGTGTCGTTGAAAAATTTTCTTCATTCCATGTGGTTCTCGAGATATTTCGAAAACCGAAAAAATGTGCCAGCTCACTTTTTGAAAAATTTGATTCCAATGACTGGAGAAAATTGTGCTATACATGTACTGAGTTTCTCGAAAAATCGAAATAGAAAGAAAATAGCCCAGCACCTTCGTTTTTTGTCCTCACAAATGAATGGAAAA